>JANHGO010000027.1:4030722-4113827 GCA_024606505.1 Aquila spilogaster
CAAAGGATTTCTCAGTCCATGACCAAGGCTTGCCTGGACTTGTCCATCTTCAGCAAACTTTGAGGCAAAAATCATGGAAAAATCATGGCCTCTTACAGGTACACATCATCTGTGTATCTTATTGTCTGACATGTAGACACGTGACGCAAGAAGGCTGTTGGGAAATACGAAAAGTATATAGAAAACAAAACCTCACACAACGACAGCAAAACAACAACAACAAAACAACAAGGAAAAATAGTAAACAAAAATAGCTCTTACTGGAAAAGATATGTAAAGAAACAGAAAATCTCTTCAGCTGAATTCTATTTAACTAGTGCATAATCACAAAATTAAAGACTATGATTTAAGGATTAAGATGCTAAGGCTTAGAAGATGCTGTAATGCTCATCTCACTTTACAGAGGATTATGTTTTCAAAGTTTTAAACAAGTTTATGATGGGGGGGCAGGGGAAGCATCAAAAGAGACTAAAATGGTGGATTCTCTCTTGAGGTGTGCTGTGTAATCATCTCCCCACCGCCACATCATCTTCTGACACAAAGCTGTCCAGGAAGACATCCTTGCCCCTCTTTTTTGGGAAAGCCCTTCTTGGATACAGAATAACTTCTTGTTTATTTTTTCAAACTGCTGTTAAGCGAGACATCTCCAGTAGTTCTCAACAACTATAGCAGCTCCTGGAGACCATAATCAACCAGAAACTTGAATCACTTTAGTTTCCATGAGGTGACTGTTCACCCTCCTGTTTTTTTCACGAGGTCTGTATAAGCAGCTTTCTGGAGCTGCTGTTAACCAAGAACATCTGACTCCTCAAACAGTGTAGCTTGAAAAGTTGTGAGTTGGCACTGAACTTTAATTTGTGCTTAATTTTACTATCAGCCAGTGTAGTTGTAGACGCAGTGAATGAGACAGGAAGATAAAGAGCATCTTTAATCCAGTGAAGTAGAATTGTTCCTCTGGAATGGTCTCTCTTTTTCACTTTGTTGAGACATTCTGTTAAGAACAAGTCTTGACAACTGCTGCAGCTTTGTTCAGGGTAAAGCTTATTGGTTTAGCCATATCTCAACTTATAAATCCATATAAATATGATTTAAAAAAGAAAATGCTGATGCTGCTGTGACAGCATCAGTTTGTTACCATATTTTTAGGTTGAAACATTTGAGGTTTGTTGGTTTTTTTTCTGATAATATTTAGGTTAGTAACTACTGAGCTCCAGATTTCCTTTTTCCTTTTTCCTTTTTCCTTTTTCCTTTTTCCTTTTTCCTTTTTCCTTTTTCCTTTTTCCTTTTTTCTTTCTCTTTCTCTTTCTCTTTCTCTTTCTCTTTTTCCCTTCTCAAGATAGTTTGGGTACTGTCGAGTGGATAGCCAGTAAATTTTGATCTTCCTGCAATCTAGCTTCACCAAAGTTGAAACACTTGAAAGGCATTGGAGTTTGAAGGTAATGACAGTGATCTTTAACCAGTATATTTTTAATACTTCTACTAATAATTTCATTTTTGCTAGTTAAAGAATGTTCTTAAGTCTTGGAGAAAGATGGACTTATTTTTAATACAGTTTAAAAGTAAATAAACAACAATAATATCAAGAAAATTAAGCATCAACTGCCCTTCTGGCAAAGCAGGAATTCTGTTACTTCTGATTTCTTTTGCAGTTGTTGGTATAACATTGACAGCTGTGAAATGTAAAACCTGGTAGTTTAGTAAATGTTTGCAATTGACATCAGTGTTTCAATTGCCAAGTCATAGTCTGTTGTGCCATATGAGAAGTGGATACTCTTAACAAATATCAGCCATTCTGAATAACAGCCATAGCTGTAATTCTAATAATAAAAATGTTTCAATCTTTTTTTCTTTTCCTGTAGATATCTCCTTGAGGAGTTGCTTTTCATCTGGAAATTGTAATTTCTAAACTTATGCAAGGTTAAGTTAGAGTAAGCTTTATGGTATTTAGGAGTAAAGCATTACATAAATAGTGAAAAACTTTATTTACCCTTGAGATGTGCAGCATGATAACTTAATGTCTTTAAAAATAGTGCCAAGCACTGCTTTCTTTTATATTTCACTGAGGAATTCCCCACTGTAATTACAAAACAAAGGTAAAGTACTTTCTCATATGAAATTAGTGCTCGATCTTCCACTGTTTCAGTGTTGCTAAGATTCTATGTTTAGTTGAGCAAGTGTTTTTCACACATAGCTTTGTTAGGATATCAGAGTTCTTTGTAGATGTCTTAGGGGTGGTGATACTCTTTACTGTTTACTAACTGCAACTGTGCTATATAGATAATGTGGTGCATGGGAAAGTGAGAGCCATCCATTCTGCCTTACATCTCAAAAATGTAGGATACGTATGTATAAGGAGGAATGGAGGAATGCATTTTGTTCCTACTCTTTGTTTAGAAAACTCTATCCAGCTTAATAACTGTTTGCGTTTGAATGTTCATTAGCCTTTCGTGTTGTAACTGATTAATAACGCAGAATCAAGTCTTCCAAAAAAATCCTTTTTTGACATTGGACTTGGAATCCTCCCAAGTCTTTTACAGTCACATTTCCATTGCTTCTTCAGTAGTGACTGGTATTATTACCACATTTTTTGTCTTCTCTGAATGTGCATCATCAAACTGTGTTTATACACTACGCTTGTTCCACCAAAAGCAAATGACAGTTTGCCTGATTGCCACAGATCCTCTGAAGGCTGGGGTGTGGACTTGGATCTCACTGCTCAAAGAGTGAGCGTCAGGAGAAGCAGACTGAGCAGCTGTGCTGCCATTAATCCAAGCTGCTCCTGGCTCAGATGCATCTGTGTAGGATGCCTTTCTAAAGTCGTTGCTTTAGAAGGTGCTTCTGTATACAGCTTTCATTTACAGAGCTTAGTCAAACACTCAAAATTCTTTCTGTCAGTTTCTCAACGTCTGTACATTACCAGGTGCAAACCCTAGAGTGACAGCAGCCCATGAGCACATAGCTGCTGACCTAGTAGTGGTTGCCCTGGGATTGCAGTGCCTTCCTTTCCTACAGGCTAGGCATTATGCCTATATGGCTCATAAAATGATGCTTTGAGCATTGGTGAGACTGTAGATAACATCACTTTGTCATTTTGGTTCAGAAAGTCTCTGTTATTGTGGGTATCCCGTATGTTTGCTATAAGGAAATATCATGATAGTGTATGAATGCTAAATGAAGTTGAATACAAGTCTATGTGGGTCTCTGTGTATAGAGACCATACAGCATTATTTGACAGTTATTATGAAGGGGATTTCCTTGTACACAGAGTATTTCTTCAACATTTTTGGACAATTTTATTTTTCCTCCAAATAAAAACTTCCATGGAAAACAGTCAAACGTCAGCATGTTTTTGACCATGGCCTTGCTTCGGTTTTCTTATGGCATTCCTGTTGTCTTCCATTCTCTGTACTTTTGTGATCTCTGGTAGCTGGACACGGTTAAGGAGCTGTCAGCCAGGTGAACAGCTGTAAGATACGGCAACTGATTCTGTGCGCTCTTCCAGGACTTTACCCATGGTGCTTGTTGCACACACTTATTGAATCACTGTCTTCTCTACCATTTTACCAGTTCTTTTGACAGTTTTCTTGCCTACAGTATATCCTAAACACATGTAAATGCCAGAGGAGATGAGAAGGAAAAGCATTAGTGCAAGGAAGAGGAGGCTGTGTCTTTTGTGACTTTTTTTTTTGCCTGCATTTCTAATATCCAGGCAATTTGCTGCATTGTGCTGATTTTACCTTATGTGGTTGTTTTCACCACCAAAGAGTGAAATCTAACATTTTAAAACAGTACCAGGACAGAACTGTTGGCTTACTATTGTCTTGTATGTATGGCTATACAGGTGTGCAAAGCAGTAGGTCATCCTCTGTGGATTGGTAGAAATACTCCTTGTGCACAGGACTTCCTAATGGGATGACTGTCCCAGTAGAGTATAGATTAATCTGTTTTAACATCTGAGGTCCTGTGAGGTAGTAGCATTGCCCTTCTAGTATTTCTAGACAAAATGGTGTCTTGAGTGCTAGGCAGGAGGTGTGTTACATACTCTGAGAAGGAGCTAGAGGAATCAGCAGCGGATAGGGGATAATCTATTTAACCTATTGCTTGTCAATAGTAATAGATCAGCTGGTCTCCATTCTCACTCACCCCAGCACTTAGATGTACAGAGTATAGTTTTCAGCTCTGAGCTGGGAAGAGCTGTGCCCCACAATGTCTTTGACCAGTGTTCACGACTCCATGGGATTTTGACCCCACAACTACCTCCTGGAGAGAGGACCGCAAAACAAGTAATACTTAATTTTTATTAGGAAGTCAGCACAAGTTGAGGACGTGTGGCCATTTATTCAACCACAGGGCAGAAACACAGGTAATGCTTTGAGCTGACTTCTGTCTCATTTAAAAATGTTAAAAAATTCTTATGTTCAGTGTTTGACAACTTAGCTATTGTTCCTCTGAACTGAAATTCATGACAAGATGAAGCTGAGAATACATGAGCGGAAAGCCAAATATTAAAAGTTACTCTGAGACAGAATACTCTGAGTCTACTTTGAGGTGTCCAATTTTTGTTGTTAACTACACAAGAATTGAAAAAACATCATTAATAAATGTGCTGAGCATATTTAGCTTGTTATCAAAATTCTACAGCATTTTCTCTTTACATAAGAATTTCATTATCTATTTCATATGTAAATATTTATTTATGGACCTAAAGCAGTATCTCAGTATTTCTTTGCTAAGGGATAAGGCATTGAGTTACCTTGTATTATTAATAGATAAATTTGTAAGAGGGAAGTCCAAGTAAGGAGGGGGTGAAAAAAAAATCAGTTACCCATATGTTTCTAATCAATTTCCTCTCAGTATTATCTTTATAATGAAGAACAGAAACAAAATATATGCTTATCTTGCTCTTGAATTTGAAACAAGTAAAAAGCTAGTAATCCAGCTGGCAGAGGGTTTTCAGTAGATACAGACTGTGATGTAGGAGGTTGGCAAGAATGAATGCAGTGCTTGACAAATAGTTTTATTTGTTCAGATCAAATAGAAATTTTGGGTAGGCTGTTGTGTTTGATGTGGGAAGAGCCTGGAAGAGAGTGGAAATCTGGAGCAAGTCTTGCAATGTAATTTTTCTTAGTTTTTTTTTTTTTTAATATTATTTATTTTTTTTAATGAAAAAAGCGAAGTGAAAGAAAGATGAGTGAGAGGGAGGGGTCATGATTCACCTTGTGAGAGGAAAAATGGTTGATAGCAAAATACAGACAGAAACATCATTAATCTGATCTCATGCAACTTTTTAACTTGAAGTGAAGTTCATTGCTCTATACTGGGCTTCAGTGAACTTTTAATTTTTTCACAGAAAATGAATTGTTTTCACGATGAACTGTGTTTTAGTTAATGGTTATTTCATGACAAATGTTGTTATTGGAAGCTTTCTGTGGGTCATGTGACAGCTGAGACATAAAAAGTTAATTTGAAAAGGAAAAATATGGAGGCAGTTGAAGATTACACAGAATATTAGGATAATTCATGTTGCATTCCTTGTAGTGAGGTGCAGCCCCACCACTGCTGAGCGCAGAGGGATGGTCACTTCCCTGCTCCTGCTGACTGCACTATTGCTGATACAAGCCAGGATGCCATTGGCCTTCTTGGAACACTGCTGGCTCATGTTCAGCAGAGCATCAACCAGTACCGTCAGGTCTTTTTCTTCCACACAGTCTTCCAGCCACTCTGCAATAAATTGGGAGCTAATGTTCAACAAGTAATTTAGTATTGGAGTGGGGAATAATGGATACTGCATCTACTAGTAGAGATGGGGATGGTGCCTGTCTTAGCTGAATATCCTGTGTAAGTTTTACGGAGAGGTTTGTGTGGCTGTACCTCTAGAGAAGACCTGAAATTATATAATTGGGATCTTCTGCTTAAGTGCTGAGAACTGCTTAAGGATGATCTCTTCCTCTCTTCCCCTCTCTGCTGTCTTGAAAGTGGGAATAACCTCTGGTAATTAGGATCCATGGCTCTTGATGTGGCCTCTTTTTTTTTTTAAGAATGTTTTTATTACAAAACTAACGAAAGCTCGAGGGAGAAGAGATCAAGAGGCTGATGATGGTGAAGTGTTATTTATCTGCTCTAGAAAATGAATTCTACCTGTTAGCCTCCACAGAGCACAACACTTGTTTAACATTTGGTGACTGCTTGTGTTCTTTTTGAGTCAGATCTGTGCGTGCTTTAGATAGTAACGATAATAATTCCTATCTGCTTTAGTTAATGAGGCTTCATGATGCAGATTTTTTGAATGTGTTAGAAAAAATGCTTGGCTTATAAGTAACAGACAGATTGCTATGAGAGACAGTAAGTGTGTGTTTCGAAGAACTGTTTAGAACAAATAACTTGTGCATAATCTTTCTTCATATTGACAGGCACATGTCAAACCATGTAGAAACCTCAGGAAAATTTCAGAGATGACATCATCTTTTTCAGCTCCCTATAAAGCAGTGGGGAAAACAAGCTGATTTTGAAATATGGAGTACCTGCAGGAGGAGAAAGAGAAATTGTTGCCATCTGAGCAGCTTGATAACTTTATTTGTCAATATAGAAAGATACTGGAATTAAATATATATTATGGAGATTGAATAGAGAATATAGAGAGTGAACTTGTCAAAATAAGAGG
The DNA here is from genome assembly GCA_024606505.1 of Aquila spilogaster. NCBI lineage: Eukaryota > Metazoa > Chordata > Aves > Accipitriformes > Accipitridae > Aquila > Aquila spilogaster. The sequence continues at coordinate 4,037,384 of JANHGO010000027.1, forward strand.
ATTTGGAGCTTTCTACTGATTCTGCAACATCTATATCTGTCTTCAAGAAAGCATAGGAAGCTGTTAAAACTGATTAAGAAAAGATTATGAAGAGTTCAAGAATTTAAATTACTAATTAACAGCCATGACTTAACACAGGTGTAGACTGTGCAGAGTGAATCCCTGTTGTGTTGGGCTTTTCCAAGGTTTCATAAGACAGCTTACTGACCTTCTGTAACCAAATATGATGTGGCCAGGGGGAAAGGGCTGACAGTATGATTTGGTGCTCAAGAAGAACTTATTTGCTCTTTCTTACAGTGATAGGTTTCTTTCCTGCAGCAACTACTTGCACTCACATCAGCAAAATAGTACTGATAACAGTGATAGACATTACTATGGAGATGCTGGAGAAGGCCCGTGTGTCCACATCTCTCATCAAACTAGGTCGTCTTGTGATAAGTAGCAGATGATTCCAGTTGGTGTTGGAGCTAAGATCTGTAGCTGCCACATATTAGGGTGGTCCTGATTTGTAGCTTTTAGTATTGGTTACTTGGTGGCATCAAGTTCTTGTTGGCATTATGAGAAAACTGATGGCATGCCTGGGTTGTAACTAAACCATGGTATATCTCACACTTCTCATTCTTGTTATGACTATAACTGACCTGGATCATTTATAATGATTTAGTCTGAAGCTTACCAGTCCTCAAACTGATGCCCCAACTGATTTGGGAAATAGCAATTTGCTAGTTGATAGGCTTTATCCTCAGAATGTCCTATTGGGAATTGAGAGTTTCAGTACCTAACAACAGGTATCTAATGCCATGTGCACTCCATCCTAGAGCATCCTCCAGCTGTGGCTCCACATAGGTGACCTCTCTGGGTACAATGTCAAATCTTCCAGTCCTGTGCAGATGCCTCAGAATCCTAATCTGTCTCATAGGCACTACAAGCATGTGTCTAAGGTAGTGATTCACTCTTTAAGTAACAGGAATATGCACAACACTTAAAACAAAAATACCAATACGCAAGGTTTCTCCTTCTTCCCCTTGGTACACTGAGAGGAGAATTTCTCTGCAAGAACTTTCTATTTTATAGTATATATACTTTTTTTTTAGGAGCATATTATTCTGTTGAATTAGATGGATAATCTTCTATTGAATCCTACCAAGGAAGAACAGGACTGAGTTGTGATTTATTAATGGGAAATAGATCATTTTATAATAAGATACTTTTCTACTATGATAGAAATATTTGGCCAGCTGTGCAGGTTCTCTTTATTTGGTGAAATCAATATCAGAATGACAATGAGAGAACATTTGTCCAACCTCCAATCTTGGGTAAACAAAGGAAATCAGCTAGGTGCAGGAAATGAGGTTTTTGTTGATCAGTTGCAAACAGCCCACGTGGTTGTCCATGTGCAAGGGCTGCTCTGAAAGTAATGCCTCCTATTTTATGATTTATGTCAAAGGTGGATGGTGGTGGTATGGAAGTTGAGGCTAAACCTTTCCATCAGTGTCCCATTACATTTTGTTGTCATGTGACAGATGGCAGCAGAGGGGCAGTCTGACACATGGCATCAGACATGGAAGTGTGGATGGAGCAATGGAGTAGAATTGAATTCCTCCATGCAAAAAAAAAATGGCCTCCACTGACATTCACCGATTCTTGCTGAACATCTGTGGGCATCAAACAGTGGATGGGAACACAGTGTGGTGGCGGGTAGCGTGTTTTAGCAGTGGCGACTGTGACAGTGGGTCACTTTCACTGGTGCAGGTTTTATGAGTGGAGCAGGCAGGGTCTTGTTCATCGCTGGTGAAAATGCACAGTTAATGGTGGTGACTGCTGAAAAATAGCATTTTGTAGCTGAGAATTTTCTCTATCAAATAGTGTTATTGCACACTTTGTATCTGTTGTAGTTTCCATGGAAATAAATAGGAGGCATGACTTTCAAAGCAACCTATGTACATAGAATTGCATCAGTCTACATTTTATGAGTAATTTGAGATTATGAAGTGCCATATTAATTTAAATAGACTATGTTTTAGTGTTGTTAAGAGCATAGTCTAGTACAATAACTTCATTACATTAACATTTAATGTTCTTGCAGTGGGTAAATGACTAGAGATCAAAAACGTAATACATGAAAGCTACCTGGAAGATGCAAAAGATCAAATGACAGCACGAAAATTGCTCACTATACTTACTTTAAAAAGAATTCAGTTTGAAGAGATGTTCTGATCTCTCTGTGTTCATTTGATAACTAGGTAACTTTCAAAAGTTCGGCCCGCTCACATCTTGCCCACCCAGTATTGTCCCTTTGTCACAATCTTTTTCTTTTTATAACTGTCTGAAATGAAAAAAAAACATCCAAACAAGAAAGACTTTGGTCTCAGAAAAAGAAGGAAGAACATACTATTTTTTTTTTCTGGGTCATTATAACTATTAGAGAAATTACTTACCAGCAGTTAAGGAGTGAATTTTTATCCCATTGAATTCAGTAGGAAAGGCAGCATTGCATTAGAGGCAGAGCTTCATCCAGGAGGCCTTCATATCAGCAAATGTCCCATAGGCATAGGATCTCTGGAATTCATATTATGGTTTTAAGTTCCATCATCAATTTCTAGTTCACATTAATTTGTGTTATTTTTTTGCTTCCCTTGCATTATGCAAGAAGGAATAACACAATGGCTGTGAGATAGATTTTCTCTGAGAAAACAATGAATTAAGTGTTTCTAGTCATTTGGGGAAAGAAAAAAAAAGGAGAGCAATCAGTTTTCTAAACTAACTGAAGAGCAGTTATGGTAGGTTTGGTTCTGCTCTTTTAACCTCACGATAATAAAAATAATTTATCAGAACATGACAGGAACAGTATATAATGCTAGAAAAATGAACATTCAGATTGATCTAGACTACTGATTGATAAATTTGCCATGATAATTTTCTCATTCATCAGTCTTACATATATGAAAGAAGCTAGTGCTTCCACAGTACTGTTGTTTTTCACTAACCTCTTCTAAGTACATCTCTCTATTATAGTATGGCAAGTTTTGTTTATTACATTTTATTGTGATTCCACATGATTCTGCCTAATAAGGTAATATTTCTGTTATCTCAGTTTCCAAATGCCAATAGCTACAGATTTGATATTTTGATCTTTCCAGATTAATAATTATACCCTGAAATATATTGTCCTGTTTTGTCTGAGGGGTTTGTTTTTTAAATTGTTATTTTTCCAACTTCCACGTGCATACTGCAAAAAATACCTTTGTTTTACAAGCCTATTATGGACATCCTAAGCCACTACCATATGAAATATCATACCAAAACAAAAAAAACACAGACCTGTTGTTAGTAACCTTACCTCCTTGTAAAGCAGTTGAGATGGGAAGACAAGAAGTCATAACAATCTGTGTACCGCCTGCTACAAGACTTTAGGTATAAAGAAATGCTTTATATCTAAAGCATACCTAAATGGGCTAAGTTGTGACCAACATAACTCCACTGACAGCTTACTCTGGCCCTCTATGTTGGAGAACACTACATAGATGGTACCACATTCACAGATATCCATAGTTGTGCAGAAGGCAGAACCTCAGGTGAAACTACTGCTTGTAAAGGCCAGGTCACCAATCTAGACTTGGATCATCCTGCCCGTGGTGTGGATCACAAGTGGACTGGGGCAGAAGGAATCATTTTTGGTGTGAGAACGTCTATACAGAATGTGTGTTAGTGTTAAAATCCTAAGATAGAAAGCCCTATATTCACCTGCTGTACTCATCCTATTTAGTAAATAAATCTTAGACTTGGCAACTAAGGGGTTCTTGCAGGTACCCCACCCTAAATTTTCCTGAGCAGCTGCAAATATCAGAACAGGGCAAGCTAGCTTGATGCTTGAGTGCTCATACCAACTTTTCTAGTTTTCTACTTAGAAGAATCGATACCATCAACACCTTTAGATCCTCTCTGTGCTTGTCTTCTGAGAATCTTTCCTGTACTCCAGAAAACTGAGAAATCTTCCTCATGCTGAATTTCTAAGACAACTGTCTTTGAACCTTGAAAGGAGTAAATTAGGATTTTAATGGAAGTGAATAACAGTAATTCAAGCAATTCTAAGAGTTTCTTCAAGACCATAATACTGCCCTGTGACTGCACAGCACTTCCTTTGACGCTCTTGTATTTAGGTTTTCCTTTATCCATGTGTGGCAGTTCTTTTAGAAGGATTAAGTGTGTGATGTATTTGGAGCCGCTGTCATCTTTTGACCTGTGTTGATGTTTCTGTGTTACCGGCTACATGCAGTGACTTGTGTGATGACAAACCGGAGAGGAAATTTTTAAAGAGCAGCTTCTAATGACATCTATGAGAGGGCATCAGTTCTTTGAAAAGGGGTTGTTGCCACAACCTTGGTCTACAACCGTGTCTACTAGAGAGGGCTCAAGGTTTCGTTTTTTCTTTTTAAAATTATAGTATGTAAGTCTCCCATGTAATAAAAATCTTAGCATCGTCTTCTGTGTAAGTAGGTAGGTTACATTTCCATTGATCTTCCTCAAGTTTCGTGTAGATTGTCTTTGACCTTATTTCTTCTTTTGGTCCACCAGAGCCTAGTGTTAAACAAATGAATTGCGAAGTACAGATGTGGTAACTCACTGAAGTTTTGTATTTCTTGATTCACTTATTGTTCACAAGGTTGTTATGGAAGACATGTACCTAGGATAAACAAAACAGATTGCTCTCCCTGTCTGGCTCTCATGAAATGTTCTTTGGATGTGAAATGAGTGATTTTGTTTAGCTGCAAAAAAAAGTTTTCTTCTTGATTATTTTGAAGTATTCAATGTAAGAAGTTATTTTTAAAAGATATCTAATATCCCTTCCAAAGAAGAGAACTTAAAACATTTTCTGGCTTCTGCAGGGTAGAAAAATAGCTCCCATTCCTGTTCCTACACCAAGTGTTGCAAGCGTTTCCACATCTGGGAGAGCGCTTACCTGCAAGCAGCTTTCTGTATTCAGTGAACCTTCAATAAAGCTAGTTCAGTATAAACTGGATAGAAATGTCACGAGTAAGATTTACATGAAGTTTAAAGCACTTAGAATTATAGGCAAGTACATGTTTAGAAATCAGAACCGACTTGACCTGAATACATCAGTCTTGTTAACGTTAGTATATATTATAGAATCATTATTCAAGATATTCGTGCTTGAAACATTTACAGTTTGGAGAGAATTCTCCTGACAGAGCAAATAATTGACTGATAAGTACTTACACTTTTGACCGTATGCATTGTTACTGTAACTACAGTGAACTTTCCACAAGTCTGAAAGGCAGTGAAATGTTCATTAATAATTATATTGGTACAGAAGGAAACTTTTAAAGAATCATTAATGTTCTTATAAGTGAATCAATAATTAATTACTTTTCTAGGAGGTGATCCAATGCTTGTTTTTATGGCATTTGCAAATAAAGGAAGAAAATTCAAACTGTAAGAGAAATGAAGTTAGTTCATGAAAGGGCAAAAATGCATATTTTTTAATGCACAAAACAGGGTTTGCTGCTAAAGTTAAAAATTGGACATGTAAAGCATTCCACCTTCGCTATCTGCACAACTTGTTTTACTGTATTGCTCCCCCAAAAAGTATAGTGAAGAATCATAGAATAGTGTGAGTTGAAAGGGACCTTTAAGATCAACTAGTTCCAACTCCCCTGCTATAGGCAGGGACTCCTCCCACGATACCAGATCACTCAAAGCCTTGCTCAGGACTTTATCTCCCAGAACTCTACCAAGCAGATCCCTGAAGAGGTCCAAGTCTGCTCTCCAGAAGAGAAGGGTGCTGAGCTTGCTTTGTGCTGTCCTCGCTGCCCTAAGTGTCTTGAACTCCAGTACTTCATGGTCACAGCAGCCAAGGCTGCCTCTGACCTTCACGTTCCCCACAAGCTCCTTCTTATTGTTATGCTGTATAACTAATTTGATAAATGAATTGTGTCAAAGTAGACTTGGAATAATTACTTCAGTCTGTGCTACTGCAGTCATGGAAATTGAGTTACTTGAATACTTCTAGTGCCACACCGACAGCAAAGGTGTGGCACAGAATTTGTTGGTTTTTTTGTTTTGTTTTGTTTTTTTTTTAATTTCTGATCTGATCTTTCTTCTTCCACAGAGGAAAAATATTATTTTTGACTAAAGAAAAGAAAGCAACTCTGCTTCATCCCTAGATGCAGTATTTTGCTTCTCTTTGATCAGCATTGGCAGCTGTTCATTTTCTGCCTGAGTGAATTCAGGAGAAGTCATTTACCTTACAAGTGATGAATGCTATGTGACAATTGGTTGTCTGTGTCTTACTAGTGTTTAGTTTCGACCTGACAAAAACTGTCTATTTCTTTCTAGATCTGCAAGTAATATTTCATTAATTATTGTATTTCTGAATTGGGTCAGGAAGCCAATCATCTAATAGAGACATCTTTGTTGTGCCACACTCAGATAAATTCATCAGAGAAAGAATAGCACAAGCAATAATGTCAGAAGTACTGAAGAAGATGTTTCACAATTGTTGCAATATTGCTAGACAAGTTGTCTTTTCTGAAGCAGTCATCTTTATTGTACTGCAATTTATTCACTTACCTTCCTGTTTCCATTTTGTGTATACTATTCAGTGCGAAAAGACACCCATTTTTGCTGATGTTTTTTCTCTTGGGCTCAAAAAATAGCCTATTAGTAGAAATTAAATCTTGCAATATTAGGAGAAAAATGGGGATTGCTGTTTAAATACTAGTTAAAGAGAATACTATTTTTCTTGCTGATTTTCTTTTTAAGTCAAAATTTCAAGGCTGATTCAGGCTATTCCAACATCATTTCATGTTGATTGCAGTTTTGTGTTGTGTACGCAAGCCTATGCACTGCAAATGCTGGTCAGAAAGTAGTAACAAGCAGCATCTCCAATAAATGTGTTACACATAAATGGATTAAAAATGTGCATGTTCAGTTTTGTACTTAGCAATACTTAGCAATACTTTCCTAATCCGTAAAGCTTTAGAAAATGATGCATGCAAACACTGAGTAATAGTCATGGCTGAGAGCCAGTGCTCTTCAATACTGTAAAGAGAAAAGTAGTTTTATCAATACCACAGGAGAGCAAAGTATCTCAGATAAATGTTTTTTAATCCATAGCATATTTGCAGATGTTCAGTCTTGGTATTTGATATGAAGGATTGTAAGCAGTGAAGATAGCTGTTTGTCATGGAGAGGGGAGAACACATTACACGGTCATTACATGAAGGGTAACGGACATGACTTCACCAGTGACAACAGAGGGACATAAAATTTATTCCAGCTGAAGGTGTCTCTTTTTTTCTGCTCCTGTCAAACGGAGAAGGTTTTATTCAGAAAGAAGGCACAATGTTGTGTTTAGCTGCTGTGCTTTTTAGCTTCTGTGGGAAATTTAGGTTAAAAGATGAGTTTACAGGAAGTTACAAGACAAAATTCTTTATTCTTCTGAACCTTAAATCAAAGATATATTCATGCCAATCTGTTATACAGTTTTAACCAGCAAGGATATAATAAAGCTTATAACCTAGTACACTTCAGGATATACCTTTCTTTGAAAGGTGAAGAGTGATGTTCTAATAGATGGAGGACTTTAGCAATTTGCTGGGCACTTGCCAGATGTTACTCAGTTGGCACTGAAGGAGTTGCATTGGGGACATCAAACCTTGATGACAAAACTTGCTAGTTTTGAAACTTGTTTTCTGGTTTCTGCTTGAAATCACGAACACTAGTTATGAAGAGGATGATTGGGTAGATGCAGCTTGTATATTACATATTTTTGTGATACATGTCCCCATTTATAAGGCTAAAAGTGCACTTAAAAAATGGGATTTCAGCTACTTTCTCAGTGTATTTTCTCACTTTGTGAAGCTCTTCTGTTTGGCAGAAGTAGGTAAAGTGATGCATTTTAGCAAGAAGATACTTGCAGGAGATGCAAACCAGTGAGCAGTTAGTACTATCAGTCTTGCTCCTGTTATCTGTCTGATTATTCCCAACACAAGAATCAAGACCTCTCAGGGTTGGTACTTGCTTTCAGTAATACTTTCTCAGATGTATATGCCTGGAAAGTAATAGGAAGGCTTTAGGATTGGATGGGGGAGCAGCTTTCACATTGTTTGCCGCTACATAAAATAATGTGCTTGGAATGGCTAGCAGACTCGGGCTGTAACTCAGCAACTCAACTCTTTCTGGGGAATGGAAGCCATTAGAACTGAGTGCAGAGGGTGAACAGTCTCATTTTAAATCTTGAGTATTTAATGTATTCTATTAAGTTTTATGGGTGCAGATTGTTTTTTTTTTCTTCTCCATTCTCTGGGGAATTTTGTTTTAACTCTTCCAGCACACCACACAGAGGATACTGGTGAGTTGGTCCCATATTAAAAACAGTCAGTGTTTCAGCACCTGAGTATACCCAAGAAGTTCAAATCATTATTCTCATTGTACATTTCACTGCCTTTAACTCTGATCACCTCTTTGCTCCAAGGTCCTTTTGAATTCCCTCAGAAAATTACCTTTGTGTTAATGTAGGTAAGTTTACCCTGAAATACATTTCTTAATCTTGTGGTCTACTTCAGAGCACAAGTGTTTTAAAGATGTTTTTGACTATATTGATTATTGAAATGACTTGTTATTTAGCCTTCTTCTAAAAGGCAGTCGTCAGTTATGCCTTTTCTCTCTCAAGTTGTTACTAATTCACGCCTCGTTATCTTTTTCTCTTTTTTCTCTGGATAAGTTCTCTTGTAAGGTCTTGACCGACATTAAATAAATTATTTAAAAAAAAAATCAATTCCAGCTTTAGCTGCAGGCTCTCACTTATTTACTGTTTAAAAAACTCTTAGAAAGAATAGATTAGAAACTGCAAGTCATCTTTGTAAAGCTACAGTTCTCTGTGACTTTATTTATCACAATATTGCATAATCCTATATTTACCTAATGCTTTAGGGCTGGTCCTGCACGTTGCTCACTGAAGTTTCCTTGAAGACTCCAGCTGTCTGTACCAGCGTGTTCCCAGTTCTGTTGCTGAGAAGAGTTCTGCTTTATGACTTAGGGAGAGTTTGAACCCTTAGCTCTCTGCAGGGCCAGTAGGACTTAGTTTTATTTTTTCTGTTGGAAGATGGATCATCTGGGAACGACTTGCCTTACTCCCTATGATTAACAACTCTTTTCCCCTTCCCTCAGCTGTATTCTTTTTCCTTTACAGTCTTCAGGCGTTCAGCAAACTGTCTGGTCCTGAGCATTTAATTTTTCAAGCTGTTGTGTAAATTTGAGTCTCTGACATCATGCTGCAAATTCCTTCTTAGTTTGGACAGACCTTATTTATAAAAAGTCTTCCAAGTAATTTAACTCGTTATCATCTTTAAGTCTTTCACTTCTACCTTTATCAGTTAATTTTACTTCACAGAGGACTGATTTTCTTCCAGATGTTTCTTCTTTCAGCTGATACTGACCCAGACCCATAGTCATACACTGGCTTTAATACTAAGCCATCACTTATGTTTTCTTTAATGAAATAATGAAACACTATTAATGACATAAACAATGGAATAAAAAAGAAAGTGCTTGTATCAGGGAACTTCTCCTGATGGGCTTTGACCGTTCTGATTTTATCTACAGCTTCCTTAAATAACATCCATCGTAAAATATCAATTGGTTAAGAAATCTGATCCTTCTCATCCTGTCATGGACAAAAAGATGTTTTCTGTCATATCTGTGACTTATGCATAAGTAATCTCTGGCATATTTAGTGCCATGAGAGACTTCACATCATAGTTCACATGAACTAAGTGGTAATGCATAGCTGATGTCTGATTACATTTGGCAGACATGGTTATTTTCCTGCTATCGTGGACATCTGATTCTTGCTAAGTGATATCTCTAATTACTCAAGTCTGCCGATATCATCAAAGTTATTAGTGCCCTGGCCCTTCATAAAGCATGTGAAAAGCTTCAGATTGTTCTTTACTATTGTAAGTAACTTCTACCATGCCAAACCTACACTAGAATTTGCCTAAGTGCATTTGGTCCTTCTGTACTTCTATATTGCGTGAGAAGGGGCTAAATACACTTATTGTATCTCATGGTTTTTATGTGTGTGATCTTTGTCATTCTTGGGACAGACCATGATCAACTCAACCATGGGAGCACAAATGGTGATGCTTAAAGAGACTCTGTCATCCAAACTTGGACAGACTATTCTTTGTCCAGAGAGAGATCAAGAGAGAATGTCATCTCTGCCTCTACCTTCTTTTCTGAAAGTCTCTGGACTGGAGAGTCAAAACAGAAAAGCAGGCAGCTTGTGCTGTGCTATCCCCACTGCAAGTGAAAGATGCACCAGCATGATTTCTTAAGAGTTACTGGCATGAAAACTGACATATTGAGAAAGGTTTTCCTCCATTCCAAGTGTCACATCATCCCTCGATGCTTGCCCAGCATTACTCCTAGCCCATAGCCTTTGTGTCTATCCTTTGCTTTCATTCCTGTCTCTCTTAACAAGCTTCCATCTGGTCTGTAACTACTGGACATGATTTTGGTTTTTAGAGGACTTGTTGTAGCCCTAATGATTTCTGCTGTGTTGCTTTAATCTTGCTCATTTTTTTGGATATGAGGTTAATAAGGAGCAGCTTTCATTCAGATATTTTATAAGTATTTATGGACACTATGGTGATCTTCTGTTTATCTCTTTTAAAACCAACCTTCTGACAGCTTTAAAGAGTTTAAAAGTTAGCTGCTTGAAATTCATCACAGCTGCTTGTTCTTGATGGTTGTTGTCTTTTTTTAAATGCACAGTTGCGTACTCACTGCAATACAATAATTCTCTCACATTATCTTATAAAGAAAATGCTGCAGTTTCTGCACAGTGCACAAGATATAACTGAGAAGAGTTTTTTCTTTCTTTTATATTACATAATTCTTGTACAGAGTCAGTATTTTTCTCTAAATTGCCTTTGTATGTTTTTTAAATACCTGATTCTGGAAAAGATTATATAAAAGAGTTTTTAATAAGATTTATTGTTCTATGTGACACTAATCTGTTAATGGTAGACACTTAGGGTTTTCTGGAAAATATGCCATTTGCAAAGTCAGACGTGTGTTTCTGGTAAGGTAAGAAAGGGCATCTCATCATACTGGCACTGAACGACAGTCTTCTTACTATAAGCTGTGTGACAAACTGAGGTATTTTAGGCTGTGACTTTTGAACGTTCACACGGTAGTGTGCAAGAAACTTTCATAAGAGTAGTGGAGTATTCCGTTTCCATCTGGTATATTCATGTTTTTAAGATAACAAATACATGCTTTCAAAATGGGAAGCCATTTGACTTAAACTATTCCTAAATATTTGCAGGTGTAAAAATGCATTTTTCAGACTTGGAGGGAAAATTGCATCGTGAAATATTTGTATGTACAAGATAGCAGCTGAATGTTTACCTTAAACCAGGAATTTAAAGCTGACCACTTGTTACTATTTGTAGCTTAGTATACTGAAAGATTACATGTTCTTTTAATTACCATGTAAAATTTATTCATATATTCAAAATAGATTCCTATTTTAACTGTTTAAATAACTGAAATCCTTACATTTGAATATCAGTAGTTCCCTAATGTTACAAGTTCTAAAAACAATACCTGAAAATGACAGAAAAAAATATGTAAAATCTAGTAAAGTGGAACTCATGCCCAGCTGTTTGTTGTAGGTCATGGGCTGTAAAACAAATAATTTATTGCAGAGATTTGATTTGGTACGTACACATTATCTAGTAGCTGTTCTGCATTACATTAGTTTACCCTTGGCTTACAAATACAGAATGGACTTAATCAAATCTTTGTACTACTTTTGTTCTTGAGTTGGTCAACTGAAGGCAAGAACCAAAGCAAAAAGCTTTGAAGTTGGCGATGTGTGTTTAATTACTTTAAGATTCATTGATTTCCTTCTTCTTAATTAGGTTAAGGTAATCATGAAATGCTTGACAACTGTAGTCTAAAAGTCATCAGTTTGTTACTCGTCTACTTGATAAATGGACAGTTAGAATATAATTAATTTCACAGTCCTTTTGCTAGTTCTTTGAAATGAAAGAAGAAAGAGCTTTAAGAAGCTATTTTAGTCTCTCTCTACAGAAATTGAAGTAAAGCTATCAATAAATAAACTGTATAGAAAGAAACAGAGAAATAGTATGTGATAAAATTTGCAAAAAATTGAATCCACCAACCAGCTGATAAGAAAATTGCCACAACCTGACAAGACATCTGAATTTCCTACACTTCTTCTGTTCATAAGATATTAGAATGTTTTACAGGCTGAGGAATTTCGTTTCTCTAGGATGTTAGAAAAGAGACAAGTTAAATCACTTTACCAACGTCTAATTTCTATAGTTAGTTGGTATTAGGATGTCATATGCCTATAGGAATATCATATGCAAATGGTATGAATTGTCACTGTGTTAATATTAATTAACATTTAATATTAATTAATATTCAGATTAATGACTGAAGAAAGTCATGGAGCCAAACCAAAGAATTTTCTAAGTGTTTTCTAAGTGTTACTGTGACATCATTGTTTATATCTAATTTGTGCCTCAGTAATGAGGCAGTGATTCCTATAGGATCTGCCTGATAGGCAATCTGCAGTACTTTTTATGATGCAAGATGATGCTAGATCACAACCCCCAAATTATAGTATGTACAAAACACACACAGATGTTAAGTTACAGTACAGCAAAGTAACGTTAGACCGAAGAAATAAAACTGAAAGGAAATCTTTATTAGAAGCCCTGTAAATAATTCTGTAGTCTTGGAACCTATCACTATCTTGTGGAAGTCTCTATGAATAGTTTAAGGGTAAACCTTAATAGATGAAGAAGAACCAGGAGGATTTAAGGTCACTGTGACCTTAAATATCTCAAAAAGTAGCACAAATTTACTGAAATGTATAGGATAACCAAGATTAGAAAAATTAAAAACCTGTAGACATTCCCATTCTAATATTGCAGCCCTTGTCCAGAGCAAGAATACAGAGTGCTAGTCCTATGTGAGACTATGGTGAGATATTATTACTGTGACTTGTTTACAAATGATTGTAAATACTGAATCAGCTGTTAGTACTGCTTATTTCTGTATCAGACCTTGCTGAATAAATACTTTATTAAGAAGTACATATAAAAGACCATTTATATAATCATTTCGTTCTTTTTTTACTCTCCTAGATTGTCCATTCACCATTTACTTATTGTGTTGTTGTGGCTCATCTAGGTTATGTAACTGTTAATGGGTTAGTCTAGTCTGGAGTTTGACAAGTTCTTGATAATTTTGTAGTCATAAACGTATTTTCCAAGATAATCCTTCCTGGGTTAGGAGAAGAGAGCTTCTCAACCTGAAGCATTCTATGAGCAGAACTGAGAGAAAACAATAACTTAAATCTGAGATGCAGTTATGTAGTTCCTTCAGCTTTGCTACAGTATCTTTCCTGGTCTGCGTTATTACTTACTCCATGATGTGGATCAGGCTACGCTGATCCAGTTGTATTTGCGGTCCGAAAAAAGCATCTGCTAAGGAATGTTCTCTGCTTTGCACCATTAATGACGTTGAACATGGGCTTTTTTATAGACTCTCATGAATATACAATGTTGATTTGTGATTTTACCCCAGGTATTTAGTCATTTGCATGAACGCATCTTTAAGACAAACCTATTAATAGACATTTTTTGTCAAAGAAAAAAACCTGATTTTATATCAGAGCAAAAACTTTGGTGTACTTGCTGTACAAAGCTATATGTGTTTGTGTACCTCCCACAGTTCTTATAACTTAAGCTTCTAGACCATATTTTCAGTACATCAGTCATCCTGAAATATCCAAAATAAAAGTAAAATCATCTAGCATCACTTTGAAATCACTTCCAGTATTTCAAAGCTTCTATTCTGTCTTGATCTTGAATATCTGATTTCACTAATAGTCTTTGAAAGGACAGACTTTTTGTTTCTCAAGTTTGGTGTTGGTTTTTTTTTTAATGTAGTTTATTTATTTTTTTCAAAAATGTCCAAGTGACTCTGGAATCCTACTAGGGGAAAAATGGTGTTTTCACAGCAAGGTACAATGTTCCTAGGGGACTCGCACAGGATACATGCTCTTTCATCTCTCTTTTATGAAATTTAGACCTGTCAGTTATAGAACTAGCTTGTTGTTTTGTTTTTCTTTCTTTCTTTCTTTTTTTCCTCAATGTATTTCTTATTCAGAGAGAACATTGTCTCAATTCTTCTTGCTTCAGCAGAGCAAGCCTGTCTTTTCAAGGACAGATCACTAAATCTTGGTATATGCTGTTAAATTTTGCATGCTGAAATTATCAAACTCTTCAACAGGGAGTTTTGTGGAATCCTTTACTATCTCTGGAGCATTTAGGAATCTTTTTTGTTCTGGTTCATTTATTATTACTGTTGTTGTCTTCTTATTTTGTAGTTGTTTTGATTTGCAGTTTTTCTCCCTCCTACTTGAGCTGTTTTAATTACTCTTGGTTCTCAAGAGAATGATAGCTTCTGTTTCTCCACAGGTTCAGCTACCTAGAAATCCTCAACAAATTTTTGATTCCTAGATAAGATTGTTTTCTAAATGTGCTTAATATTTCATTGTAAGTCATCCAAGCTGTAATGTTGCAAGGGAATTTTCAGGTACAGATACCAAGCAAAAGTGTTCTTGGTGCTGAAGACCTATAGCTCTTCAAACCAGACAGATAAGTGCATTTAACCAGTTCTATAGCTTGAACCATGTTTTCATGTCATAGTGCACCTCATGTCATTCTTTTTAGTAATTAGTGAAAAACTTTGTGAGAGAAACGAAAACTAACTGGTAATTTTACTTTGCTATGAATAGCCTGAACATGTTCTCAATATATCTTTTTTTGTTGTTGTTGTTCTTCAAGTGAACAATTTTGGAAGTATTTGTCCATTATTAATGCTAACTCAGTCTTACCATGGACATTACAAAATGTGATGGTTTTATAAAGTCCTAGTTCCTATCAGATGTGTGTCTTCATGAGAATCTCATGAGAATCCCTGCTCACTGGAAAACTGCAAACAATTGGAATGTAGAAATATGTTTTAAATCCAGTTTTGTAATTTGAGGATGTGGCTCATGATTTCTGAATACTTGAGTTGGCGTGCTTGTTTTAGAGCATAAATAATGAAGAGACTTTATAGCTGCATTTCTGATGGGTAGATTTATGCTTATAAGAGACTATCAGAATAGATAAGTCTTTTCTTATTGGTGCAAGTTTTTGTAATGAAAAACTGACAGAGGTTATGAAAAAAACTAATTGCAGTGGCACTAGAAATTCCAGCAAGGATGGAAGATAATACAGTAGTTCACCCAACTCCCACTTTAATTTCATACACAGACCAAAATAGAGATTCTGTTGCATTCAAGGGTCTTGGGTTGCATCAAGTGATCTGTTATTTCAATAATGTGAAAGTGTGCTTTTATTTCCTTACTCTGAATGAAAAGATATATGTTTGTAGAAGAACTAGAAGTTGTAGGACTATGTTCTGAATCGGATGCCAAAGCTGGATGGCTGATGTCTAAATCAGTGTTTGTCTAACAACTGCCAGAATTTTACAACCATTGCTTTTCTTCCTGCTATAGTTTTCTGGACCTTGATAATTCATATTAGATATTGAAAATAAAGATATTGCGCTTATACCTGTACATAAGAATATGACAGTTCCTCATCCAGTGTGTAAATGAGTTAGATTTCTTCTCTGTTCAAGGTTCTGAGGCACTTACAGTCACACACACAAAATCCAAATTCTCATTTTTGTTTCTGTAGAATTTGCATCCGCATCAAAGCGAAATTCAGATTTTACTCTGTTCTGAGAAGCTGCAATTGGTTCTAGACCTGCTGCTACATGGGAGAAATTCACCCTAAGATTTTTGATATGTAGTAATTGTTCTTGTTTTTGTTTTTCTTCTGATACACCAATAAACCATTTAACTAACCACATCACACTAACTTTTCGGGAGTGGAAGGAGCCACAACTGTTACACTGACACAAATCTTAAAATTTTGCTTCATTATTTTATTGATCTGAACATCTGTACTTCCTCTCTCAGGCATCCTTGAAGTCAAATCACTGGTGCCAGAGGTGAGGGATCTGCTAAGATGCCTCCTCTTGGTTGCCCAGAAGATTGGGGCAAAGCTCAGTTGCAAAGTCTTGGAATGTCTTAAGAAATAGTGTAACTCAGAGGGGAAACTAGATTGGAGAGAACATCAATTGCACTCCTTCAAAATGTATCCCAGTGCTTTGTATTGTGCTTTGCATTGTACTTTGTATCCTATAGTTGTGTACACGGGCACATTATGTAATGCTGGATGGTTTCTATTTCTTTCTCCTCCCATATTTTCACGCAGAAGTTAATCCTGGCCCAGTGAATATGAGCCAGAACCTATAGGGTTCTCGTTCACATTATAGACACTCCCAGACCCTCACTTCCAGAAGAGAATATCTTTAGCCTTGACAGTCTCTCATGACTCTGCATTCATCATTTATTTCGTGGTCTTACTGTAAGAAATCTCCAAATCTTTTTCCTAATAATTTTCCTGACTTTTCCTTCTTGTATCTTAATCTCATTATTTATACTTCTGTCCTTGTTCGTTAATAAGAATAATAAAGAAATATAAAGAAATAATAATCTTTAAAACCTCTTCATACAGTTTTTCTTCTTCGTGCTTGTAGGTTTGGTGTTTATTGTTTTTGTTTTGTTTTGCTTTGTTTTTTTTTCCAGTCATCTTCTGGATAGGCTGATCACGAGTAGAACTTCTGTATTTCTTACACTGACCCCTAGTTTTGTGGTTTTTTGTGGTTTTTTTTTTTTGTGGTTTTTTTTTTTTTTTTTTTACATACTCTTACTTTTAAAATTTCTATCTCCACTGTTCTCCCTTTTTGGCCTTGTAAATATGGTACCCAGAAACATAGCCCGAGGGCTATTTCTTCTAGGCTGATATAGCAAAAACATCTGTGCTTCTGTTTTTATTGCAGATTCTCTCAGCAGCAGAAACAGCTAAGCACGTAAAGATAATGAAATGAACATTATGAGTCTGCAGCTAATGACAAAGTTTTGGAATTTACATTTTTCTTGAGTCTGCTTTTTCTAGATTTGTCTCCTGTCCCAGCATGGTTTACTTCTGGGCTTGTGTGAAATATTCATTAGTTAGAGACACAAGAGTTCTGGTAAACACAACAGGGCTCTTCTGAAACTCATCAACTTTTCCTATCCCTGCAAGCATCCAAGCAGAACAGTCTTGATTTTAAAGAAAAGGAGGCTAAACCTCTTTCTGCAGGTAGGTGTTTTGTGCTATTACTGGTGATGCAATCATAGCTGTATCTTGAGCCCAGGACCCAGACATGTAATTTGCAGAGGTGCTGCAAACAGACTGAAGAGGCCGTGCAGTCAGTTAGCACAACAGGATGCAAGGATCAGGTTGTCGGTCAGTTTCTCTTTACCCAGGTTGAACTACTTTGTCCTCATTTGCCTTGCTTTGTTACTGAAAGAGAGCAAACATGCTTGGGGAAGGGGGGTGATGTGCATGGGGAATGCCTGCTCCTTACCCACTGAACCACTGTTAATTGCCAATTACTAAATGGACCCCCAACATTTTTCTCAAACCAGAAACTGTTTGCTTTTTCTTTTTTAAAACTACAAAATTACTCGTCGTTAATACCAGTGTGTGTAGTGTGTAACTGAAGAGAGCATTGAAACTCATTGTATCTAACGTGAAAGGCATATTTGCCTAAAGCTTAAATGGTACCAACAGAAATAGCTAATTAATGCCAGTTCATAAAATTAATGACTCTCTTATTTCCAGGTGGTAACTTCAGTTCATTTGGTGGCAAGTACGGCGTCTTTGCTTTTAGTCACGTCTTTTTTCTAAACCAGAAGACCTATTGTATCCTAGAAAGCTGAAATTCTCTTCAAACGAGGAGCACACAAGTTAATCCTTTATTTTTTTTTTTATTACCCTTTGCAACTTTCTACTTTAGAATAGTATCCTTCTGTTTTTAATAATCATTAGGCTAAATCTGTTTTGTGACCAAGTTTGCAACAGAAAGCACCTCACAATCTGTATGCCTATGTCAGCAATCACACAATGCAGGCACTTGGAGTGAAGATTTGGAAAGCTTTTGAAAGCATCTTATTTTGAAATTTCAGCATTTATGCAAGTGATTCCTGCCCCTTGGGATGAACCCTGTTAAATTCAATCGAGTTCCTGTAATGCTAAGAATACACTTTCCTTTGCTGTGGGTCAAATGATGATTTTAAAGCTTCAGGCTCCTAGCTATGCAGTTGCCAAAAGCGAAATTCCAACTGAGTTCAGTGATTATCCACCCAAAGCCTAAAATTGCTGGTATTTTAGCTACTGGATATCACCAAATGTACAGATGGGAGGAAAAGTAGTCATGAACTTGTAGCAAGAGAAAAGAAGAAGACAGACTGCTGAGTTCTTAAAAACTTGAGTTGTGAAAACAGAAAAACTGAGGCCAATGCAGGCATGTGTGTGTGCAGAGTTGGAACTGTTTGGGTTCTGCAGGCATGCCAAGTATTTGTAACTGCAGTTTGAGTCAGTGGAACTGCAGCTTGAGGTAAAGTGGCTGAGAACTGAAACTCTTTGCTCTGAGAACAGCAGCAGGACTAAGGAGGAGGAAAAAATACATAAAAATGAGGAGATTAGAAGAACACTTAATTCATTTAGCACAGTCAGGAAAGATCGTCTCTCCTGCTGCAAAAATACCGATGAATAACTGCTTCATCAGAAGTCCAACTGCAAATACATGCACCAAAAAGTCTTCTGGGAGGGGTGGGCTCACTTTCAACTTCAGCTGATAGACCCAGCAAATGAGATGTATTAGAGGTGGGCTCGGCTCCATTTCCAGCAAGTTTCATAGTTTGTGTGATACTTAATATCCATCCTGTACACAGCACCTGTATAGTTTGCAGTGCTGCTGTTCTCACTTAAATAGGCCTTTGGGGATCTTGAATCCTCTTATACAAAACCTTTTATTAAGTGATATGTACATTAGCTGCCTTCAGTGGCTGAACAAAACTCAAAGTAACAGGTCCAAAAAATCACATGAACTTATCCTCTTCCTATTTTCAGATTCCTCTAGGAAACTGTTGCATTGCATTTGTGAGCCTGAAACACCAATTTGCTCTATCTGCATGTGGTCTCTTGCTTCTTCTAGTCCCACTCCATCTGATCTCAGGCTCTGAATTCCCTTCAGGGAACACTTTCTCCAAGGACAATGGTGGTGGTATTTGCATGTAAGTGTGTTTGGCTGGCTTTACTAAACAAAGCAATTTCTCTAAATTTCTCTAAAATTAGATGAAAATAAAATGTGTTTCACCATCAGTCTTCTCAACCTGAGTTAAATATTATAGATTTCAAAAATTAGCTGAAATATGTGGCACAGAATTGCTCTTCTGAGAGCAATAGCTGTAACTTTAGCTGTGAGGAGCAGAGGTGGATGTGTTTTGACTCTGATGCATGAGGAAACTGAAAGTGAAAAAGCTTCCTTTAGTAGATGCACTGCAGAGAGGTACATGTAGGATGAGCAGGCCTTTTTAGAGACCTTTTTGAATGACACTACATAGGTTGGGGCTTTACAGAAAGTCAGAGAAACAAACGTCACTGTACTTACAGCTTTGGTGATCATAGCTCTATGAATTTCACATGAAAAAGTTCTTAACAAAAGACTGCATGCAAAAAGATACTGGAAAGACTTCCAGCAATCATTTGAGAAACATGGGATCTAAGAGGTGCATGGTCAGGCTTCAAGGGGGGTGCTTCAGACCATGAAGAAAACTACTCCACTCCCCTAACAATGCAGATTTTTCAGTATTTTTCTGCTCCTTGCAAGCATCATCTCCATCTTGCATTACTTCACAGAAAGCAGTTTTAAGAAATAAGAGTAGCTAAATTCTGTTCTGATAACTTTTCTGCCTCTTCTATTAGAAATGGGAGATGAAAGTGGGAAAAGACAAAGTGTCATTGGATCTCAGGTAGTCCTTTTCCAAGCTTTAAGTACAAAAAGTGATCTGACTGCACACTTTTCTCAGGGAACTTGTAATAGTGCGGGTGAAGTGAAGAAAAGAGCAAAGCTTTTGGCTACCTCCTTCAGCCGTTTGGGCGCAGGCCCCCTCCTTTCTTGTCAGTGGGGCCCAGCCGGGGGTCTTTGTGCAGGCTGGAACATGACTGTTGCTTTCCTCTTCTCAGGTAGGTGACAAAGCTGGCCACCTATTCCAGAGACACATAGACACGCATAGCCAGACAGGATGCTGACACAGTCAGGTAGGCTGCCCCAGCCAAGGGCTGTATGTGATCTGTGTCCCTGCTCCAGTCACCACTGAGGAGCTCTCACTCACCTCAGTCCCCCAGTAGCTGGTTTGGGAACACACACTACTGTTGCCCCATGGCTGGAAGTGGGAACACAGTCACTCCTGTTGCTGGCACCACAGGCTGGCAGGGACCCCCCACACCCCCAGCCTGTCTCCAGTAACTGGCACCATTCCACTCACACACACGCAGCGAAATGGGAGTTCCTTAGTGTGACTTGGCTCACTTTGGCCTATTGTGCTCCCTAAATAATAATGTGTGTTTCCACTTCCCATTTGTCCCACAGGTGCATGTGGGTGAAAAAAAATCTTCTTCTATTTCTTGTTTCTGTGCTGGATATTGCACTCTGCTAGTGTGGTGTTCTCTGTCAGGTTTGTCTATTTCTTAAGTTTAATATTAGCTGTCTTATTCGTGGGGATGTAGCAAAACTGGGAGGAGCAAAGGGAATCAAACTGCTGAGACATTCACAAGTGCAGTACCATTGCAAAAATGAACTAGGTTTTGTTTGCCTGACAGTTGTTTTTATTATGCTTCTTGAGATTGAATGTCTTCTATTTCAATGAATATTTTGAGTCACCTTTTGTCATCAGCATTTATCATCTATGTTTTCTCCCTTGCATCATGTTGAAATCTCTTTCCTTTGTTTTGCTTGTTTGACATATTTTTATTTACTTTTTTTTTTTTAATTTGAAACCTTAGGCCATTAAGCAGCCTGCCGCAAAACCAACGAGTAAAGAAATAAATGCATTAAAAGAAACTCTGTGCTACAGTTTACACAGGAGCTGCCTCTTTCAGATTCTTAAGAACTTCATCCTGGCTTTGAAAGTGATGGGCTTGAACAGTGAATTGAGTTTCCTTGATGGAGCTGACCTCCAGGAATCTCATCCTTTTTCAACTTCCAGAATAAAAGCTTTTCTTAGTTTCAAAGTTTGTCTTTTTCTTTTGTTTTATTTATTTATTTTTTATTATTTTTTGCTGAACATCTCTTGATAGTGTTAGAAAGCTAGAACATCAGACGAGTTATTTTTATACGGCTACACTGTTTTCCTTTTTCTTATGCTATGGCTTTTACAGATTTGCTGTGGAATTTCAACTACCAAGCTCTCTAATTCAGTGAATCATTTTACCTTTTTAGATTTCAAGCTGTGGTCGGTCTGATCTGCCCCAATCTTTCCTTTCAGGAATGAAGAATATGGTACTAAAGTTACCTTACAAACATTTATTCTGAAATTTCATGTGTAAAAATTGCAGGTAAAGGTGTACTCAGTTTCTGCCTTAATGGTCAGAGACCCAAATGTGCTCAGTAATTCTGAGCCGTCCCTTTCACAGAACACAGACTATGAGAAAAACTGGGGAAATAACATCAAGGGCTACTTCAGTTCTGCTTGCTCCTTTTATTTCCATTTGTAAAGAAAAGAGTCCTCTACTGTGTCCAAAAGTTGGACAAATAGAATAATTTGGAACCAACATAAATAAATGGGAATTGCCTTAAATTGGAGTATCATTAAAGTATTCAAAATGCAGGTGCAAAAAGCTCGAGAGCCAAACTAGCATTTCTGTCATCCGGTCTCATGCAAGTGGTCCACACTTACTTTCACTGGAATTATTTGACTGAAAACCAATTAGAAAAATCATACGTGTGCAATCCTCCTACACAGCAGTGCAGAACACTGAACACTAAGCAACCAAACTGTTCTTTGTAATTAGACTTCTTTGCTCTAAGTATCTATATAATGTCTAAAAGATAGCTTTCTGGTTTCACTGTCTTTAAGTGTAATACTTAGGAGCTCTGTTAGGACCAGGCTGTATGCTAGCCCCTTCACCTGAGTCATTTTAATAGTTGGGTATTAGAATCAGCAGTAACGCTCTGTGAAATATTTTGTTTTGACGATCAGAAAGCATCGCTGAGCCTTATTTAGCCTGGAGAAGAGAGGGCTCTGAGGAGAGACCTCATTGTGACCTTATAATAGTCAAGGGGAGCTTATAAGTAGGAGGGAGACTGACTTCTTACATGGTCTGATAGTGATGGACAAGGGGGAATGGCTTTAAACTACAAGAGGGGAAATTTAGGTTAGAAGTTGGGGGAAATTCTTTACTCAAAGGGTAGTGAGGCCCTGACACTGCTGCTGCCAAAGCTGTGGGTGCCCCATCCCTGGAGGTGCCCAAGGCCAGGTTGGATGGGCCCAGGGCAGCCCTGCCCATGGCTGGGGTTGGGGCTGGGTGGGCTTTAGGGTCCCTTCCAACCCAAACCATCCTGTGAACTAAGACATTGCTAACTTTTCCAGTCATCCCTGAAGGAGCACTGTATCTGGAGCAGGTGATGAGAGCTCTTACACAGAAGCACAGGTCTTAGCAGTACGTAGCCCAATTTGTCATCTGGCCAGCCAATATAATGAGGGAATTATAAAAGAGGTAGGAAAGAAAACTTCACTGTAGTCATGTTGGGTAAAACTGCTTAAGAAAAGCAGCTGGGGAGAAGCAGAAAAAGTCATGCTTAGAGAGCTGCAGCTGGGCAGTGGGAATAAACTTGAGGCTATTAATAACTACCTGAGATAGGCTTCCAACCTCCTGGTAGCTTTTTACTTTCTCTGCGAGAGCTCCCCTACTGTGTGATTGCTTGAAAACAATATCTTTATAACTTGTTCTTTGCACTGATATGAAAGGAAGATAAGTAGTTCCAACCTTGGTCCTCACAAGGTTGAAGAATTGGCAACTCTATTTGCTATTTCTTCTTACAACATTTATTTTTTTTTAAGTAGTTTGATGCAGCATTGAACATGCTTACACGACTGGAGTCCAGGGAAGACTGAGCACGGGGATGCTTTGTATGTGATTCCTCAGTACCTTACATCCTTGGTAGCCATGATAGATAAGAAAGAGATGAATGGGAACATCTTTCTCTGCCTAAGGAAATGTCTGTTTTAAATTGAAGTGCCTTAGGTGGCAGGTGAAAATTAGCTAGTGTTTTCTGAAATATTTTCTTGAGTTTATGTGCTTCAGTGCATCATCAAATACCAGCTGAATGAGTACCGCCCTCAGTGGAAGTAAATTTTAGCTGTAATTCTCAGTAGTGGTGTTTAGCCTGGATGCCCAGACACGTGAGAAATATTTTGTCTGATGTCAAAATTAGAAGCAGATCTTTTGATAATTACTGTTCCAACTGCAACTGGCCTGAGATTACCAAAACCTAAGTCTTCCCTTGTGAATACCTGAATAAACATCAGATATTGCTATTGTTTTCCTTTCTAGTTCTTCCCCTGTTGAATAAACTAGAAATGAAGAGCAGAAGGCTTTTTATGTATGCATTCCACAGCCCATTGCTACAGTCATCAGGCTCCAAACTATAGAGTGTTGTTAATGGATTTATTGTATCTATTTTTCTTATCTAATATAGCAGTATCTCTCAATGCTTTTGGTAGATATTCAAGGATTATATCAACTTTCATGACTGCAGAGTAGGATAGAAAGTGTATTCAAACTGGCTGTAAATATAGTGCTTGGAGGTCAGGAGAAAGCTACTGTAGCACTGTGGAACTCTCGTTAGGTTGATTTACTGAGCTGCAAAGTCACAGATGGGATGCGGCGTAGCTCCCTGAAGGCTAGCTCAGGTGTTTTTTGCATTACTCTGTAGTTTGTGGGTACATACTTGAGCAAGAGAAGTCATTTCTACAGGGTTTATTCAGCTTGCTATTTTTTAATGATTTGGTCTTTAATGTTGGCGCCATAGAAAAGGAGGCTGATCTTGCAGTAAAATAACTCATGTCAAAAACCCAGAGTTTGCTATGGGCTTTCTGTATGATAATTAGTCACCTTACTATTTGCATTTGTTTACAATATAACCGCATACACATTGTACCTAAATAAATAAACACATAAGGATATTTCTGTGCCTGAAGGATACATTTTGAATGAGAGTGGGACATTCCACTGCTGCACAGCTGAAGTCAGTGAATGTATAAGTGACTAATGTATATTCACGCTGTCAGTAGCGATTGAAAGGCTCCTGCTTTCCTGACCACAAGAAATTGCATTTTGGTTTTTGTTCTCCTCCAGTCATTGTGGCTTTTCCACTTTACCCATGAGGTAAATGGCCTTAGGAGCCACTAAAACAGAAACGATTACGTATAAAGAGAGCATTCAGAAGAATGTGGTTTGTTTAGTTGGTTTGTTGTTGTTTTTTTCTTGACCTCTTTACCCCCCACACCAAAGGAAAAGCCAGTTTTTAGAAACTGACTTAGTCTGTCTCCACTGTGGAGATAAAGCTTGTGATAACATAAGCTTCATGCACATAAACACAGCTATGAGTTTTGTTTCTGACCCAACAGTGTCAGGCCTGTTAGAATTACCTCTGGCTGTTGGTTTAAGTACACTCCCACTTTCATGCAGTTCTTAAAAAGTCACTGCCAGTTCTGTTCAGATTTGTCATGATGCTGTGGAGGAGTTGCATAAGATACAAGCAAATCAAGCCTGTCCACCTGTTTCTCATTGCACATTAAGAGCCAAAAGATAGCATCCATAGGCCCACTGAAACCGGTGGTTTGCCCAAGAGGCTTGTTAAATTTGCATGCTGACAGTGGCCCTTAATTGAATTGACTTCTTTCATGTTCTGTTTCTGCATTATACGATGCCAGCAAAGGGTCTGTAGCACCTATGAGAGGAACTGCAATGGAAGAAAAACAGAGAATCAATAAAGTGGGAAAGTAGAAAGGTTTTTGGGCAGTGGATACCATGTTATCTGCACTCAAACACATCCACAATGGCAATCATGATGTCTTAGTTTCAGCTGGAATGGAATTGTTTTCTTCAAAGTGTCTGGTGTGATGCTATCTTTTGGTTCTAGGAGAAGAACAAAGTTGGTAACACACCAGTGTAGTTGCCTGCTAAACCAAGGCCTTTCGCAGCGAAGGCCTGAGGAACTAGGAGGGAACAGAATTAGGACGGGTGACTTAAACTGGCCAAAGAGATATTCCATACCATATGACATCAAGCAGGAGGAGTTTTGAAGGGAGTGGGAGTGTATCTTGTGCTTCTTCTGCTGCTCGGGGAGTGGCGGGCAATTACTTGTGCATCACTTGTTATATACATTCATATATATATATGTATTTGTCAAAATGATTACCCTTTTCCTTTTCTCCCCCATCCCATTGGGAAGGTGGGGAGTGAGTGAACAACTGTGTGATGCTGAGCTACCTGCTGGGTTAAACCACAGCGCATGGCATGAGAGTGGAACAACCTCTATTTCAAGCAGTTTGCAAGCAAAACTCCTTAAAAGTGAAGATGAAAGGTAAAGTAGTAGTAGCAGCTGATATATTAGACAGGAACAGAGGAACGGTAGTAAGAGTATCAGCACTGTTGCAGTTAAAAGCATCTGTCTCAATGTGCTCAAGTGCCCACAGGTGTCCTGAATGGTTTCGGTGATGAAGTGGGCTGAGGTAAAACGAGATGTTCATCTAAGTGTCTCAACACCTTGGCCTGCAAAAGAGGTTGCAAGAACTCTTGAGAGTGACTCAACTTAGGAGATAGCAGCTGTGAAGAGAGAATGTTGGAGTCTGAACTTCTCTGTGTGTAGTACCATTGACATCAGTCAGGTTGTCGCAGGTGGAGAGAACAAAGCTTTGGCTTTGGTTAGAGTAAAATTGTGCAATTCAGAGGTACATCTGAAGATTTGTAGGATCACACCGAGCATCAGTTTTTTTTAATTTGAACTGCCTCTTGACATCTGCTTCAGCAGTAATTGTCATGTTGGTTGGTTCACAGAAGGTCTTTGTGTTAGCCTTTTTACCTCTAGAAGTTTATCTGGTCCTAGCTTCTAGATGAAGTCAGTATTCAAATGCATTTGGCGTTTGATGAGTGGTTAGGGTGAATTTTCATGCTCCCTAACCCCCTTAGCCCTTATTGTATCATAACTATAGATCAGGCTTTTTGTCAGCCTCTTAAAAGATGCAACTCTCTAATAGTGGCCTCTCTGTGGATTAGAATCCCAGAGGAATGTGTGTGTAGTGAGGACTGTGTGGTATCCATATACTGAATGACAGAATTCAGTATCTATGATTCTATGTATCCAGATACTGCTGGATCAAACCACCAACACAGGGACTCTGACATCTCCTGCTCTACGGCAACACATTTTTATTGTTTCATCTCTGAATTTTTTAAAACTTCTGAAACATCATCTGCGTCTTGTCGTGTATTTTGTACTGATGATATGCTGCAATACTTCTTTTTATTTTCGTTTTAGCACTTTAAACATTTAGTCTCTGACAGTGATAAATTTTATTTTCTTAGTTCACCTTTACCCTCGTCCTTGGAAATTCTGTGCTGTTCTGTTTGGAAAGTAGAGTGGTTGTTTCTCATAGCAGTGTTTTATGCTTGATTCCAAAGCACTTGGTATATATGTTATACAAGAAAAGTTAAATAGAGTGTTATAATTGACTTTGCTCAGGCAGATTGTGGAAAAAAAAATGTAGATACCAGAAAGCAAAAATGTGATTTTCAAGTACAATCTGTTCTGCACTTAGTTGCAATGTCTCTACCATACCCTTTTGCTTGTAAGCTGCTAGACATAATGAATCTGGACTGATGGTTGGCAATTTGTTTTTGCTAACCACTGGCTTTGATCGTTTAACAACAAACTCTCTGGAGTGAAATTCTAATGCTTGACTCGCTACCTTGATACATGTGGCTTTCAGTTATGAAAAGCAAAAGTATGTGCAGAACTGAAGCTCGGTGAGAATTAGCTTCTGGATTTTTAATGTGTTTATTGTATCATCTGCTAACTGATAGAGAAAAAGATGTTGTGATTAATAGAGCCAAGGCCGTGTTTACTACTACTGCTATTTTATTTATTCTACATTCATCTTTGGTTTAGCTCTGTGAGCTGGATTATTTTAACCAAATAGCTTTACATTACTGCTAGAGGTGTATAGGAAACATGGTGTTAATTGAAACTGGAAGTGAGGTGATTGAGTGTGTAGTAGACATGCCCTATGACTGAAAGAGAAAGGAGACCGTTCCTGAGTTTATCCTCTAATATATCTATTCCCCCCATGTCTGGAGAGGAGTCTCATGATTTTAGGAGGCATGAGGACCTTAGTCATAAAAGATAAAAATGAAAAATGAGAACATCTGTTTGTTTATTGCAGAAGAGAATGTAATGTCTGGAGTTTAGGCAGGAATATAATTTTCTATAACCTCTTTCAAAGTTGCAGAAACAGAGCCTGTGCAGGTAGCTGTTTTGGAGGGATCAGCTGGCAGTTCTAGAAACACTTTTCCATTGCTAAATTGTAGCTAATTATGGTGAATAATTATATTTACAGTCATCCAAACTCTACCACTCTTTAACTCCCATCAGTCTTCTGCACTAAGGCAGTACTCTGAATATGAGGATGTGTACTACCTCAGTTTAAACTTGAGTTCATTTGGAGCTTTTTAAACTTTTCATATTAAAAACAAGGTAACTTTTCTCTCTTATGTCATGAAAGGCAATTGCTGAGTGATGTGAGGATCCATTTTGTGTACTGCATTACCTACCAGTGGTCCACCTTGGTGTGCGCTGGTTTTCAGCAACACTGGCTAGGCCCTTTCAAGAGATTATTGTTGTTGTCAATTATTATTACTTGGCAACACTGTAGCATTTTTTTTTCTTTGATACTACAGCTTAAGTAGATGAAAGTTTGATAAAATTATTTTCCCACTGGAAAATACTGTTCCATCAAAGTTGTCTTAATGTCTTAGAATTGTTTATTTTCTCTCTGAATAATTTATAATTTGGAGGTTTCATGCTGATTAACAGAGCTCTAAACTTCAAACTCCTTTGCAAAAAAAGAAAAAAGCGCTTCCATTCTCTGTACATCCTCATTCCAATTATGGGCAA
This sequence comes from Aquila spilogaster, assembly GCA_024606505.1. NCBI lineage: Eukaryota > Metazoa > Chordata > Aves > Accipitriformes > Accipitridae > Aquila > Aquila spilogaster. Next base: position 4,065,641 of record JANHGO010000027.1, read on the forward strand.
AGATTTGTTTTCCTGCAGGCTCAAGGCAGGAGGCTAAAGATCATCAGCTGCACTAATGTCCACTGCTATTTAATTCATTATTAGTATTATTATTTGAATCACAGCAGTGCTTAAATGCCTCAGTCAAGAATGTGATCCATGTTTGCCTACGTGCACATGAGTAGACAGTAGGAAAGAGTTTTGGTCAAATGCCCGATTGAGCAAGTGAGAGAAGAGTGGAGAGACTGCAGTGTATGTGAAATTAATAAAAAGGATATAACGACGTCCCCTGAGCAGCTCTGGAAAAAAAGAATCTGAAACAGAGTAAGTGGAGGGTAATTTTTTCCCTGTTTTCACATTGACCTTACAATGCTCCTTTAAAATTTTCCCATTTTTTATAGCATCCTCTGTTATTGCTCTTTGTTCACCTGATTCTCAACGCCCCCAGTGGATAAGGGAATCAGGACTGACTGAAATGACTGCAAAGCAGAGCTATTACGTTTATATTTATTGCTAATCATTTCAGCTCCTGGCAGATGGCCTAATTGCTAGAACAAAGGAAGCTCATGAGATTCGTGGCTGTGGAACTGGCCCAGGGACTTTCAGTAAGATACATGGCTCATGCGAGCTTGCAGTACACTGGCATAGTAAACATTATTGCTGCTTAAATGTTCTCATAAGATTTTGAGTAATAGGTTTATTAAATACAATTTACAACCAAGTATAACTTAAAGAAATGAAGCAAAATATGTGTAGCAATTTCCTTTCATGCATTGTTCAGGGCAGCCATGAGAGCAGCCAGGGTGTCTGAAGCAGAAGTGTTCCTAAATGATGTATTCACTTCTCTGTGCAGGTAAATAATTCTCATTAATGTTAATGAGCTACCTGCAGACGTGAGACAGAGAAGTATATATTTCGAAGAAAAGATTTGTACACATTGACTCCAATTGGCCTGTTTTGTGAATATTATATGAGGCATGTTTTGTCAGGGGGCTGTAAATGGATTTCTGCAGCAAGCCAAGGAACTACAATTTTTCTGGGGTTTATTTATTTTTTTAAATTACAAAAAAAAACACCTCCTATCTCATTTCAGTGCTTCTTTTCCTTTCTGTTGTTTGAATTGCATCTGCAGTCTCAAGTAATGATTCAAAAATGAGCTCGGAGTGGAGGAAGCTCTGCTAAATATATAGAAATGTAAATTGCAGAAGCAAAAGAAAAAAAGAGAGAAGATTAAAGAGCTTGTCTTGATCTTTCTCAAGGGTCAGCAGCAGGGCAGAAAGATTAAGGTCTGATTGCTTGGTTTTCCTGCTTGCCAGATACAATAATGAAGCTATAGGATTAAACGCCAGATATTTTAGAAAAACTATTTAGTGGCAAACTTTCGAAAATTGCCTCATGTGGAATTGAAATCTATTACTAACACTAATACTGGCTTTAGCCACCTCCCCGCTCCACCTTTCTTCTGTTGTTTCTGTTGCTTTGCTCTTGCTGTCCTACAATCCAGCGTAACTTCAGTGGTGATGGAGAAGGAAAAAGCACTTTCTTCTTTGCTCTGTTTCCTCATACTGAATCAGGCAGTGACTTTGGTTGGGATGAGGCTCTTGCATAGCAGCCCCTCAAGGTGTCTGTCCCTGTAGCTGTAATTCAGTAAGTGGAGCCCTGCAGCTGTTACTGAACAAGGAGGTTATCATATATGACATACTAGGATTGCAGGATAGAGCTTCTGTGATCAACGTTATTTATTGCTGATTTCCAATACCTATGCAGTTTACTAGTCTCTTCTTCTGGAATATAAATGAGGCTCTCATTAAATTTAAAGCTCGGCTATGCTTGAACACATTACTGAAGTCAGAATCTTAGCTAATGTCTTTACATATGAGAAAGCCCTGATACTGCCTTTGCCTGCTTGCCTCCTAGCTGCCCCAATTTAATCAAAGCATTTTATGTCTCACTGACTAGGAGACCTGGTTGTCGTGCAAAGTGCTGTCCTATGTAAGGCTGTGATTTCTATTTATTTTTTTTCCAGCCTGGCACAGCAGCTATGTGCACATGGGCACCTACTTGCTATCACATGGGCACAGGTTGAAATGAAACAGAGAGCTGTTTCACCCCGAGTTCCAGTCCTGACTCAGAGTATTCCCATGGTGCTAACATTAGAGTAGTGGGAGGTAAATTCATGCTTCTGGTTTACAGGCAGAGCAGATAATTTGCATAGGCAGTTCACAGAGCTGCCCTAGATTTAGACCCTCGCCTTGATTTAAGTGACTGGGGACCAAATAAAAGCTTTGGAAGTTAGCTAATGAGATTCCTCACTGCTTCGTGCTTCCTTCTTACCAGCCAAGGCTATAGTACGTTTTTGGACAAGCACTTACTGTTGAAATTTTTATTAGCACAAGATTTCAGAGCACTGTTCAGGGCACATTTTGAAGTTGGAAAGGTGAGTGGTGCAGCTGTTTTCCCTGTACCCATATGGTTGAGTTCATGCTGGGGCAAGGAGGAGCAGAACGGCTTTTTCGCTTTACTTTCCCATTGTCAAAATTGTATCACATTTGCAAATGTGTGTGGTGCATGGCTTTCTGAGTTTCCTCTTAGATTAGCTGCAGCTGCATTGCTGCTCGATAAAGTTGTGAACAATAGCAATGGTACTACATTCATCTGCTGATACAGAATGACATTTAATTCATAAGAAAGGATTCTGTTTGACTACTGGAAGTGATATTTGACTCTCTGCAGTAATTAGTGGTGTGAATTCACTCACCTACTAGTGCGAGTTGTTTTTTCTTTATGACTCTTTTTGTTCTCAAACCTCACAGGCCTCATAGCTTTTCAGCATCTGAACTATGGTGTTTGCATGATTACATCATGGCTTTCCACAAAACAATAAACGTAGCACTTCCGAACTCCTTTTCTGTCTTGAAATTTGAGCGATGTTCTTCATGTTTTCCTCCAGAGCTATAAATTTAATTAAAAAAAAAAATGTTGTTGAAATTTTCCTATAGTATGACTCTAATAGTTGAAGTCTTAAAATAAAAGACAGGTTATTACAATAAAATCACTGGAGCCAGCCATATAACCTAACATGTTGTTTGCTTGCACTACTTGAGGATATAACTCATACATGCCTACTAAGATATGACTTAGGGGGACTGCTCCATTATCATTGCCCTTTTAGAAAATGCCCAGGCTCCCTGAAACTTTCAGTACACAATTATGGAATACAATGTGATTTAAAAGACGCATTTATTTTTCCCTGAGGAGAGAACATCTGCATGGAAAATAATTTTTGTTGGAGTAGTAACATTAACAATTCTGACTGGAAAAAGAAGGCAATCTCTGTAGCTCTGTTAAAGTAATCACTCTTAAAATAAGCTGTGCCTTATGAAAGTAGCAATTCTAGTTGTTACTGTAAGTGTTATATACTGAGTTAAATGAAAGCAAGTTGCCCAGGCATGTTGCATTCCTTTGCTAATCTGATCCAAGTGACTTATGCCAGCCATGGTAAAAAATGGCTTTGCCGTTTCAAGTCACTGACGCAGAGCAGAGCATTTTTGGGATGCTGAAGGAATAACAGCTTATAGTTCAGAAAATAATTGTTATTCTCAGAAATTAGTTACCATTAGGTAAAAATCCTAATGGTCAGATGCAGTTAATGAACATACTTGAATATTTTGTGTTTCTCTGGTCCTGTCGAGTGCAATTACCCAGGCAGAGACTACTTTAACTGGAAAAATTAACCTTTGCTCCATTCTTGGGTGATCGTTTTCTCAGAGCACTGCAAATCCATCTTGCCACTCGGCAAGGATCTGGAGTTCTTTATCACCTTGGACAACAAAGTGGGGGTACTTTTGCTTCATAGAATCATGGAATATCCTGAGTTGGAGGGGGCCCACAGGAATCATCGAGTCCAACCCCAGGCTGCACACAGCACCACTCAAACCTTATTTCTGAGAGTGCTGTCCAAACACCCCTTGAACTCTGGCACTGGGACAGTGCCCACTGCCCTGGGCAGTCTGTGCCATGCTCACCTCCCTCTGGGGCAGTCTTTCCCTCACCCCCTGACCCTACCCTGACACAGCTCTTTGCTGTCTCTTTGGGCCCTGTGTCTGTCCCCAGAGAGCAGAGCTCAGTGCTGCCCTCCATTCCCACTCATAAAGAAGCTGTGACATAGTCACATTCAGGTAAAGAATCATAGGATTGAATCATAGAAGCATTAAGGTTGGAAAGACTTCTAAGATCATCTAGACCAACTGTTCACATACCACTGATATTGCCCACTAAACCATGTCACTAAGGAAGGAGGTAACCTGCCCAGTAAGTGTGCTTGGATTTCTTGTAAACACAGGGGGTTAGCTACAAAGAAAAGACACAACCATCAAGGAGCATTTGGTTGGAAGAACATTTTCACCTTTATGTTTTGGACTTTACTGTCCTGATAAATTAGTGTAAATGAGATCGAAAGTGGGCAGATTGGCCCTAGCTTTCTTCATTACAACCACAGTACTGTGAATTAGCCTTTCCCATACCCTCCGAAGTCCTCTGCTTCATTGGAGTTGCTACCTTTGTCATTTCTTCCAGCAGTCTTCTACAACAAATTGAATCACCTGTACATTTTTCATGAGAATTCAAGGAATTATTCAGAGGCGAATGCCCACAGTCTGTTATCATGTGCTTGCCAATAGCCTGAAATCCTCTTGAAACAGTCACCAGGAAGCCATAGTTCATTTTGCTGTCACCTAATTGCATGCACCTGCTGGTGACAGCAGTAAAATGTGATGTCTCTGACATGATGGCAGCAGATGGGGTGCTCAGAAGAGCTGCTTCCATTTTTCTTCCTAATGAGCATAGTCTTTTCTTTCCTTTCGCCTTTTCACCGTGTTGGGAAGATACAGAGATGCTGGGAACAATGATGGCTGCAGCACCAGATCTTAATGTGCCACGGCTGCCTTTCTCATATTTCTTCGTAATAATGTGTCAATCACATATTCATGTACGAAACTTTCTACTTAATGGAATTCTTGAAAGAAAAGACTTTTACAAATGAAAGGCCTCGCAGGCACTCGGTGACAACGGTGGTACGGTTGGCACGAGTAAAGCTACAAAAGAGGCAAGGTTTATAGGAAGAGCCACCTTCATTTCTTTGCTTTACTTTTTGATGCTCGTATCTAAACAGGGGCTTGTCAGTATGAAAGTTTGCCCTTTTTTTTTCCTTTTCCTTTTTCAGTTGGTCTAATGGGAAGACTTCTCCTCTCTGCAAGCCTGGTCTCTGTAACCTAACACTCACTGGCTCTTGTACAAACGTTTTAAAGCCTTCCCTAGTGAACAGTAATGCATAAAGGATCTGCTCTTTCTAATGAGATAAAACCAGCATTGCCAGCTTGATGCAGTTCAACTGCAAATGTGCTTTATCAGAAAAAAAAAGAAAGAAATGTGGTCATAAATTCTGACAGACTGTTTTGGGGGGAGCTGAAAACGCTGACACATTAGAAAGAAATATACCTTGAAAATAAGTCACTTTCAAGAGAAAGTAGTTCTGAAAGAAACCATTTTTTTCAGGAAAGTCATTTAACCAAGGCCAGTCTGCGTGATTGAAAAATGAAACATTAATTTTGGACTGTGTAATGGTGCACTACTTTTTGAATTTGTTTTACGAGATCACTTGTGTCCTAGTGGGCTGCCTCTCGCACACGGACCAGGCTGTGTAACCTCCCTGCACTGGGAGGAAAGCTGGGCTGACACCCTGGGTCAAGTGTGAGTTTGTTGTAAAGCCAGCCCGAGACATCGCTCCTGGCTTCTGCTCTTCACATGGCCATGACTATAATGGTGGGTCATATTTATAACCTTAGGAGGAACTGAGGAGTAAACCAATCCATTGTAAAGCCCTACGATGTATTTCTGAAGCAGCTGTGGAAGTGTGATGTTGGTGCAAACAGATGATGCTGCAGTTACAATTCTGCTGCATAAAGCTTTAATGAGTTGTTTGCTGGTGTAAATGCAGAAACTTTTCATTTCTGCTGAATCTGATTGTATCTCATTGTTTTTGCAGTAAGTATAACAAACATTCAGCTGGTGATTCCCTTTGCTGAGCCGTGTTTTCTTGGGACTTTCAAAAGCCCTTAAATAACTTGGAAGCACAGCTTCCATTAATAGCATTTAAGCACTCTGGAAATGTCTTAACATCCAGTCCATAATTCTCCCAGAGGAATGACTCAGGTAGTGTTAGCTGTATAAAGCTTGTTAAATCTGGGCTTAGAACTGTTTAATAAGTGGGGGGTTTATTTAAAGCATTCGGCGAACTTTGCTGCGACATGCTGATTGACACAGTCGGGGGTGCAAATAAATACATTGTGCAAATGAGCAAATATGGGCCTCATCAAATCCTACTGAAGGCCATCAAAAATCTCCCACTGTGAGGAATGTTGGCTCAGACCCATAACAAATAAATACGGGGGAAAAAAAGCAAAGATTGCACTACAGAATGCCCTTCATTCTTGCAGCTGAATAACATCATTCTTCAAGTGTTTATTATTTTGCTTCCCAACCCTCTACCTCTCATATGCATGCACCAGCACTTCTTCTGACACTTTCTTCCCCATCTGGAAGCATCTCTGTGTCCAAACACTCTGTGGGTCTCTCCATGAGGACAGGGTGATAGATAGATTATATGTGCTTTTGGTGCAGGCAGTTCAGTCCAGTTGATAAAACTGGTTGTTAAAATCACAGCCTGTTCCCATCCTGTTTGACATCTTACCTCAAGCACTGCTTCTTGTGCATGGAACCTCCTCTCTTGTTGACCTGGATTGGCTCTTCTATTATCCCTTCCCTGTGTAAGCCTACATCCAAATTTCCTTCTCTACAGCATGGACCAGCTCTGTTGATCTCAGTTTGTTCCCTCTTTCCACTCCCTTTGTGTTGGTCCCAGGTACAAACCTGGATGATACTGCCTTAAAAGAACACTCTTGATGGTGCTTTGGTATTACCTGTGGGAATTTCCATGAGGATCGGGGCACTTTGTTTCTTTAATTCTCTGGCTCAGCTGAGTTTCATTGAATTGCAGTGCTACATCAGCTGTGAGGTATCAGTTGAGATACATCTTCAGAATCCATTGGTTTTGTTTTCTCTTTAATCTTGCTGTAAATCTAGATAAGTAAATAGATAGCAGTAAATGCTCTGTGGTATATTTGGTAAGATTACAAGTCCTGTAGTAGCATAACAGCTCATGATAGTCTTTTTCTTTTGCTATTTATGTTCCTCCTGGAGGAAAGGAAAAGCAGATAGTTCAGTGAGCAAATTATAAAGTGTGTGAGTTAATGAAATGTCTGTCATAAAGATGTTTGGTGTTTTTTATTTTTCCTCCTATCAAAGCTCTTAAAATTCCAAAGCTTGGAAGATCGAAACTTCCTCTTTCTTTTTCAGTGCATGTTCGTATTACAAACAAAAGAAAATATTTAGTGAAATGCTTATTTTTATTAATCCGAGTATGTACTCTGAGTAAGTAACGGTATGGAAATAATGGCAACTGCCTGTTGAAGTATGTAAAAGCCTCAGGGTTTGGAAGTTTTTTGATCTCATTTCCACTAACAAGATATTTTTAAGCTTGGATTACTGAAGATTTTGAAGATATTTTCCTCTCATAACCTATTTGTCTTCTTGATACAGCCAATTTTACTTTTTTCTTTACCTTACTAAATACAAACAAGATCAAATGCACCTCACCACATCTTCACATTCAATTTTTTTAAGAAGTTCCCAAAAACCAAGAATGTGTGTCTAAGAAATTATTAAGGTAGCTCTTCAATAAAACAACGAGCTTTTGATTTCACTTATTCCCTTGCACAGTCAGGGGATTTCCACATGGAGTTGTGACTTACACTAATAACTGAAGAGTGAGGAAAAAATAAAATCATGGCTCTGAACCATGTCGTCTTGTACTTACAAATATACATTATTGAATTGTAAAGAAGATAAGGATAGAAAACATGAAGAGTTAGTAGTGAAGTCACTTACTGCTCCATATTTACTAGTAGCATTAAGACAGACGACACTCTGCTAAGATCTAATCAGGAAATGTGATTGCAGATGCAGTTTCTTATGTTTATTTTCCCTTCCATCTAAATATGCTTCCATTCTGAATCTAAAAATAACATCTCAAAGAGGAGATGGGAGAAATGTTTTTCAGATGTAATACGAATGTGATCAATCAATGTATACACTTGCATCTGCTTATATTTTCTTTGTTGTTGTCGTTGTTTTTTCAATTTGTTTTTATTTGACACATAAAAAGCAAAAATATGAAGGCATACGAAAAAAAAATGTCTTCTTCAGGTGTCCTTACTTGCACTTTGTAGACCATGATGGGTGGTTGGCAAGAACATGAGGAGTTTTCAATCTCCGTGGGTTTTGTTATTGTACTGTGGGAGTAGCACTGTCCTTGCATCCCCCTGGCATTGCAGATGTTATCACAATTGCACAAATGATAAACAAAAGCAAAGGCATTCTGAAATGGCTCTGTGGCACTGTGTTGCTTTTATTGTTGTTGTTTAATTTTACAGTTTTATTATGCGATTTTTTTCTTTTAATATGCAGCACAGGTAAAAGCAGCAAGTCCAGTGTTAGTACAGAAGTGATGTAGGGGTACTTTCCCTCTCAGACCCCTCCACTGCTGTGTCACACAGCTCTGCTGCTGGTAGCAATCCTGGAGAAACTCTCCAGAGTACAACTCCAGAAGGTCGAAAGAGTGCTTCAGTTGTTCCCAAGAATGACAGTATTAAATTAAACATGGAACTTGGTCCATCCCACCCTTAGGATGTGGAGCGAGTGGCAGCTGGAAAATGGAGCAATTTGCAGCCTCTCCAAGCATCCTGGAGAGCAGCACAAAGCTTAGGTACTCTATGGAGCTTCCTGGCTCTGTTATCTTTTAGGCACTGTGCTCCAGCATGAAGGTCAGGAATGAAGTTACGTAACATTAGAATTGCAGTGAATGGTTTTTATCCTTTCAGCTGCTGTGTGGCTCTAGCCATACTTTGCTCTCACGTGAGCTTTGCCCAAATGATCAGGCACTGGTTAAACTTGCAGTCCTTTTATATTTTGCTGCATTTATTTGGAAACACTGGTAATATAATTTCAGTAGCTGTTTTTGCTATATGAGCAGCAAAAAGAAACGTTTACTCAAGTTCCCCTCCTCTGTTTTAGAACCCACGATGAGCTTGCATTCCTGGCACCTCCGTAACCCTTGTGTCCTTGATAACATCTTTAAGATGAGAGACTGAGTGCAAGCCACTGCAGAGACAGCCAGAAATGCAAATCTGTCATGGGTAGATGTAATCAACTTAGTCTACTTCCTATGAGTAAGAAGCAGTTGTATGTTCCACCAGCTGCTATGATGTGAGTGTTGTAGTCACTGCTAGAAGTTTACTACCCCTTATTTATAGTTTTTGTTTGCAGGGTAGAGTGGCCCAGCTTTTGGCTGCAGATGCACCTTCAATCTCCAATGTTTGCTGTCATCCCAGAGGATCAGGGAGGGGTCCCCTCATTCCTCAGAGTCACATGGATGTACCAAAGCCTGCAGAACTGGGCTCATCATGACTTTGGTAACAAAGCCAGGATGGAGAGATTGCTGCACTCACTCCTCTTCTAGCACTGGCTTTGGAAATAGGGTTGCTGGAAGGGAGCGAAGGTGCGTCAACCAAAGCAAGCAGGGATCACGTCCCCTTTGTGCCCAGTGCTGGCTGGGAGGGAAGGAAGCATCAGATATGGGACAGATGAGCTAACTTTAGAAAAATAAATGATTAAATCCACATGCTTGGTTGTTAGGAGACTGCTTCCCAGCAAGAGTAAGAAATATCCAGTCCATTTCTTCTTGCTGTAATTTTGTTTCCAGCAAAAACTGAAAACCTCGATTTTGATAAATGCTATTGGGAAATGTATGTGTTACGTTTTATTTGATCCAAGATTGGTTGGAGCAGTTTGAAGCTGACCACGTTAAACTTCTGAGTGGCTTAACTAGAAAGGTTTCAATCTTGGCTTTTCCCAGAATGGTGATGCTAGCAAATGCCACTTGCACATTTTTGTCAATAGAAATGTACAGGTGAAGAAAAATCAATAGTTTTTCATGAATGCCTGAAGCTTTATAACTTGGCTCACTGGGTTAGCTAGAGCTGTTCACTGAAACTATTCTATTGGTAGAAAGAAGGTATAAAATACATTTTTGCAGCAAACGTCCACATTGAATTGTTCTCTTCTAAAAAAGATTTTGGAAGCCTGTACAATCATTCAGTACACATTTCTGCATTATTTCTGCTCCGTGTTTGCTTTTGTTATTTTGCACTTATTTGCTTTTCAAAGCAAAGCAAATTACTTGCAACGGTAATGATGGTGTGAGGATTGCCCAAGGAGGGGGCAGGAAAACGGTTTTTATTCATAGTACCCCTTGCTATGTTCTCTTTAGAAAATATGTGTGGAGGTGCTGTTGGAGGAACTGTGTGGATTACAAAACATCAAGTAGAGAGCAAGCCTTAATTTCATAATCTCATGCCACTGATCCATAGGAAAACTCCTTAGAACCATTCTGTATGGAAAGTATTATTACACTGCAGTGTGTTGGTGTTGCAATTATCAGTGTGCTTTTAAAGATCTCCTAAGTCACCAGCAAGGTCTGCTGACCTAACCCTTCATGCTACGATTCTCTTTTGTATAGATTTTTTTCCAGGAGCAAGAGAGATATGTAGTGGGCTAATTCTCTGTCTTGTTCGACTGTGTCACCAAAAGGGGGAGAACTAAGGAAGCCTGGAAAATTTAGCTTGGCTGGGAACTCAGGGGTAGCAGTGGAGCTGGAGACTATCTATGTATAGAAATAACATTTAAGATCCACCTCTGCTTGCAGAATGATTGAGGAGTCTGGTGGGTGGGAATTGCCGGTGGGATGGCCTGGACTTGCTGGAGGAGGCCCAGTGTCACTGTGTGGGATAAGATTAGAGGGTTTCCTAAGCCAGCTTTCAACCCTTCTGAGTGAAGAGCTCCCTAGTTTTGCTCTGGTTTGTTGGTTTTTGTTTTGTTGTTATTTTGTTTTGTTTGGATTTTGATTTGGTTTTTAATGGCGTGATGTAATAGCGTTTCACTAGTAGCTGGACTCTAGTTCATACTGTAGATGTATAGTCAACAGATTATAAATGGCCAGAAAAAAAAAAAATTCTCAGATTACAAATTGCAAACTGAATCTTGAAGGCTGAAGGCCACTTCAGTCCATTGCAACCAGCACCTTTTGTTTTCTTCTCTATGCGGTAAATTTTAAGTCCATTTTCCAACAGGGATAGTCATAAGGAAAGGTGTATTTCCCACAGTGTATTAGCTTTTGGGATTATTCCCTTATTAGAAAAATGTGAAGGTATTAAGTGGTTTATACTTCCTGGTTGTGGATTTTTATTTTTTTTTTTCATGGATTTATTTTTATATAAAGGTTTCACAGAAACTCTCTCCAGTGTATCATAGGCCATCACTGGGATGAGTTGCGTTCTGGGGCTTCATATTGTTTCATTGACTTCAAAACCTGAAACAACTGTTCAAAAGGAAAACACATCCATTGTTTTCTGATTTTTTTCTCAATCCCACTCACAAAGAGTCAAGCTGGAATCTTTTCTTACTTACTTTATTAATCTTGCAAAGTACATAAAGGTAGATATTGTTAAGTAGTGTGAGTTTTGTATTTTCAAATAGTGAATCAGTTACTTTTCTACTTGCAGTACTTCTCACAGAATGTTGGGGGAGTTGTTTGTCTGTGGAGGTTTTTTTGGTTGTTTTTTCGGGGAGAAATTGGGGAGGAGGAAATTATTTTTTAGAAATAATTGTTGTGAGGATACATAAGAAGGAACCCTTCTGTGTGCCACCCTCCTCCTTTGGGGTGCACAGGGATAGACATCCAGCTGTGACAGAACACAGCTCAGCTCAAGATTTCCTGTGTTTTGACCCAGTTATTTAGACAGGTTTGGCAGATTTCTTTTTTCTTGTAGTCCTCAGATGTACATATCTGAAGTTGTCTATGCTACATATCAGTTTCATTAATGACTGTAGAACGTGCACACCCTTAGGTATTTTAATAAGTAGGCATATTGCAGTGTTTTAGTCTACCGCTTCTTGCCTCTTGTTAACAAAGTTAAAGATCTGCCTGTGCTTCAGTAAAAGGCATGAGAATTAGCTCTGTCAATGTATCTAAGCTGGTTTAAAATCATTTCCTTCAAACAATGGAAGAAGGGCACTGCAGAGATAAGGTGGCATAGGCTGACTGAACGTTCGATTCATCTCTCTGTTAATGCACCCCACTCTTGCTCGGGTGTCAGCACCTGAACTAGGTAAAGATGCCAGGGGGTGCAGGAGCTGCCCAGATCCCACTAGTAGTGCCATTGCTGCAAGAATCAGTTCACCAGGATTAAGAGGGGTAAGAAACGGTAAACATTAATTTTTGTTACTTAAGGCAGTTGGGTCTTACTATGAGCAGATATGTTGGTTTCCAAAGAAACCATTTTTTAGTTTTCTTTAAAAAAAAAAAAATCCAATTGAGGAGGTTGAATCGAGCTGTGAATCAATTGTTCTGCAGAGAGAAATGTGTTCACACAGAAAATAAAGAACAAATTAAACTGTCTGCCATAGAAGTTGACCCTAATTGAGGTCAATTCCTCTTGACAGGTAATTAATCAGGAGTCCTTATTATAGTTGAGTGTCTCTGTTAACAATAAACAGAACATTATTTTATTTTTATGGTTAAAATAAGTCTCTTAATTGATGGTATTCTGCAGGAGGCAAGCATCCATCAGCATGGAAACTGATGCACTGAAAACATCTTAAATTAGAACAATGTTAGTTAAATTAGTGAAAGAGAAAAACTGCAAAGCTTAAGAATGTGTGTCTGCAAACTTCATGCCTCTGTCACCTGTTGCTTATAAAGAAAGAAAACACATTACCAGTCAGTGAAAGAAAGGACAAGATCTGTGCATTGAATTCATTACAAATATGAGTACTGGTATATATACACACACACACATATATATAATCATTATGTTAGAATCTAGGTTTTCTACACTGCTCATTTTTGTAGTACTTGAACATTTCACTGAAGGATAATGGCAGTTATGTTATGCTGTTTTGTATTCTCACCTCTTCCATATGGAGTGGGTGCAGTAAGTTGTTCTATCATCTCACCTTGTCATTCATATATGAGTGTGTACATAAAACACATATACATGAAATCCAAACACATATATAAACACCCAAACAGAGGCATCTAAATGCTTGTATAGATTGTGATGTATTTATATAGGTGGAAAAGGTTTTGATGGTCAGTGCCTTTCTCTCTACCTTGAGTTTAGTTTCTGAACTGGGATGCAGCACAGAAAATAATTACAATTAGTAAGCAAAGTAACCCCTGTACTATAAGAAGCAGAGCTTAGTGGAAGAGTAGCTCCAATTGCTTCCTTGTTTGTGGTATGTTCTGTATGCTGGAGTCTGTGGTATCTCTTCACAATAGAATGGGCATGATGCTCTGTTTGAGCAGTCCCCAGCATGTGCAGAACTCCCAGAGAAGACAGAAGAATGCTTTTTGGGGAGATCTGTTAATTACAAATGCACTTTGCTGTGGGGAAAGAGCCAAGAAATGATAGCAATTGCACAGGCAGAGCAGAAGTGGCAAAAAGCTATCTTCAGGTCAAATAAACAGTGTACATGATGTCTTCTAATGATACTACTGCTTAATGAGACAAAGATCAATTTGTAAAATAAAAATCAGAAGAAAAAGAGAATAGATTTTGCTTTTTATCACCATAAAATTTACACATTTAGTGAAGAACATCTGAAAGGCTGTATATGTGCCCAGCCTATGCATGCACACCTACCTTGCCTTGATGCTACACCAAAGCCATTTTGAGCCTAATGCTCTTGAATGAATTGCTCAAGAGTTGTTAGTTCACACAAGTGGGAACTTCTCTTCTGATGGCAGCACAGTCAGCAAGACATCAGGTCATGTGCTGCAGAGCACATGGCATTTCAAATATAAGCTATTCGGGAGGTTAAGACAGAATTTTTCCCCTGCTCTTCTTTTAGTAAGTCTTAATAACAGGGCTTGATCCAACAAGTCCATGAGTCCTCTTCACAAGTGCTCCTGTGTTTTATGTCCTTCTTTTTAGGGATTCCCATTCTCTTTTGTTTAGGGCTCTTCAGTCTTCAGAAAAGGAGGCTGAGGGGAGACCTCATCACTCCCTACAACTGCCTGACAGGAGGATGCAGAAAGGTTGTTGGTCTCTTTTATCAAGTGACAACAGATAGGACACAAGGAAACAGCCTCTAGTTGCATCAGGGTACATTTTTAGATTAGTTGTCAGGAAGAATTTCTTCACAGAAATGGTTGTTAGACATTGGAACAGACTGCCCAGGGAAGTGGTCAAGTCACCATCCCTGGAGGTATATAAGAGATGTGTGGATGTAGCACTTAAGGCATGGTTTAGTGTGGACTTGATAGTATTAGGTGATGGTTGGGCATGATGATCTTAATGGTCTTTCCCAACCTAAATGATTCTGTAATTCACTGCTGCTCTGGTGCATTTATGGGGCCTTAATCTGACCAAGTAGGAGCACTGTAATCAAAGATTTGCACGCCACAAGTCATAAATACGCCAACCAGCTTGGTAGCATTTTGGACTGGCTGAGGTACAAGGAGAGGGTGATTTGTAGAAGAGATATCTACAGTGGGGTCTTCTGCTGCGTGAACTGCTGACGCACATACACTCATACATACTTTATTTTCATTTTCCAAGTCACTAACATTAAAGCTGTAGAAACCAGACATATAACTCTTCACAATTCTACAAAGCTTTTCCTGTGAAAACCTTGATCTTAGTCAAGTCCGAATTTAAATAAAATTAGTGAAAACACAGCATTTGCAACAGCTGTCTGTCAAAAAAACATACTATCACATCTATTCCATATTGAAATACATGAGAATAGCAGTAGGAGGTAGAACCTCTGAAAAAATAACAAATAACCCTAATAAGAGATTTCCTGGTTACACCGTTTCAGTACTTTTAAAGTGGCACTGACTTCAGCAAAGTTGCTTTTAATTTTCAGAGATCAGTACTGGCCAGACATATCAAAAGCACAAAAAAAAGAAAGTTGTGCTGTGGGCAGAAATCAGGAGTGTACTTTCAGTGAGGTTAGAATAACGGCTCCCAAAGTTAATTGCTGGTTCCCTAACAGAGACCCTGCTTTGAAAGTGATAATTTCCAATAGTATTAAAAGTCTCTTGTAAATTATATAAGAAGTGATGAATTTGTAACTAAAAGTATGACATTGTTCAATTTCTGTGTGCAGTTTGAAGATAATGATGTGTTTTGCAATTTTGTCCATTAGTGGCTGCTGCTGGTATGTATTATATAGCAAATATTTATATACTGTTGGGAGTTTTTAAAAATACCGTTGTGTTCATGAAAACAAATAATATGTTTGGACATCATTCCGCCTGATGCTGATCATTCCAGTGAAGGCAGCAGAATTCATGACTGTTCCCTTCACTGGAGAGGCATTCTGAACCTGACAGTCCTGAACTCGATTGTGTGCAAAACTCCTGCGCCATGGGTTAGCTTCTGTTTGCTTTTGTCCACTTTGCTGGAGGGGTTAGCCTTTTCAAGTATCTGGCAGGTTTATTCTAAACACAGCTAAGTTTGTTTCCAGGCTTCAAGCACTTTGAAGAGCACGTTGTTAAGGCTGCCTGTGCTATTTTGCAGTACTTCTTTCCTCCTCATAGGAGCTGTTTATGAACTCTGTGATTTCCTTTATGAAGCCCCCTCATTATTTCATGGCACTTCAGTTCTACAGAGAGTTTTTTTGTTTTGGTTTTTAAAGATGCCAAACCAATGTCATTCAAACTTAGGGGACTGTCAGCACAGGAAAACACAGAAGCAGGTATCAACTTTTATTTTCCCCTTCAAGCTAAAAGTTGGATTTCTCAGTCCAGTCAACTAGCAGCGTTTGATCACTTCTCATGCTCCGGGTAGTCAGGGTAAGGTTTGCTGCATTAGGTGATCAAAAGAAGCAAGATCCTCTGTTGTAGCACTGATAACAGGCTATTGTGCACTGCATCTCTCAGCACAGCATCCAAGGAATTTGTCAAATTGATTTTGACTCTGGAAGATTTTCAAGATTAAGAAAAGTAACCTAAAGGAGACTACTAACATAATGTATGTAATAGGTAGTATTCAAGCTTGCTGTCTGATGACTCTGTATTTGACTGGTAAGAGAGACAAAGCTGGCAACAGGAAAAGATGAGAATGCTCAGAAAACAGTAAGAGATTTCCTGGTTATGCTATTTCACTATTAGCCAGGATTTCTTTCTGCAGGAAGCACCAGCCCCACCTGTGGCTCTTTTACCTGGTATCTAAGATTGCTCCAGCTCAAGCACGATATCTTGCATTTGGCCTTGTTGGACCTCATTAGACTCATGTGGGCCCACTTTTCAAGCCTGTCCAAGTCTCTCCTTCTATTGTGTCAACTGCACCACTCAGCATAGTGTCATCAGCAAAACTGCTGAGGGTACACCCAATCCCATCTTCTGTGTCACTGATAAAGATGTTAAACAGCACGGGTCCCAAGATGGACCCCAGGGGGACACCACTTGTGACTGTCCTCCACCTGGACATAGAGCTGTTGACAAGAATCCTCTCACTGCAACCTTCCAACCAATTCTTTATCCACCAAATAGACCAGCCTTCAAATACTTGTCTCTTTAAGGTAGAGATAAGGATGTGGTGGGGGACCACATCAAAGGCCTTTCACAGTTCTGGGTAGATGACATCAGTTACCCCTCCTTTGTCCACCAGTGCTGTCACTCCATCACAGAAGGCCATCAGATAGGTCAGGCAAGGTCTGCCTTTTTTGAAGCCATGCTGCCTGTCTCGAATCACCTCCTCATCTCATATGTGCCTTAACATAGCTTCTAGGAGGATCTGTTCCATGGTCCATGGTCTTCCCAGGCACAGATGTGAGACTCAATGGCTTGTAGTTCCCTTGTGTCCCGAGGTATTCCTTTCATCTTCCCAGGCACAGATGTGAGACTCAATGGCTTGTAGTTCCCTTGTGTCCCTAGGTATTCCTTTCTTCCTTTTTTTGAAAATGGGAGTGATGTTTCCCTTTTACCAGGCTTTTTGTCAGGGATTTTGTCAGACAGCCACAACTTTTCAAATATGATGGGGAGTGGCTTGACAACTGTATCAGCCAGTTCCTCCAGGACCCTGGGATGCATGTCATCCAGCTCCATAGACATGTACACATTCACTTTCATGAGGCAGTCTTGGATTTGTTCTTCTCTTATGGTATGAGGGCTTTTGTTCCCCTGATATCCCCACCAAGAGGTTCAGGGACATGAGAGGCCTGGAAAACCTGACTGCCAGTGAAGACTGAGGCAAACACTCAAGTACCTCAGCCTTCTCTACATCTGAGAAGGCCGGTTTTCCCTTTTCGTTTATCAGATGAGGTACACTCTCCTTTGCCTGTCTCTTCCATCCAATGTACCTATAGAATCCCCTCTTGTTATTTTTCACATCCCTTGCCATGTTTAGTTTCATCTGCACATTGACTTTCCTGATTCCATCTCTGCACATCCATTTGGCTTCCCTGTATTCTTCCCAGGCCACACATCCCTGCTTCCTAGTACTGCCTGTACTTTTCCTTCTTTTCCCTCAGTTTGCCCAGCAGGTCCTTGCTCAGCCATGCTGATTTCCTGCTTCCTCTGCTTGATTTCTTATTCTGGGGAATGGAGAGCTCTTGTGCTCTCATAAATATGTCCTTAAAGAGCTGCCATCTCTGCTCTGTTCCTTTGTCCCTAAGGATAGTTTCCCAGGGGATCTTATCCAACAATTCCTTAAACAGCCTGAAGTTCGCACTCCTAAAGTTCAGGGTCTTTACTCCACTCTTTGCCAGGTTCACATTCCTTGAGATCATGAGCTCAACCCGGTTATGACTTCGGACCAGGCTGTTTGCAGTTGGAGACTCCAGACCAAGAGAAGAGTTAGGAAATGCTTCTGCAAATTAATTTCTATACAATCAATCAGAAGAATGAAGGAATGTAATGTCTGCCTTTAAATGACAGTAGTTAAAAATATTGTTCCAGTGTCAGCAGTACACATCTGAAAATATCTTTGGATATACTCAAGGTTGTCATTCACATTAAACCAAAGTTTTTAAAGGCCTGAATAGCATATAACTGTTCAGTTTTCAATAAAGCTCAATAGGAGTTGGGTGTCTAATACCACCAAAATTGTTTTTAGTAGCTCCCTACAGGTTTTTAATATGGAAAAACTCTTTGACCCAGATTTTGAAAAAGAAATATATTATTTGTGCTTTCAGGAGCATGTTTGTTGATCATATGGCTATTAATCATTTAGCATGAAAGCCTGCTGGAAAATGTGCTGATTCTTTGCTTCTGGTCCTCGTTGTACCTCCTGCTGACTCTGACAATGGATTTGTTTCAGACACACAAATTCTTGGAAGAATGCTCTGAAACCTTTCTAAGCCATATCCTTAAAACCGTACAATTTTTTAATGTGGATTAGATTACTCTGATATCAAGGTGCTATTTGTTTGGTTATTTTTGCCAAGACTAGCTTTACATTTTCAGATGACTGTTTTCAGTCTCAGGAACACTATGTTAATTTTCTCAGCATAAAAGCCCTACAAAAAGATGGAAACCACGCCTGATTTTCAGATCTCGCCTTTGATGCTCTTGTGGAAACATGTGTTGATGTATGTGAAGGGAGGAACAGTTTGTCTTTGAGTAGCTAGAGCTGGATTTGCTGTTTCTCAGGCTGAGCTTGCTCACAGGTGTCTGTCTACGTGGGAAATAAGTATGCAGGAACCAAGTCAAAGCATGTGTATTACATTGGCCAGTAGTTAGAAGATTTCTGGGGGGCTTCAAATTCCTTCTGTTTGATATAATATCATCTACAGTCTTTTCAACTCATCCATACTAACTCACCACAGCTTGGGTGGAATCCTTGGGGGAGATGGTCAAAAAGTTAAGGAATTTCTGTACTACATGTTGTTTTGACAGAAAGTACCATGTTATGGGCTGACTACTTAAACTGTTCTTTACTGCATATTGTCAGAAAAATTTGATTTTAGTGTGTTGCAGTAACGATGCTGAGTGGATAATAAGATGCAGTATGCTGCTGCTGCAGGCTCTACACCATATGTCTTCCATAACTGTTGCATTTGGGGGGGGCTGGTTGTTAGGGTAATTGGATCATCTCAGTAATTCATCATCAGAATAAGTTGAAATAATGCCACTATGAAATACAGTGGTAAGAATTACAGTATTTAAAACTAGACAAGAAAACAATGCAGTCTGAGAACAGAAAATGTGATGTAAATTGAATTGCTGTAGCAACATTTAAAACAGTTCGTGACACATATTTTAAAGCAGAAAATCATAGAAATCATTATTTCATAGCAATAAAGAGTAACCGCTTCCTGCTCTGAAACACCAGGGCAGTGAGCATGGAAGTCCATGGTGCATTATTTTCAGGCTTTTCATTCTCTGTATATATGGCATTTTGTGACATAATAAATAAATAAATAAATAAGTCAAGTGTCACTTCTTCCACTTAGTGAGCCACTTAGGTATCTTTTTTATTATTATTATTATTTTATATACTTCAGTTGTAAATTATTGTGATGGTGGGCCCATATTTCACTCACCTCTTATAAGGGTCATTGGTTCAAGGCCAGAAGGTTCTTAATTTTTATAGAACAGCATTTAAGAGTGCAGTAGCTCTGGTAGCATCTGTATGAATTTGCATACATAATATTGTTATGGTGATGGTGCTATTTCTTATGTGTCAACTAGGGGCATCTGGTGAACAATAAATTTTTATTATTTCTGTATTGATTTAGAAAATATAGATAACTTAATGACATGAGACTGAGGTCGTTTAAAGGTTTATGAGATGATCTTACAGAGCTTCTGAATAAAATGTAAGAAAAAAATATGTTGCAAATTTTCTCTTTTCAGCAAAATCCATTAAACAACTGATAAAGGATTCCAAAATTAGGGGAGGAAATAAGGGTTTGGCACTGTGTATTTATGGTTATAGATTATATATAGTTCTGTGTTGTCACTGCTAGATCTTGCCAGCTGGTGCAAATGAAAAATGTATGCTATGGTTTTCACTTAGGTGAGCATGCACAAATGCTGCAGGAAATACTGGTAATGCTGATGGCTCTGTGGACCTTTTTCCCTGTTAACAGTATGAGTAGTGGCTTAATGTAGCACCTAGGCAGTGTTCTGTTGCTGAGATCACATTTAAAATTGGAGTGGTGTGTGAACAGGTACCACAGACCGCACTGCACCTCTTGCAGGTATCTAAGAGTAGCATTTGGGATTCCAGTCATAGCTCAAGCCAAGTAATGATATCTTTCCAGACATAAAGAAGCCCTGGAAATGCAAGCACAGTGTGTACCAGACTCTTCCCTAAGGCCCTGAAAGCTGTGCAACAAGACCAGTCAGCTGTAGGTAACATCTTGTTTTGTAGAACAGTTTGGGAAGTAAGTACTGACCATTCATCCCTCTGCTCCCGCTGCCTTAATAACAAGGGGCTGAGAGCGAAATAAAGGAGAGCACATCTTCCCAGAAGTGGGGTCCAATGGTGAAGGAAGGGAAATCAAAACTGCTGGGAGAGTGGATTGAAAGAAATCACCACTTTGCTGCACGTTGCTCAGATGTGATGTGTGAGTAATGAAGTTGGTTGTCACTAGCGAAGTGTCACACCTCCAGCTGAAAAAAAAAATCAAGCATTTAGTTTAAAATCGGGGGATTTAACATCATTTTCAGTTCTTTCTATTAGCCTGCTGATGCAGTAGCCTGTAAGGCTTTGGGTTTTAAGCTTTTCTGTACAATCATGTGAATTAGGAGCTTATTTGAAAATGAAAAGTGGGATTTTCTCATATCCCGAGGACTGCAGAGCTATGGGTTTAAGAAAGAAGCAAATATCAGGAAAGTTGCAAATAAATGTTGAGAACCGGCAGGAAAGAACGTGGGGAATAGGTCAGTCTCCTCACTTAGCGACTAGGGAAGGAAGCAGAATTATTTTTCTCCACAGCAGATAGGTATTTGCAGCTTTTGGGAAGAGAAGGAGAAACTGAATAGCTTGAGACTTGTCAGATGCCAACCTCTGAAAGGCTGAATACAGGGTGGATGCACCCTACCAGATGTAAGCAAAAACCTTTGCTCCTTCCTTGAAGTGCCTACCCATGACTGATAACTTTGCCTGCTAGCTGTCTGATAGAATTTTCAAGCCCCTCCTACATTTTCTACAGTATGTCAAGCACTGATATGCTGAAAGCTATAATCCATCCCAGGAAATAGTTGCCTTTCTGATTTCATGAAGTGACACAAAACCTGACTGTAAGTACTGTAAGTGCTCGAGATGAGGGATGCAGCAAGAATGCCTGTGCCTGTATTATGTTTTCCTGCAGCAGACTAAAAGGTTTCCTGCAGTAGACTAAAATATATGATTACTGCTGGTTAAAGAGAAAAAAATACGATTATTTTCTCACTTCTCATGGAGAAATGCAGCAATAAAAATATATTAAAACTTCATAAATTAAGTTAGGTTAATAATGTGATACTGGAGAGTGTGAGTTTTAGAAACTATCTGCAGAAAATTAACTTATCTCACTGGAATAGTGAAGATGGATTCATTCAAAAGCATCTTTCCTGATGCTTTATGTTTTTTGTCTCTTTCCCAGCGAAACATTTCCTCTAAAAGACATAATAAGAAATACTGATGGGGAGGTAGAACATATGTAGTTACTCAATTAATCTTGCAGTTCACATGTATCTTCTGTCCATTATGAATCCCTCACCTCTCTCCCTGAGCAGATAGTACTGTTTTTGCAGACATGTCCCTGTAGGATTCAGACTATGATTATTTTAATGATTTTTCTTACAATTCTCTAATATAGAATATTAGCCTCTGATTACATTTGTGTAAAAATGCTCTTAGTTTTCTCTAATGGTCTCAGATAAAACTCAATAAATTTATTTCTCAATGAAATCAATGTAAGGCATCAGTTAGTTCTAAGATTTTTGTTATTGCATTCACCAGAAAGTTGTGCCTCGGGGCACTGACTTTATAAGATGCAAGCTGGCAGGCTTGAATGTTCTTTTTTCCTCTATTTGTTCACCTGGGGGAGTCACAGTATTATTACTTTTCTTTGGAAGTGGCTAAGGGTTGTAAGTATTATGAGCTTAGGTTGTCTGTGGTCTTTTCTAAAACTACTGTTGTACCAAATTTGCACACACTTGTTTGACTGATTCCAGAAATATTACTGCAGAGAGCAGTAAAACCCTGCTGATTCCATAGGAAATATCATTATTCCGGAAACAGATATATGTGTATTTTATATTGCTGCAGGTTTTATTGCTTTAGGGGTTGGCAGATCAGTAGCACAGGAGCAGGGTCCAGCAGGAAACCAATTGCACTGCCATTTGCTGGCTTGCTTTGCATTTCACCTTTCTCACTTGGTTCTTAGGTTCATCAGCATTCCCAGTGCTGTCAGAAGCTTTTTAAAGACAAGGAAGAAGTATTTAGAGCACACACTTCATAAAACAGGGCCCAGAATATTCTGCTGGAGTTACCAGTGCTTTTGAAGACCAAATGCTTTGAAATGACTGGTGTATACGGAAGCACACACATTCATTTACTGTCTGAGCAATTGCAACTCCTTGCGTTTCAGCGCACACTAGATGTGTAGGATTGCACCTACATGTCTAATTCCTGTCTTTCTAACTAATTCTGCACTTTTATCCAGCTGCCTTGATGCTATTGTCATATATCTCTTAACACTGTGAGTTTGGACTCCTACAAGTGGCTGGCTAGAAGTTTTTACATTGTAGGCAAGGTCTGTACTGCACACTGCAGCAGCATGTAGGGGTACTTAAGGCAACACAGAGTGTACTCATCTGTCTGGTTAGTTCTATAGAGAGAAAATCAGCCCTGGCTTCAGAATCATAAGAACATCAAGCACAGAGCACCTACAAATGGAATGCTTTTCTTTTCTGAAGAACTGCTGGCTGGGGCTGGGTGCTGCGAGGTTTCTCTGGAGGTGAATCAGAGGTCCCTGTGCTGTGGTCCAGGGAGTGGTGACGGGATGATGCCTGCAGCAATATTCAGTGCTGCCTGCTTTGAAGTTCATTTAAGTTCCAGAGGCAGAGAACATTTACGCTGTTTCATACTTTTCTTAAAAGTGTGTCCTCTCTTCTGGCCTCTCTCAAAAAGAATATTGGAAACTTTCTCATTCCCTGTTTGTCTCCACTACTTTATTTTGGCTTTTCCAGTTCAGATTAGATAAAGGCACAGTACAAAATGAATTGAGTTAATTGCTATGATCTCTCTCAACTGGGTGAAACTGAGAAAAATGAAACATGGACTAAGAACTGTAAACAGCAGGGTAGTCTTCTACAGTTCCTTTGTGCAGGTCTGATTTTCACCAGGGGAGCTATGTATTTATCATCATTGCTAGTGGGCAAACATGGGTGTGAAATGCTTGCTAATTTAGGTCACTGTTAAGGATAACACTCTTCAACAGAAACATTGACTTCTTGGGATCCTTAGTAATGTATAAGCAGAGATGCAGTGCCCATCAGGGTGCTGAAGAGGGAACCTCTCACTCAGCATTTATCTGAGGCAATTTCTGATGGGAAGACTAACTTTAAGATTATTATGAATGAACAACTGCTAAAGGAAATATCATTTCTCATACTGCACTGTGTAAATGAGGCTTGCAAAGGTGAAGAAATGGAAACAGCATTTAGTATTTCAGCTTTTAAAGAATGCAGTTTTAAACTGCTGTGCACAATGGGGTTCTACACATATCGTGCTTAGCATGATATTCAGAGGTCAAACGTAAATATTTTAAAGTTCTAGTAAGACTTAAACTTGAAATTCAGATTTGCTTCCTTGTGTTATAGGTTACATAAATTTCTACGGATGTTGAAGAAATGTCAAAAAAACAATGAAGTATCTCCCTTAAACATTGAGTTTTTCACATTCTCAGCTACTGAGATATATCAGAAATAGAATGAACGAAAGTATATGTGGTATTCTATCAGCTGTTGTAGCTGGGTGTTTTGTGCATTGCGCTTCCATACTAATGGAGGAAAGTCAGGGAAACCTGTTTTGACTTGTTTGTGTGTATCACGTCAGGCCGAAGATCTGCCTACAAATCTGTAAAACGTTGATTCCACTCGACAATACCTGGCCATTTACAAATGGTAGCTGGGTAACAGCTGCAGCATTGCATTCTCTTACTTCAGAAAAGCTGCTGATACATTCACCTTTTGTGCCATTTCATTTTGGCTGCACCTGTCCTGTTCTCTGAAAGGCGGTTTTTATTCTTTTTTTTTAAATCTAAAAGAATAGATGTGTATATATAGTGCATGTATGTATAGCAAATAGGAAAGCAGGTATGCAAAATGTAGGTTATGAATAGTATAATTATGAATCATTGTGAAATTAGTCAGCTTTTTTTAATCCTCAATGCCTTTGATTTCTTGAAAGTGTTGTGAAAAGGTGTGTGTGCCATTATCATTAGCATGCCACTTTTCTGCATTTCATAAATGAGTAAAAGAAGAGACTGCTTTAGAGCCAGAACAATATTGTATTTCTTGTTATATATTTCTGTATAAGAGCATAAGAACGAAACAGGTGAAGCAAATAAGCTACTGCATCCACGGGAGAAAAGTGTGGAAATCTATTCTGAGCTGTAGTTGAACCAGCTGAAATAAAGTATAGCCATGGTTATTCTCCTGAGATAACAGGAGATTGCTCTCCGTCTCGCACCTGAGGCAGAAGGAGGTGAGTGAGGCAGATCTCTTACTGACACCTTGTAGGCATGGAAAAGTAGGAGAGAACCGTCAGTAGAGAGATACTAAGACAACTCACACGGAGACAGCAGGTGTATTTAGAACATGTTTTAAGTGACTGAGCAAATAAGTAAATATAAGAAATTCCAATTTAGAGTTATTCTGAAAATCTCAGTAGAAAATAGGTCCTATGTTCTAGAAAGATCATAGCTGTAGCAGCATCAGTTAAATAAAGTACAGTACAGAATGATGAGAACTTCCATAGGGTTGAGGAACTTTCTCCAGAGGTGTTCAGCAGCTGTTTAACTCTGTAACAGGGATATGCAAACAGTGCTGGAAGATGCAGTCAGGTATTTAACAAAGGAAGTAAAATGAAGTGAAAGAATTCATGAGTTAAACACTCGAGAGACTTCCAGAGGTGAGGAGCTGCAGGATACACCGGCACCAGGTGTGACTGCAAGAGGGGGTGACACAAAAGATGTGCTGGGGAGGTGAAGCTGGTTCCAGAAAGGTTTAAGTGAATGACCGAGAGGTATGAAGTGAAATGTTTCATTGTGTTACACATGGTAGTGTAAAGACTTTAAGAAGTTTATTCACTTTTAAGAGAGAAGTACTAATACCAACATGTAATTTTACATATCATTGCTACTTACTATGCACAGGGTCCTAATGTTGTGCTGTGCACTTCTTTTTTTCTCTACTTAATTTAAAAAATGTCCCTATTCAGAAATACAATTGATTCTATAGGGAAAAAAAATCATCAATTCATTCAGTTAAACTTTTAATAGACTTTAAAAGCTTTAATAAACTCTAAATGTCCTATTAAAGTGACTGTCTTAATAATTAAAGGACAATAAAAATGAAAACATGCCAATATCACAATCATCTGGAAAACCAACAGCCTTAGTCCTGAGTACGAATGCATGTGTGAAGCCTCCTTATCTGGAAGCACACTCAGGCACAGGAGCTCACAGGCTCATCGCAGCGGAATCATTCTTGCTCTGAGAACAAGATGCTGTGTGTGTTTCACAAATACTTTTCACTCCTCTCTGGCTCAGATCAGGAAATTCCCTGTGAGTCGCTTGGCCTACTCTTGTCTTCATCATTTGGAGTTCCTACAATGTGATGAAAAAAAAAAATCTCTCCACTGGGGGAAAAAAGGAAATAATAATTGCAAACTCTTACACCTTTTCCAGGCGATGTTGCAAAGTTTTCTATTTTGAAAGACTAAAAGGTAAAGAAATGTGTTAAATTCTCATGGAAATGAGGCATGGGGGTGCAAAGGAAAAAAAACCTTGAGCTTTCATCCTCCTTCCCCCCTCCTCAACCTGGTCTTGGAAAAGGAGAGAACTCAATTTGGTGAAATAACTCATTTGGAATATCAATTATCCATCAAAGAGAGCTGGACTTACTGAGCTGTCGAGCAGCTTGTCACTGCCACGTGCGGGCCTTCAGAAGTTACATCTGAGGAGGGAAGACGTTAGAAATCTTTTCCTATATGACACACCGTCTCTCTTGCTAAAACAACTCCTAATTAGTTCTTCTTCTCTCCTCCCCACCCCTCTTTTTTTTTTTTTTTTTTTTAAATATGCAGCACCAGGGAAAAATTGGAGTAAAATTTAATGTTGGAACAGATGACATCGCTATTGAAGAAATCAACGCAATCATTAATGATGGAAAATACCACGTAGTGCGTTTCACGAGAAGTGGTGGTAATGCCACATTACAGGTGGACAACTGGCCAGTTATCGAACGCTACCCAGCAGGTAAGGGTTCGCACAAACTTCCGTGAGTCAAAGGGGGATGTGTGGAGTTCTGATCATTTTGCTCCTCTTTTAATGCAACGTCAGCTCTTTCTCAGTGTTTTAGTAGCTAATTAAGTAGTTAAAGAGTCTGGAGCAATATGAAGTTCATGATGATGGCATTTCCTAATGAATTTAAAAGCAGAAATTCAGGTTATTACTGGAAGTGGAAGATACAGTTAACAGGGCATGAAATAGTGAGTTTGCTTCTTGTTGTCATTTGTTTATACGGGAGTATTGTTTTAGGGGGGAAAAGGCTTTGACAAAAGCTGCACAGTAAAGTGACTCTCAAATCAATCTCCAGATGATTGGGTAAAACATTTCTGAAGAGAAGTTGTCTGTGTTCTTTTAATTACAAGAGATTATTACAGCTCTCTGAAATCGTGAATTTAGTGGAATTGTGCCAAAAAAAAAAGCATAAATGAAAAGGTGCATCTGTTATTAGTTGTACAACCAACCAGTCTTCACGTAAAATGTAAGCTGTGTAATATTACATAGGTTGCTCCAAAAGTAATGCCTCCTATTTATTTCCATGGAAACTACAAGAGATACAAAGAGAACAGCAACACTATACGATAGAGGAAATTCTCTGCTACAGAACACTATTCTGCACTGGAGTCATCACCATTAGCTGTGCTTTTTGCCAGCGATGAACAAGACCCTCCATGCTGCACTCATACAAACCTGCACCAGTGGAGGTTATGCTGTCACTGTCACCACTGCTGAAATGCACCATCCACTGCCTCACTGTGCTCACAGACTCTGCCAGTGGGTGCTTCATACGCACTTCCATGTCAGACACCATTGTATCAGACTGCTCCACTGCTGTCATCTGCCCCACGGCAACAACTGTAATGGGAAATTTGTGGGAGAGTTCAACCTCTGCTCCCATCCCACCAACATCCACCTCATAAGCTGTGGGCCAGCCTAATAAAACAAGAGGCATTACTTTCAGAACAGCCCTCTTATTTCTGCAGGTAATGCTGGTTACTTCAGCAGAACCACTTGTGTGAATACAGCATTTCCTTGATAGAGCCCGTATTTAATTTTGTGCAAATGCCATACCCTGCAGATTACCGTGTTACTAATTTTATTCATACTTAAAGGCAACAGTTTTTCTCAGATATGCAGTCCCTTTCTTCTTGAATAGCATCACTGTGCCATTAAGGTTTACATGCAAGTCTGCATGCTACCTCTTAATGGTGTGTGTGTTTATGCTATTAAACAAAAAGCAACAAATCCAGAGATGCGAGTGAAAGGTATTCTGGTTTGCCTGTTTTCTATTACATGAATTATAGTTCTGATCTTAAATTAACATTTTCTTCATTTTGGGGGTGGAATAGCACATTGAGTAAGCCATTCCCCATAGCAGTCATTGATATTTAGGATTTGGTTTTTATTGGTGTTTCAGTAGCAGTCCAGAGTAAAACTGCATTCTAAAAATGAAGTCAAATAAAGATAGATTCCAAAAGTGGAATATCACCTTTCAAATAATTTCTTGGAGATAATTAAGAATTTTAAAATGAAAATATATATTGAAAGTGAAATTATAAATAGCAGGAATTGTTTTATTAATATATATATATCTGAGTGACAGTTCTGAGTGACAGTAATGATTCATGGCCTCAAGATAGACATATCTCTGAGAGGGGGAAGAGGGAATATTGAATGAGATATGTCCTATGTTCTTTCAGTTATTCCTGTTTCCCTCTTACTATCCCTCTTGTGTTCTGACTTTTACAATGTTTAGTAAATGGTAGCTGAAATAAGATGGTAGAAATTAGAGATGAGTCTGTCTTAGTTTGTGCTCAAGCTGTATTTAGTAGAACTGATATATATTACATAAATGATAGACATGAGAATATTTTCTTTACCATTTCTGTTCTGTTTCTTCATAAAAAAAACAAAGTGACTAAAAACAAGGAAGAAACGCGGTTGAGTTCTGAGGATATTGGTCCACAGAATTTGTTTTTACTCAACATAGATCAATACAGAAAATAGAGTGATTTCCATGGGATGGGAAATAGAATGAATTCCTTGGGATGGGGTAAATACATTGCAGGGAGGCTAGATTATTTCTGTAGGAAAATAAATAAATAATCGGGCTTTTTGAGTTTCTTTGAGCAGTCCATTCACAACCAACACTTGAAGGCGTTTTCAGTTGCTTCAGCAGACGAGGTACAGAATCTGCTGGGTTGCTGTATTGATGGATCTTCCAGAACTGCTGTTGCTCTTCAGTTTTCTTAGTTCCTTTAACTTTCATTTCCCTAGTAATATTTTACAGCTCTTGTATTCTTAGACATTGCTTGTGAAATCTTTCTTCTCCCTTTTCCATCCTTTCTCCCCTCCTTCCATCATGAAAGCATCTAACTATATTTTCTCTTTTCATGCTGCTCCGTTATGTTGAACAGTCTTCACTTTAACCCTTTTTAAATGTTAGTTCCTTCATAGACTGTTATCATATAGAAAAGACAGGCCTGTCCAGGAGACTAAACTGCATTTGAGCAACGTTGATTGGCACCATATTAAAAACTATCACTGTCATTTCAGTTTTAAAGATAATATTTCTAAAAGTGATGTCTTAATGAAGTAAAACAACACAGTTCAACAAATGCTGCTACACCCAATTTACATGCCGTACTGCTGTTGCTGTTTTAGGGACTGTACTTAGTACTGCTTGGCAGTAGTGATTAACCAGCTAACTTCCTCATCGCTCCTGTTTTTGATGGAAGACATTTTGAAAATATACAGTATAGTCCAAATTTGTTGACATTTGCATGAGTGAGGGCTCATTAGCCTTTCAGTTCAGTCCTAGAAAGAGTATTCTTTTTTGCTTTGTGCTTGTTTACAGAATTTCTTCTTTCTGTCTAATTTTTTAATGTCTCCACTACTGTATGTGAGCACAGGCTTATCCCTCCTACTTCTGGTATTTGTTGGGGTTCTTTTCAGGTTTTTTTTATTATTATTACTAAGAATTGAAACAAAATTAGCAGCTTAATTACTAAGTTGTCTATTCTTAAATACACTGATTTCCTTTTTTAAAACAAACAAAAAATCAGTTGGTTGCCTAAAGCATAGCAGCTGGTCAATTCTCCTTTCCTTACATGGAATTATTATGCTCTGAATACTTCTGGTTGGAGTGTCTGAATACAAGACATTGCTTATTATTGATCAGCATCTAAAATACAGGGTGAAGATGTTCTGAGAGGAATTTCTGGTCAGGTTCAGGATTTTCCAGTTTCACTGCCTATGTAGCCTTCATTCGGCCCCATCTAACTTCTGCAGATACAGACACAGAGGATGGTCTCAGATCCAAGTAACAGTTGGTGTTGTGTCACAAGCAGTGGAAGTAGGGACAGGTATCCTGGGAGGAGTATAGGGATGCTGCTGGGCTGTGTAGGAATGGTGTCAGGAAGGCCAAGGTCCAACTGGAACTGGACTTGGCAGAGGGTACATAGAAGAACAAGAAAGTTTTCTACAGGTGCATCAGCCAGGAAAGTTTGCCTTCTTCATCCACAAAGGTGAACTCCCCTATTGAGCAATACAGGCACACTGGTAAAAATGGACAAGGAGAAAGCTGAGTACAACAACATTTTGCCTCAGTCTTCACTGAGCAATTGCTCTTCACATAGCCCTTGAGCAGATGATTTGGAAGGTGGAGACTGGGGGAGGAGAAACGTTCCTTTCACTGTAAGTGAAGATCAGGTTTGCAATTGCCTGAGGACCCTGAACATAGATAAGTCTACAAGTCCTGATGAGATGCATCCCATTGTCCTGAGGGATTTAGCTGATGTAGTCGCCAAGCCACTTTCAATGATATCTGAAGAATCATGGCAGTCAGGTGCAGTCCCTGGTGACTGGAAAAAAGGCAATGCCACGATCATTTTTAAGAAGAGTAGAAAGGATGACCCACGGAACTACTGACCTGTCAGCCTCACCTTTATGCCAGGGGAGATCAGGAAACAGATCATCCTGGGAGCTATGCTAAGGCACATAGAAGAGAGGAAGGTGAAATGAGACAACCAGCATGCCTTCAGCAAGAGCCAGTCCTGTCTGACCAACTTAGTGGCCTTCTGCGTCAGTGACGGCATAACTGTGTCAATGGACAAGGAAAGAGCCATTGATGTCATCGATCTGGACTGCAGTAAGGCTCCACATACATAGTCCCCCATAACATATTTCTCTCTAAATTGGAAAGAGGTGGATTTGATGGGTGGACTGTTCAATGGACTAAGAACTGGCTGCAAGATTGTACCTAGAGTGGTGGTCAATGGCTCAATGCCCAGATGGAGATCAGTGATGAGTGGTGTCCCTCAGGGTTCAGTACTGCGACCAGTGCTCTTTAATATCTTCATCAGTGACACTGAGAGTGGGATCGAGTGCAGCCTCATCAAGTTTGCAGATGACACCAAGCTGCATGGTGTGGTTGGGGGACCTGTGGGACAGGATGCTACTCAGGGAGACTGAGACAGGCTGAGCAGTGGTCCCAGGTGAACCTCATGAGATTCAACAAATACAAGTGCAAGGTCTTGCGCCTGGGTTGTGTCAACCCCCACTATCAATGCAAACTGGAGGACAAGGATCAAGCACAGCCGTGCCAAAAAGATCTTGGGGGTACTGGTGGATGGCAAGCTGGACCTGAGTAGCCAAAAGAGCCAACTGTATCCTGAACTGCATCCAAAGAAGCGTGGTCAAGGAGATGAGGGAGGTGTCAGTGAGACCTCACCTGGACTCCTGCGTCCAGATGAGACATCATCAAAACAGGAGAGACATGGACCTGTTTGAGCATGTCCAGGGGAGGGCCACAAAAATGATCCAAGGAATGGAACACCTCTCTATGAGGACAGGCTGAGAGAGCTGGGGCTGTTCTGCCTGGAGAAGAGAAGGCTCTGGAGAAACCTGAGAGAACGGCCTTTCAGTATATAAAGAAGGGGACAGAGTCTTTCGCAGGATCTGTTGTGACAGGACAAACGGAAATGGTTTCAAACTAGAAGAGCAGAGATTTAGATTGGATATACAGAAAAAGTTTTTTATAATAAGAGTAGTGAAGCTCTGGCACAGGTTGCTCAGAGAGGTGGTGGATGACCCGTTCCTGGAGATACTCAAGGTCAGACTGGACAGGGCTCTGAGCAACCTGATCTAGCTGTAGGTGTCCCTGTTCATTGCAGGGGAGTTGGACTGGATAGCTTTTAAAGGTCCCTTCCAAGTCAAACGATTCTGTGATTCTCTAAATAGGTGAAGATCTTCAGTGTTAGCACATGGCTGGATGATTTTCAGAAAGAAGGGCTTAGATTTCAGTATGTGCTTGCATTCTTCTGAGTTCCCATCAAAGTTTTTTTTGACTGCAGAGTTTTTCCTTTGCCATTTCTCTGAGTGCAGGGCTAAAGCTGTGAGGATGCACACTTCAATTTCTGCCTTTTGTTAAATGTTCATCCTGCTTTCCTGCTTTCTCATTCTGTCAGTTGCTGAGAGGTAGCCTTATGATTAGGAATGGCATAGTGTAGTTTTTTTGCTAGACAGCTAAAATGCCCAGATCTATACTGCATTTGTATATTCCATCTTTCTTAACTAAACTTGATATTATCTCTCTTGACTTAATGTTTGCCATTCTCTCCACCATCCTGAATAACTTTATTATTTCACCTTGGCTTGTTTTTCAGGTAATGATTTCCTATTAACCGGAATGCAGCGTAATTTCCAATCATATTAAGTAGGAATAAGAAAACTGCTGACTGTGCAGTCAAAGCTCCTGATCAATAGACTAGAACAATTTGCCATGCAGATCCTTTCTGCTCCTGATAGCTTATCTTCTGTGCTTCAAAACTTTGTTTTATTTGGCTGTCCTGTCTACCTGTCTGCTGTTGTGGCTATAGTACTGCACTGCTGTAGCAACTTCAGCTGCTACTGTGAACTGGCTGCCCTTGTAAATTCAGTTTGGGAATAATTACAGAATGAAATGCAGATTTACTAAGAGTGCTTTTCTGGGAGGAAACCAAAGGACTTATTAATTTGGGTCAAACAGAACTAATAATTATGGAGAAAGAAGAAGCAAAATTACAGGAAATTGGGTTTGGTAGTGGGAAAATCTTAATTTCTGTATTTTCTAAATAAAATATTCTGAATTTTCACATCAAGATTGCCCAGTGTTTATAAGCAGTTATAGTGACCTGAGATCAGAGCATTACATTTAGTTTGAAGCAACCTTTTCTTCCGTACCTGAAAGAAAGTCTGTTTCAAATCAAATCAGATGGCGTGGAATAAAAATAATTCTCATAGCAGTACTCATAACCATGTAACAAGAAAAACAATTTCCCTAATTTTTCTAATTTTCTTTTAGTATTAAAAGATGTACACTTCACCAGTCTGGGAAAATGTATTGGAACAAGCTACGTGGCATTCATTCTAAAGCCACAATAATCACCATTTATTGTGAAGGATTTTCAGAATGACTTTTCCATGAATAACCCTATGCTTCATGCTGGCACAGGGAATTTGTCCAATGCTGAGACTTATTTAAAAAAAAAAAAAAGGCAACAAGGCACAACCAATCAGTGTACCAGAGGGAACCTACTCTTCTGCTCTTCAAGATTTCCATCACAGATGCAGAGCTGTCTGGATAGAAGATGCTCTATTAGATGTTGGTCTACTGGCCTACGGTTTCAAAGCTATTCACACTGCTGGAAATACTCAGCAGTATAAAAGATGTAACCTGCTGTAGGCAAATACCTATAACAAAACCTTCCCAGTCATACCAGAGCCCTGGACAGCCTTCGAAAAGCGTAACTAAGTTACAGCTGTCCTCAAGCGCCCCACGGTACAGCACACGTTGTCAGAGCTATGTCTGACAGACCTAGATCTGACAGCACAGACATCTCACATGCAGTTCACACAAAGACTGACCAAAATACTACTACTGGAACAGATGTATCTCTGTGATCGGGGAGTATAAATTATGACTGAGTGCATACACCAAAGAGGGATCTATGCAATAGTCCGTGTACTTTGGCAGAAGATCAAACCACAGGCTGACAATATGGTTAGTGCCAAGTACCTCTGCAGTATGGCAATTGGCAGCTGAAGCTCTCGGGACTTTGTATAATACACAATAATTCTGTTTGTTGTTGTCATCGTTGTTTTTTAATGTTGTTGTTGTCACTGTGGTTTTTTTTGTTTGTTTTATCACTTAAAAATATGAGAGAACGTGTTGTCTCCAGGTCTGTGGGCTAAATGAGACTGCTAGGTGAATGGAATGTTAAATGCTTCTCTTGGTCTCTGTATTCTGGAAACTAATCAGTGGATCTGCCAGATAACTTAGCTCCCCAAGAAGCTTAGTTGGCACTCTTAAAATCAAGGGTGGCAATTTTGCTGACCTTTTTTCTTCTTACAGCAAAAATGTTGAGTTCAACTGTTTCATGACTGCTGTGGCCAAGACAGCCACCTAACATCATATCTCCCACGAGGCCTTTCCAAGTCTCATACAACAGACCCAGGAGGAGTCTTCTTCTAGTTGACTCACTCTGTACTTGTGACAGGAACTTATATTCCAGATCCTCTGGTGCTTGCTTGTCATGACAGTATATTTCCAGTTTATATATGGGAAGTTGAAATTTCTCATTAGGACAAGGACAGCTGATCTAGAGATTTTTTTCCTAGTTGCCTATGGAATAGCTTGTCCGTGTCGTGTATTATGTGGGTGGTTGATAGTAGACATCCATGACAATATCTGCTTTGCTACCTGTTCCTGTAATCCTCACTCAGAGGTTCCCCCATTCACATTGCATTCCATTAAGCCACTGGATCCCATTAAGCCTCTGCTAAGGTCAGGCAAAATAGTTTGACTGGATGACTTTTTTTCTCTTGTTATATAAAGCTGTTGCATTTTCTTTTCACTAATACAAACAGTAGCATGCCCTGTTAGATATCTGTATTTAGATACCTAAATTTAAAAAGTTCAGGGACAGAGATTATCTGTCTTGCCTTCTGATTCCACAAATTCATTACGAATATATTATTTCCCTCTGGGTTTTGACGATCTGGATTGGGAAGAGATACACTCCCATTAGTTGATGCAGTCTTCTCCCTTGGATCATCATCAGCTTTACTACAAAGTGACCTGAATTCTTTCCATGATCTCTTTTTGTTTACATGGCCCAATATCCTCTGGTTTAAAATTTATTTTGCTTACTTTGAAAGACCTTTTTAGATAGAGTTTTGGCAGCTCTACTTGCATTTTTATGTATGTTTCTAATTCTGAAATGTATTGTTCTCTTTGCTGATCAAATTTGTTTTTTTCCTTCCTTCTGCAATATAGTCTATGATGGCATAGTTATTCAGCCTAGTAGGACTCATCCTGTATATTTTAACCTTGCAGGTGCAAGTCCAGATATATTTTTTATGCTTTTACCTTCAGGAATTTCCAAATGTCCTTCCTGGCTGAGTCCATCAATCCCTCAGACCGATTACATAATGCAGTTTCTTTCACTTTATCAAATTTCGTTCTTTTGAAATCAAGAATCTGACTTGTAGGTTTATTTTTAGTTGTCCTTGTATTAATTTGAATCAACTCATGATCACTCAATCAAAAAATGTCACCTACAATTAACTTTTCTCTATTGCTTTCATTATTTATTCAAAGTGAAGCTAAAATAGCATTATTTCTTATTTTTTTCCACTGAGCAGGTTCTTCAATGAGTACTATAAGAAGCTGTTCTCTACTTGTATTCATACACTTATGTTCAGCTGTAACGTAAATGAAAAAAAGGTGCTGTAGCAGTAAGTAAAACAATTTGAAATTAAGGCAAAGAAAAATGTGAAACTCACTTCAGCAAGTCCTCCAGAGTATAGTAAGGTGTGAGAAACTCATTTAGCAGGAATCAAAATAGATTAAAAATTAATCAGACTTACTGAGACAGAAACCAGCGTTTAAGTGATGGATGTAACTAGGCCAGCATGCTCCCTTACCTTTGTTAATATGTAATTGCACAACTGATTTCTTGCATCTTTTTCTGATGGGTGAAGCTGTGACTACTGTTTGGTATGATCAAATGTATTTTCTAGTTCATATCTAGGACCCACTTTCAGTATGATTCTATTCTTCATGTGAAAGATTGATTATAACAAAAATGGTGATCTGTTTTCCCATTCTCTTTGGGGGACCCCCGTTGCAGCTTATCCCAAGTCAAAGCTCAATGTTTGTTTGTTTGTTTTTAAAAAAAGAGCAGTCCTGCCCTTTGAGAGAATACGACATTGATCTATCCTTCCATCTTCTTTAGTTGAAGAGCCTAGGTAATACCCAAACAACACACTAAAGTCTCTTTTCAAAAAGTGGTTCCCAAATCAACTTTTTAATTTGACAGCTTATCAGGATTTTCTCTCAGATAATGATATATAATAATAGATAATGCTTCTCTAAGTCAGCAGACAGATCTTTCCTTTTTCCTTTATTTTTCATCTTGGATATCCTGGTGAAATACAAAGGCTCATCCCTTCTTAGAGTTGATAGATCCTGTAATTAAATTCAGATCTTGATAAAATGTGTGGTTCAGTTGTCATTACTTGATCGCAGAAGGCACAACACCTTTCAGTTAAATACAGCACGATGGCACAAATGCATTTAGATTAGAAGGGGAAAGAAAATTTCAAATGAGCCGTGAGTCAGAAAGAGGTGTTCTAAAATACTGGATGAAACTGATATCTCTTATTTGTCTTTCTTGTGGGAAAGGATGGTGCCAAAATTAAGACCACAAGATGTGGGAATTCAAGTTAAAGGAAGTAGAAAGTGGAAGCAAAAAGAGAACTGACAATGAGACATGGGAAATATATCACAGCAGGTCACAATTCACCTCTTCAGGAATGCCATTGTTAACAATCCCATTAAAAGTCAGATCACAAAAGATGGAACATAGCCAATACATGGGGAATCATTTCCACGCTTTTATTTAGTTTGAACCCAGCAGGCATATTTTCCATGTAACCTACAGCATCACTACTTATCCAATGCAGTAGGATAAATTGAACATGAAGTATCAATGTGGTGTTGGTTAAAAAGGAAAAAAAAAAAACAAATTACTTAACAAGCAATTTTAACTACTCAGTAGCCTTTTTACACTGTATCACTTTTTATAGAATCAGCATCTTAAAATACATTTGTCAGTCTTCTTTTCTTTCCCAGGGAAGGACCATGTCATCAAAGCCAAACTATTTCTATTTCCTTTCAGCCTGCCTTCCAGACGGTTCATAGCTGTCTTGTTTGAGTTTACAAAGGATTTTAATGCATCACTCACTAAGCCAAACTAATATCCACTAAATTCAGTAAAATTACTAGTGTGTAACAAATATTAATGTGAACAAGCATTGATATGGTTGCAACAGTGCCCCTCATTTTAGATTACTTACTTGATGGGCACACACATGCATTGCCTCTAATACAGATACTGATGCTGTCATTGTATGATAGAGCACATGCAAGAAGACCATGATGTACTTCTACTGTGTGTTTCTCCTATGATGCAGTTTGTTTCCATTAGCTCCTGGAGCAATACTGAAGTCAGCCTGAAATGGGAACCTTTTTCAGAACAGAACAAATCAATGCAATGTTGAGCATTCCAACTGGACAATCTATCATACAGAAAACAAAATTAATTTTTTCTACCAATGCCATTGTGTTTTAGATGCTCTCAGAAAATGAGATATTTTTTATTTGAGACATATTTGTGCATGTGTCCCCAGATATATTTTGCTGGTATTGTGAAGTATGACAGCAAAATAGTACTTTATATCTTCAGGATAAGAACTTCCATTAAACTAACTATTTCAGAAGCAGTCACTGTAACTCATACTGCAGCAGGGAAAACAGCAACTTGCTCTGTCCTAGCTACATTTTCAAAAGACCAAACTGCTTTAACTAGCTATTCACGAATAAACAAATTGTTGCTGTCCTGAATGTATGAGCATATATGTGCTTCAGACTCTCTTTCTCTGTCTTGTACCATGTGAACTCAGGACAGAATTTGAATATTCCAGTAGCTATATACATCTATCTTATCATCTTGCTGTGTGATTTGCTTTCTGCAGTCTCAAGCCCTAATGGTTAAAACAAACAAACAAAAAACCTAGAAACTGCAGTGTCTGCACTTTCAAAATAACATTTTCTTAAACATTTTGTGAATAGTGGCAACTCAGTTCTAACCAATTTTATGGTTGTATTCTACAATTGTAGTATATCACGTGTGTAGAAATTCAGAGTGCTAAAGGAGTTACCTTGAGCAGAGATCTTTTCTTTTGCAGCTTATCCTGCCTATCAGAAAAAGTGACTTGCCTGTATGATCTGTACAACAAAGAACCATTATGAGCTGCATAACAGTCAGATTCTGTAGGGCAAATAATTTCAAAGATATTTGAAGCAAGAAATCAAACATCTATTGTTGTATCAGAAGTGCAATATGTAGTGAGACACATCCAGATTTCAACCTCACATAAGCAACAGTTAATTGAATTAGAGGCAATGAAACTGGGCTTTTACAAAATTGAGATGTGAATATACTGAAGGACTCAGGAGCAAAGAGTGTTTTCCTTGATCATGCCAATAATGAGGAAAGACGAGTAAAGAAGTAGGCGAGCCCAGGTCATCAGTGTCTGACTCCAAGACTGGTACCTCTGCCAGAATTTTGGGTTTCAGAATCATGGAGGAGTCTTCAAGTAAGGAGGTCTGCTCAGGAGGCCTGATAGGATACATCTGTCTCAATAGGGGAGATATTTCTTGGCACATAACCTGGCAAAACTGATAGAGAGGGAAGAGTTCAACTTCACAGATGTATATGGGGAATCTCGCACTGCTGTGATCAGCACGAAACACCATGTGTTTCTGTAACAAAAGAGATTTTGGAAATTGTTCTGTGAGCAAAGAAGGCTGAAATGTAAGAACATTTGAGGATTCAGCCACCCTTCACAGCAATTTGAAAACAGGCTCTGGAACAGGTACCAAGTTTGTACCTGTATCTGGTGTCTGCGGCGCAATGGAAGAAAATGGTGTGTGTGTGTAAAAAGAGCCTACAAGAGGTTATTTTTTGTTGCATCATAGTACTGAAAGAAAAAGTAAGAAATTCCGTGATTACAGTATAAGTACTTTCAGGAGAAGAAAACACTGGGTGCTTACAGTGCTCTTTAGCTGTTCCTAGAAAGTCATAACCAGGACTAAGAAATTGAAACAAGAAATAGAGCGTATGATTTCAAATTCATTGCTGAATGATTTTCTTTTACTGTGTGTCATCGTGTCAGGATAAGATATTTCCTGGAAAAGCTGTTTAAGCCCATTACGGGTTATGAAATAACCAAATAATAGATTTTTGGCTGAATAGAGAACGAAGCAGGTAAATCTTAATATCCTGAGATATACAGATCAGACCATGCTTCTGTCTAGATTAGAAATTTATTATTAGTGTAAGAATACTTAGTTGGTATGCTAGCATTGTGTTCTTAATGGAGATATAACTGTACCTTCCCATGAATTAAGCAATACCAGAAAAAAAGAACACGTTTCTGAGTACAGTTTCTGCTGGAAAGATGACAATATTCTTATCTAATTCCTTCAACATAGTGGATTTCAGTAGATTTTTTAAAGGTCAAGTGGTTTCCTGAGAAAAAGTGGAAGTGTAAATTGTGCTAGCAGAGCTATTTTCTTTCAGAATTTGTTCTTTTCCCTATTTAACATTTCATACGTGTTTCAAAGTAGAACTAGAGTTTACCTTTTGCATACTGTATCAGCAAATGTATTCTTTTAAAAGAGAATGACAAATTAAGCACATTGACTTTTGACTATTGATTACTTATTTCCTTTCAATTTCATATACACTTAAATTGTTCAGCATCGATAGGGTTTTTGTGTGTGTGTTTTTGTTTTTTCTTCCCATTCTGGGGAAAAATTCAGATTAACTCTGAAAGTCAGAATGATAAATTCAGACCTCCACAAAAGTAAGCTGGCAGCTTTGGGTTGTTCATCTATAATGTGGCCTTATTAACTTTAAAACAGAATCGCTCCTCCCATACAAGGCTGTTTTGGGCAAGAGCTTAAAGGATTTGGATATGTCAACTTAACTAGTGCAGATCAGATCCATATGTTAAATGTGGTTGGTTTTGGAGCAGGTGACTTTCCCTTTTTGATCCCAAAGGCTGCCTTGAAACCAGCTGTGACCTGATAACCTCCAAGTTCTGTAGCCTCAAAGATCTTTTTAGGCCATGAGACAGCAATCCACTTGAGAACTTGATTCTGTGGTTGATGTCCAGCATGTCTTTCAGTGCCTTTGAACAGTAGGGTGCACTGAAATAAACTTTTTCAGTAGGAATGATCAGTGACGACAGTATAGCTCTCACCTATCTCCCCCCCCTTTCAGTCACTTTATGCAGCGGTGGGTCTTCCTCTCACTTTCATATAAAGCAAATGAAAAGTCACGAAGCACCGATTTCAGGAAAGCGACAAGTGTTTTACGATAACAGTCTCTCCTCTCCCTTGAGATCTTTCATAAGTCATAAAGGAAGGAAACTCCATAGCAGAACACTTAATGTAGAAATCCATGGCGTTTCAGTAACACAGTTCTTAATTTTCTTCAAAGTCAGAATCTCAAAGCAAAATAACTTTTCACCATAATTCTCCATCTTCTCACAAAAAAAAAAACAAAAAAAAAACACAACACTCAGAGGTAAAGTGTATTCACAAGGGGAAAACACTCAGCTGATCTGAACTTCTTTGCGTATTTAATAAAAATCAGCTGTGTTTCTTGAAAGTTATGGTGACATGCTTCATGTGGCAGATGAAATTAAATGGAAAATACTGGTGAAACTTTTATATACATATATGTTTCACTTTACATATATATAAAATTGGGCAATTAATTTATTTCACTTTTTAACAGATGAATCTAAATCTCTGCTGGAGTCCACCCATGGCCATTATGCTATTGTGTGGTGGACTGCTCATTATAGTTCTGCTGTCTTAAAACACTCCTTTTATCTCAGTGAGCATCTGTTTCTGTTATTTACAGTTTCTGTCTCTGTGCTTTGCCAAAAGCATTTATAAAAAAAAACAACCAATGTGTACAAGTTTAAACCTTTCAATTTGGAATAGATTATTATCTTATAGTAAAATGTCTGCAAGGCATAAATACACAAGTTGAAATGCCATATTTAGATGGAACTGAAATTCTGGAGCTTGCTTTGGCCGAGGGCTACTTTTTTGCTGCACTGCTGACACAGAGCAGATTCTTTTCTCTTAAATGCCATTTTCTATCTATGTTGGGTGCAGTTGGTTTCTTCTGCTTGGCAAAGGCTTGTCCAAATAGTGACCTCACTTTTCTTCTTGTTATTGGTTTGCATATAGTTGTGCATGTCCATAGGCAAATGAGCCGAACCAGCTTTGGTAGATGTAATGAACGTGACAAAGCACCTGTGTGGTCCAGGATGTTGAGACACTATGGTGGTGGTGAACTCTAGCATTATCATGTTTTATGAAAGAGCACAAAATCAACATTTTTAAATGTTGCAGTTGTAGCCGAGTTTTTTTTTTTTTGCTGTTTGTGAGGGTTGATGCTGATTGCTTTGGCTTTTTTGTATGTGTGTTTCTGGTCATGTAGTGAATGTGGAACTATTTTCAGTGTGCCCTGCACTGCCTCCAAGCAGTCTACTGGAGCAGTTCAGTTGCAGTGGATTTGGTGAACACAGCTGAAGTCCATACTCTTATTTTCTCTTATGAATTGCATAACCAAGAGCAGAATTTAACCTAAGAAGACATTTTTGTTCATTCTGTTTTTAGTTGCTTCAAATAATTTTTAGTGTTGCAAATGGTACAGAAATAATATATGAAAAACATACTGAATTTCCCAAAGCCTTTCACCGACTGTAAAAAAATGCGGTGATATGAGCAATGACCTTTGGATAGTGTGACCGATTCTGTCCTCGCTGCTTGCAGTGTGGCTTAAACTTAATGAGGAGGCTTGCGTGTAGTTAATAAGACCTTTCTTATTGATGGCTTCTACCTGCATACTAGATACTCATGGGATTACAGACCAATAGAAATTTAAAATAAGAGCTGAGCACAGTGTTTTCCATTTGCCATTGTTCATTTATATTATGTGATGAGTATTATTTCTGTCAAGAGACATTCTCTACAGTGGCTATTTGCTAGCTTGCATGAAATGAAGATCATCCAGATTGCTACCTGGGCAGAAGTCAGAACACATTCAGTAGTTGCTGTCTCTGACCTAGCTAATTTTAGATACAGTAGGGTTGAAATACTCTCCAATTTCCTGCCATTGAAAACCTATTGATTAAGAAACTGCTTGCAGTCAACTTATGGTTAAATATCTATCAGAAAAGTAACCTTAAATGCCATGACATTATGATTTAGAAACAGTTCAGAGTACTTTTTACCTTGGAGAACTGCAAAATGTCACTCTTTGGAGTGATGTGGAGCATGGTACTGTACTTACAACAATTCATTTTTTATACCTTAATCTTCCTCTTTAATGATTTCTATCAATTTTCTTGCCTGTTTTAGCAGCAGCCATACAATATTAGCCCCTATAAATGCTGCACAGGCAGTACAAAGGATCTTTTTATAATACCTGATAACAAAATATGACCTTTTATTTATCAGACAAGTCCTATGTTTTCTTATCTCCTTCTTGTTGCTTTTCATCTTCTCTTGCTTGCTTTTGATATAATACACCAATCTCATAGTAAGCAATCCAACTTTGTTCTAACCAAGATAGATATTGCATTAGAGCAAGGAAGTGAGAGTCAGGAAGAGAGCACTCTTACTTTAATTATTAATTAATCCAGTGAAAAATAATATTAAAAAAAAAAAAGAGGGCGGAAGGCTGTTGATTTCAGGAGAGGGTTCGCATCTTTCTGAGAGGTTAATGGTCGTTCTCAGTTTTATCCTGAAGAAAGTTGCAAAAATATGGTTTAAGATTAGTTTGCTTAATGCACAAGGATGAAGCAAGGAGCGTGCAGGTGACCATAACATGTTTCAGTACCATTCATAGTATCAGAGGAATGGGAATCAAATGATGTGTACATCTTTCAGTAAATGTAGTAAGTGGGTTCTTCTTTCAGAAAACCTAGGTTATTGCTTTGTATTTGGTTGTGTTATAAGCAACTGATGTGTGATTTCACTGTGCTGTGAAGACTGCTATCTGTCATTCTGCAAGCAGAATATTCTTTTGGGATACTTAATATGCATTGTAAGGGATTTTGAAGATCCTCTAGGGAAAAAAGAGACCATATTATGCTATGGTCATTTAATATGAACTTGACAGATTTTACACATTCAAGTTTGTAGAAGTCATACCACATGTCAGTTCCTTTTTTTTTTGTAGGTTAGCTCTTCTGTAATAGTGTGAAGCGTGGTAGAGCTTTACTTATTTGCTGCAAATTCTTTCTATAACTTTAGAGCTTCTTTGTAGTTTAATCATCTCACCAAGTTGACTATGAGGTTGTTCAGGATATCCAATGGGAAAAAATAAGCATCCTAGAACTGTGTCTACCTTTTCTTTGAACACTGGAGGAAGCCCACATCAGCCTTTTGGATTTGTAGTTCCTCAAACAAGTCTACCAGGCTGACTGCTGCATACTTCTCAATATTACTTAACTCCTCCTCCACACTGTAGTGTGTACTGCCAGAGTACTTTAGCAGTAGACAAAATATATGCAACTTTTTCTGATCCATCCAGAACTTTCTTATTCCTAGATCAAATACTTAATAGTCAAGTTTGTAGGCACTCAGGAAAAATATGACAGTGTCAGTGCATCCCACAAACCCAGTGATTTTCTGGGATTGATGTGTGGCTTGTCTCTGCCACATCCAACTCAGTTTTATGCCTGAATATCCTGATCTAGAGTGTTGTGATAAAAAAGGTGATATAGTGTTTGCAAACACAAAGGAAAGCTTACTGATGACTGCTGATGACAAGATACCTATGTGTGATAGCAGGGCTGTTTACAAAGGCAACGGGCAGGCTCACAGGACGGGATGTGCTACAGAGTACTTAGAAACTAAGTTTGTCAGGAGCGAGACTTGCGATAGGTCTATAATGGCTGGTGAAGAAAGGTTATCCTATGGATACCCTACGTGGAAACTCTGGTAACATACTCTGGACCTGCAAAGTGTGAGTAGTCTGTCACGTGAGTAGTACGTTTGAGTGATCTCTCTAAACGGTCTTTGGTCAAACAGAGCAACGCAGACACTGAGTTCCTTAGATGAAAGTTAAGGGTAGTATTTAAACTTGAAACTTAATATAGCTGTAGAGAATGTCTGTATACTAAATACTCAAAACTCTTTACAGGCAGAATCTGTTGTTCTGTTGACATCAATTTACATTTGAGCTGTGAAACTGAAAGCATCCACGTATGGTCAGTACACGGGGCCAGTGTGAATACCAGCACATCTTTGTGTTTTCAGTTTATTGCAGCATTAATATTTATTTTTATACACAAGTGTATACATAGTAGTATTTGATTTAAGAGAACTTAACCGTGGACCTTTAATGAGATTGTGTTTTTCTTTCCTAGCCTGGCCAAGTGTGGACAGTTTGTCCCTCTACCACAGAGCCACAGTGGCTTCTTCCCATGCTGTGCAGTTGACACTCCAGTCAAGTTTCATCTTTAACTGTATCTGGAGAAATGATATGGGTTTCTGCCTTCCTCTTGCAGATGTCAGGGGAGACATAATTCAGAAGTAGCAGTGTCAAGATCATGATGAGCAAAACCAGGGAGAGGGGCTTGTTTATAAATGGAGACAGACATCAGTTTCGTCAGTTTCTTATTTATTTCCCTAACAGATCACTAAGGCTAACAAGGTGAATTTTTATTCTGTTAAAGGGCTTGTTTCAAAGAAAATATTCTCGAGACTTTATGTTGTTCTTCACAGACTCTCAATTTTCAACCTTCTTATTCTTTTTCAAGGATGCTGCTATTTCACATCAATAACTGACACCTTTATTTCAGAGAACAAAATAGAATTACACTCCAGCACTGACAATATAATAAATCAGGAGGGATAAAATACATATTAGTGAAGTTCA
This sequence comes from Aquila spilogaster, assembly GCA_024606505.1. Classification (NCBI taxonomy): domain Eukaryota; kingdom Metazoa; phylum Chordata; class Aves; order Accipitriformes; family Accipitridae; genus Aquila; species Aquila spilogaster. The sequence continues at coordinate 4,110,391 of JANHGO010000027.1, forward strand.
TGTAGTTGGTTTGTCCATGATGACCTATAGATATAAAGGTATGATTAAGTTTTTTCGGGACTGCTTCTTCTCAATCTTGTGCAAGATTTAGCTCCAGCTCAAAGACTTGACCTTTGCTGCTCCTCTCTGCTTACCTTGATTCTTTGAAATTACTGTTATTCCCTTGAAGTCTTTCTGCTCATACAGAATTAATACTTTGTTGTGACAAAATATTATCTACTTGGTAGAAGAATGATTCCATCTAGAGTTCAGTTGGGTTAGACATGGTGCACATCATGAGTGAATCATTTTTACCCAGTTTTTTTAATCAAATAAATTTTGGCAATCTAATCACAAAGTGTCCTGCTGAGTAGTTACATATCTGTCTACAATTAAAGTCTGGGCAGATCGGTTGTTTCTTATGAATTACGGTTGGAAAGCGTGCCTGACAAAGCACTTCATCTTTCAGAAGGGTAACAGAAATAAAATATCAAAGACACAGTTTTATTTAGAGTATTAAAATATTTATTAACCTTCTTGGAAGTATTTTTAGTGAGTAAGTTCCTTGTGGTTCACCCTATTGTTAAAAGGAAAATAAAGGAAGCATGAAAATATGCATGGAGTACTCCCGAGGAAAACAATATGTAATATATTTATGTTTTCCCTACCAGCAATAAGATTACCATAGAATTCAGTGGGACTGTCCAGATTCACTATAGCTACGTGTATGATTCAAAACAGCTGTTTAGGAAGAAGCGGTTATTGAAAACGTGTGGGTTTTCTTGCAGGGTAATAATAAGGTTTTTGTTGGTTTTGATGTTGTTTCCATTATTTTCAGTGGTATGTATCATTTTTTGAATGTACCTGTCAAGTTACCTCTGAATCAACTAGTATCTTCATCATTAAACCTGTGTTCTCCTTGAAACTGAAGCTAGATAAGTTCCACACCATTTCCTTCTAGCCTTTCCATTTGTGTTATCTACTTGATTTTATCTACTTGAATTTAAGCTAATGTAATAGTGTCAAATTGAGATGCATTTGACTGCGCACTTTTCTTCTGATGAGAAATAGGCTAATGTAATCAGCAGTTATTTTTTTTGTGTGACCTTTACAAATCAAATGGTTATTTCCTTACTTTTCATTTGTATTTTGCTCCCAGTGGTGCAAGACTGCTGCAGTTAGTACAAAACATAATTTATAGATAGAACCACAAAACACTAGGGTTCAATATTCCCAAAAACCTATGTACCACATGGATTTCCCAATGAAATAATATAAAGAAATGTATAAGCTGCCCAATGCTAAATTTATACTGCTAATTCACAGAGGAGTTTCCACAGTCACAGTAGAGATGTTCTGGAGCCACTGCCAAGTACTAGAAGTGGAAGGAGCTTTGTCTAGGATGAATCCAGTGGCAGTAATGGCATTACTGCAGAGAAATGCCTTAGTGGTAAGGATCTAGAGTGGCGACTACAGATTGCCATTCACTAAGTGCAACAGATTTACACTCACTAGTTGTAACAGCATAGTCTAGGGCCTTCCTGGTGTGGGCAGTTGTAAGCGTTGTTTCATTTTGACATGACCACGTTTGTTCATGAAAGGCACCCAGTAATTAACACTGGATGATCTGTGAATCCAATGAGTTAATAATGATCTGCATCCATGAGACACATTGTCATTGCTTTAATAGATTCTTTAAGCCCCCAACCTTTTTTAAACAATTATTTAGCCTTTTTCTTATAAACAAAATAGTAGATTCCTCCCTCCTTTTGTTTAAACACGGATAACAAAAAAAACATACCCAACAGCAGAAAAACTTCTCTATTCATTTGTTTTAAGTTAAGGAAACCTTTTGGCAGTAAGATGTTCCCTATCTTATTCTTTGAATTAACTGATTACATTCTGTCATCTCACATCACGAGTCTTTTTCTACAGCCTTTTATTTTTAAATTTTCATTTTCCTGAAATGGCAGAAAATGGAACATTTCAGTAGAATATTCTAGTAGAATGTTTTTGAATGTTGAGAACAGGGCAAAATGTGCATATGGAAAGATAAATACGTACATATTTCTATAAATACAACTGGGCATACTTTAATGCATGTAGAATTCATCTAGTATATTGGAAGATGGACGGGGAAGGGTAGCCTCCCAAAGGTCAGCTTCTGGCATAGTGAACTAATATATATTAAGCCAAATGAGGGAAATGTGGTAAGTAGCAACTCATGTCACTGCAAAATAAGTTTCTGCACAAAACCACAGTGTTACCTGGTACCAAAGCTGTTGCTCTTGCTGTTTCTGAGATCTATGGTACAGATTCTTCTTTGCCACACTGTGTTGGGTAGCGGGTATAACTGTCTGGTGAATGAGAAGACTGATTTCCTGAATTTGGATAACACTTTGTTCTTCTAACTAGCAGTAAGATCCTTCTACCTCATGTAAATGTATTTGTGAGCACTACATGGGCTACTACATCTTGTACTTTCCTTTCCAGTGCAGATACAGGACATGGTTCCTTGCTGGTTCAAGTCAGAGGCAGTCAGTAGATTAGAGCTAGCAAGATTGACTTTGAATTGTGGCCTAAGTTAGGAATAATGGCCATTTACTCATCTAGCTTTTCTTATATCTCAGGGTTTTCCTAATATGAACCAATACAATGGAGGAAAAAGGTACTGTTGGTCTAAAATACTACTGCTGCAAGAAACCTGTATATCAAAGGAAATTATTAGGTGTACCATTCTCCTAAGAGAAGTTTCAAATAGAAGATGGTAATGGATGGTTTTTTGAGTGATCATACCTATAGCATTAAAACACAAAAAACCTTATAGTTAAAAATAAGCATTTTAAAGTAGTTTGCTAATTACTCTTTGTTGTATGATACTTCCTGACTATATCCACCTTATTTTATGCCATTGTTTTATTTTAAGCAATCAAAGACTTCTGCACAGACTGGGAAGAGAGAGTCTGCAAATATAACAAGCTTGTGTTTTGCATTGCTGAGTTCTGGATTTCTGTTAATTTATGAAACTCCACTAAAGATGGCCTCTTGCTAAATTGTAAAGTGTTTCCACATTTCAGAACAAGGTTATCTTTCAGCAAGTCACTTTTGTCAAAGCCTTGGTGTTCCTTCAAGACACTGTCAGCCTGTCCTATGAGAATGTAAAAATGGTGAATACTGTGATCTGTTTTGTACTATTTATTTGGATCTCTGGAATTTGTTTAAGTGAAGCAAATAAGAATGTATTTTTTTCTGACTAGGACATAAGTTACGGCAGGTCTATTTCTAGACAGCAGAAGTAAGTGTGCCTTAAATGGTGATTAAGACTTGTGTTATTCTTCTTTAAATGACTAACCTGGAGTGAGAGGTTGGATGTCTTTGGAGAACTTAAACCTGTTTCACCTGAACATGTTTAACTAGTTAATAAGAAACATCAAAAAAGACAAAACCCTGAGGTCAAT
>JANHGO010000027.1:4114721-4158083 GCA_024606505.1 Aquila spilogaster
AACAAACACTAATTAAAACAGAACTTAAAGTTGTGTGCATGCTTTTTGTGAGCAGAAACCAATCTGCTAAAGTGACTATTCTATTTACTGAGAGTGGTACTGTTGCTGAGGATTTCTCTGTTTAATGGAAATGTGCCATGATTTCTCCATCGGTATGTGTATCATTTCGGAAGCCGCTTTTACATCTAAAATCTTTTATTTTAATTGATAGCCTTGCTGAAAGCCAATCAGACATCTATTTTTGAATCTGCCTCTGAGATACTCAGTATGAACCATGTGTTTCTTTTCAGTGTGTATGTTGAAGGAAAATAAACATTTAAATACAAAAAGGAAACATTTAATTAAAAATGTAAATATTTTATCCACTTACGAGATATTTTATCCACTCATAGAGATATGACAGATTACTGCATAACAGATTCTTTAAAATTCACTTGACCTAGTGACTTGTTGGCATATATATAAACTCTCTCTGTGTGTATATACATATTTGTATATGTCTATACATACGTAAACTCACACGTACGTACTTAAAGCTATAGGCCCTATGCTGTATTGCGTGGGAAAAACTTTGAAATGTTGGCAGACTTGAAGAATAAGTAATCTTAAGGAATTAGAAACCTGGCATTCTTGACACACACCAAAAAGCTTAACACTGTTTTCAGGTAAAAGGGAGAGGGGTATCATTTTGTAGTACTAAACACATTTGCAAACATATTTGATTGGCCTTTTAGCAAAAAAAAAATAATCCCCAAACATCGTAAATTAAGAAAAATGCAAATGCTCTCAAAATTTATGCATTTCATAGACACCTCATTAAAAAGCAATGAATTATGAGTCAAATCCTTTTCTTATAGTTTATTGCTCTCATTATTCACCCCATGACAATCTGTTATCACTCTTGTAGAGTATAGTGTTCGCAGTCAACATTTTTGCATGTATATAATATTATCTTCACAGGGCGTCAGCTCACAATCTTCAATAGCCAAGCAACCATAAAAATTGGAGGCAAGGAACGTGGCCACCCTTTCCAAGGCCAGCTCTCTGGTCTTTACTACAATGGCTTGAAAGTTCTGAATATGGCAGCAGAAAATGATGCCAACATCGTGATAGAAGGAAATGTGAGACTTGTTGGTGAAGTGCCTTCCTCTATGACAACTGAGTCCACAGCCACAGCGATGCAGTCTGAGATGTCCACGTCAGTCATGGAAACAACCACCACTTTGGCCACGAGCACCGCTAGAAGAGGAAAGACCCCAACAAAAGAACCTATTGGTCAGGTTAGTCGGCTTCCTCGCTTTTTGCAAATATTTTCCCATCTTTCAGTGTGGCTTCCTATATCGCGTTCACTCTGCAGATGAAACTGTTCCTGTCGAAGAAATGCATGAATTACAGATAAATATTCTGTACCGTACATGGCTCATGGATGCGATGTTGATCAGCATTTAGAGGGAAAGTAAGGACTTGGCTGTTCTTCTAAATTAGGCAAACTTACCAGTTCAGATTTTTCTTGTGCTGAATTTTATTGCCCTGTCATCCTTCTTCAGAGCGGTGCATATTTTTAAATACTCTTTCTTCCTTTGATGGCTTAGATTGATTATTTTCAGTGTAGGAATGCAGGTTGAATGAATGGAATTAGAGATAATGAAATGAAGTGGTGACTTTATCCATGAGTCAGAGAAAAGAGACCCAGTTTGAAGAGGGAACAGGAAGGAGGTGTGAAGACAAAAAGTTGGAAGAGGCTGGAAAAGAGGGAATTAGCACTTTCTCTAGTCCCACGACTGATCATCTTCTTGGGCAGAATTCCTCGTAAGAGGCAGTGGCAGCAGAGGGAATTAAGAGAACTCTGCACCCTGGGAGACTCGGGCTCCAAGTCAGAGGCTGTTGTTTACTGTTTGTTGAGGTTATTTGCATCTCATGAATTTAATGATATATTTAGTAGCTTTCAGGTTTTGTCTGTATAATATGTGGGGGAATTTAATTATCGGGAAAAGGAGGGGGAAAAACAGGTGAGTGAATTAAGTACCCTCATGTTGTGGGTACCCTAAGTAACAGCATTCAGAATTTGTGCTTTAAAAATCTACAACTTACCAGGACGTTACTGTGGCAGGGAAGATTCTTCTATATTTATTCTGTCTTAATAAATCCCCTCAAACAAAAAAAAGGTACACTGTTAAAAGTTTTTCCCATGTTCACTTGGTTCACATGCTTGCTCGTGTGCCCACTGTGCCATCAAGCCATGACAGCTACGCTCTGAAATCCAGAAGTAGGACAAGGGGCAAAGAAAGCATCACGAACCGTAGGGAGGACCAGGAGCACGACATGATGAATGAGGTTAATTTTCCCAAGAATGAAGGAGAACGTGCTCATTAGGCTGGGAGGCTGAGGTCAAGTTGCCTGTTTTCTGTGTAAAACCTCAACTCACAGTTTGAATTTGATCGGGGCATCAAACTCAACACTTCAGCTTTTCTGTCTGTAGTATTTTTTTACACTTTATACTATGGACTGAAAACTACAGTGACGTTAAAGTACAAATTACTATTTTATAAACTGAAGCAGAACATTTAAGCTAAAAGTGAGCTTTTAAAAAAACATTTTTACTTGTATTTTCAAACACAGGTTTTATGCATTTTCCTTGTTTATGTAAAGTGCATAAGAATCCAAAGGAAAGAAAGAACAAAAAAAGTGGGGAGGGCAACTAAAACCCAACTGCAGATACATGGAACCAGCTGCCTCCAAAAAGCAGCATCCATCGTAGACTGTAGGTTGCAGTTCTTTTAATGATTATTGTAGTAAGATACAGTGTTTTTATTAAATAGGCAATAAATTTTCTTTGTTATTAATTCTGTTTTAAGCAGTATCTCCCACTTCATTACCCAACTAGGCTGATCTCAGTATTTTGCAGCAATGAAACGTAAGACTTCATCAAAATTACCCAGAGGAAGATCTGTATCTGAAAGTGCAGGACATCCTCACAGCGTGGAAGAATTTGGGCCTAATTAACGCTAATAAATTAAAATTAAACTAAGTTAAACTGTTCTAACAGTTCCCAGCATGCTTTTGGCCTCTGCCACTCTCTCGGGTAACTCCCAGGCACAATTTGGGAGGAAGAACATCCCAGGGACCATTCCCAGCTGGCACCTTGCCTGATCTGTGGGCGATGGGAGTTTACCGGTATAGTTGCTTTGCCAGTTGGCCTCAGCTTCCAGGCATATTCCCCAGTATGATCGACACACTTGTTTGGATGTTTAGCCACTAAGATTGTACTTTTTGAGGTGTTCCAATGTCATATTTGGGGAAGAAGAAGGTTTCTTAAGCTAACAAGTCTGGTGAGGTGTAATTTTTTCTGAAGAGAGAAAACAGACAATTAGGCAAAACGATCTTCCAAAGAGCTTCTGTTTCTAGGCTGTGGTGCCCAAAATAAGGTGTGCCCCTTACCGACTTGATCAGAGCAGCTACGCATTTTTTTTAGAGCACCTTTTTTAGAGCAGAGTGACCTCAGTGCAACTGTGCCATTCCCTCATCCCCTCCTGGCTGAAGCAGCTACACCAAAATACGGTCAGCACTTGCTCTTTGATGTCCCACCATCACGAGCTTCAAGCAGGGTCCAGGAGCACCCAGAGGTGCGCAGCATCTCGCCAAAGCACGTTCTGAGGGTGAAGGTTTCGATCACCCTCTCTCACCTATTAGCCTGGCTGGTGCGAGTACTTGATGCAGCCCGTTTGAAACTCTATCTAAGAGCCCGAAATCAACTTTTCTGAGGAAAGCGTTCAATGTTAATGTCATTACAGCACATGGCATCCTGAGTGTATAACTGAGCCCTTCTTGCCATCAGTAATACACAGTGGCTTACTTCAGCTATGTCTAAACATCTTGCCTGGTAGGATCTGTGTTGTCATTACGACTATACGCTTAATTAGTCAGGGTCTGTTCTAGAATGCAGTTTGCAATCAGACCTGTGATTTGATTTAAAGAGATTGATAAATCCCAAAGTCAAAGCTGAAATTTGTCTGCAGGATGCTATGTTATTCGTGTAACAAACTCAGACCTAGGAAGCTACTGAATCAAATTAAGGCCACAATTTCTTCTCTTCATTAATTCCTGTTTTCTTATTCTACCTGCATGTAATAATTTCTGTGCTAGTGACCCACAGGTCTCCCACGGGTCTGTCCTGCAGGGTGCTGAGTAATCACTTTCCATCTTGATGTCACTGGGAGATGAAGGCACTGACCATCTCATGGAAAATCTGCTTTTAATTTCTGCATTCCCTTTCATTTTTGTCCTTTACATTTTTTCTGATTTTTATTTATATATAACCTCTGCAAGAGTGTCAACTACATTGACATACTGTAATGCAGAAGAAGAAAAGTTACCTTTCTAGCATTAATTAGGTTAGTGAAGAAAATATGCAGCTGAACAGCAATTGCTAATGAAAAAGCCTTACATTACTGCAAACCAGTGCATGTCTGAAATAGAATAGAAGCAAATGATCTAATCAGTCAGAGATTGTTTGCTCCATTTGCAGAGGTATTGAATTCAATTAAAGATTACAATACTTAAAGAAGATCATTTAAATCTCTATTTATAGGAAGCGTTCTTTCAAAAAACCTACCATGTTAGTGCTTAAATTGATGGAGTGTGTGCTTCTCAGCAGATATCTAACTAATGCAATATATGATACAAGATAGACATGATACTTCCAGAAAGTTTGTGGAATACTGTCGTGCATGATTTTAGACAAATGAGGTCTTATTGCTTCTGAAAAAAAAAATGCTTTTCGTTAGTGACTCTGCTCTAAATGAAGGTTTTCCCTACTTGGAGGTTGTGTCATATTTTAACAATGGATGTTTTGGTGATGACAGACATCTTAATTATTATACTTGTAAATGTAGATTTTTCAAAGGGGAGAAAGGTACTCAAATCCTATTGAATGTCAATGGTAGGTGAATGCCTCGTTTTCCTTAGCGCCTTAAAAATCGCTACCCCCCCCCGCTTTGATTCTAATGGCACCTAGAGCTGTCGGCCTTCATGCAAAGCACTGCATAAACACTTAGGAAGTGACAGCCCCTGCCTCAAATAGCTTACAGAATAAACAAAAGGTATCAGATAAGGAGGGGGGGAAGAGGAAATTAGGAGGTGGGAGGAAGAGGGAAATAAAGAAAGCATTGTGCTGTTTCCATGTTAACAAGCAACGTGCGGATTTGCAGCCATCGTGGGAGGGATAGTTTACTACCTGGTTTTTGATCCAAGCTCTTCAGATAGCAGCCCCCCAGCTACAGCTCTCCTGTAGGATCACCGCATAGCTTACGGGAGACTCTGGGACAGGCAATTTAAGGACTGGGCTGCCCAGTTTGTCCCAGTTGGGCAGTTGGTGCAAAATTGGCACCAGTTGGGTGGTTGATGAGAGGCTTCCTCTACTTTGCTTCTCACTTTGCCATTGACACTTGGGGGAACCCATGGCCACCGGCGCGGGAGCTGAGGATTGCGGGAGAGGTCCTTTGCTCCCTCCGCACTGGACGGGAGGAGGCTCAAAATTTTGCATACCTTTATGAGCATGAAAAGGAATCCTCAACCTTAAGTGTTATAAGAAAAGGACTTCTGTTAAGTGAAAATATGCAGCTATGTGTTGCTAACTCTTGGTGAGCCATAAGTATGCACTGGGACTCAGAAATCATGAATTTAGTCTAAGAATATCATTCTCTTTACGAAGTTATTCAGCAATATGATACAGTTAACTTCTTCTTTTTCTTTTTTATTTTTGACACTTTCTAAAAGTCTTATTTGCAAGTTTTTGTATTCAATCATGAAGGCAGTAAACTTCTCTTAAAATTGAAAATAAAGGAGATTGTTTATATATATATATATATATGTATAACGCCAGAAGCCGGAATGTTAAGCAAAACATCAAGTACTGCAAGGCTTGCAATAAAAATTGCAAGAGTTGGCAGAAGCAGAAAGGCTTCAAAAGGACTTTGAGTATGGCTTTTGCTTGAATTAGGATAGCACAATCAGGCCTTTAGTATCTCTTTGTCATGGCTTTGTGGATCTGTATTAACTGGAAATCATAAATGAAGTGATAGTAAATCAAGAAGAATACGCTCATTTCTCATCCATTTCTAAGGATTTGATTATGACAGCCCATCCACAGAGCAGCCTCTGCTCTCATGTGTTGGAAACCATTTCTGAAAGTTGTGTGCTGAATAGCTTTTTTTATTTTTCATAAGGGATTCTGGCAGTCCTCTTTGTTCTCATCAGAGTGGGCTCTTATCAATAACACTAAGCCACTTAACCAGCAATTGCAATATACTGTAAGGTGATTGCATGTTTTGGAACAATAGGCACTGATTTTTGGTCAAGCAGAATTAAATTGACTTCATATTAAATTGATGAGCTGAAATTTGGTCAGTTGCCTTGGAGGGCATACATCAGGTGAAGGGTATGTTTCTTTACGTGTATTGAAGCAGCAGATTTAGATGGTATTCATTGTAGCAGGGACAATGACAGGCTTGGCTCAGTGTCTTCACCTGCGAAACAGAAACAAGCATTTGAAAAAGATAGGGGTGTTTTCCATGGAAAGAGTTCAATTTTAAGAATGGTAGTTGAGTACATAATCTTTACACAGGACAGTAAACATGAATATATTTTATGGAGATACATTAATCATTAAATCAAGGTAGTTAATAGGAAGAAGAGGATTTCCACCCATCTCAGTTTAAAATTATCCACTGTATGGTTTGCAATGCCTGTTCTTATACAAAGGGGTTGGGTTCCTTCCGTGCCTCTGCGCTGCTGCCGCTTTTTCCTCTGGATTTTCACACCAACCAGTCCACAGTTCATCGGCCCCAGTAAGCAAAGCTCTTCCCAGGGGTCTGGTAAATCACAAAGATTTGACTCAACAGATGCTCACTAGTGTAAAGTGAATCCCATAGCTTCCAGCACCACAGTGCTCGGCGCCCATATAAGCTCGCTAGATGACAGAAACTGGGGAATTCAAGTGTTAAGGATAAATCTCATTTGCAGTAGGATCTCTATGCAAATATGGTAGTTGTGGAAGTGCTTATGTTTTGATTGCAGGTAGATGGAAAAATAGCTAGGTGCATGAAACCTGTGCCCCTTTTTTTGCCTTTTTTTTTTTTTCTAAATATCATACTATGCATTTTTAGTTTCTTCTGGTGATCTTTGATAATTTGATTAATTATCTTAAAACATAATTGTTTGTTAATACTGACACTTAAGTAAGATCTCTAAAAAATTGAAACAGGATACAGCGAACACTAAAATTCTCTACCTATGTTTTAATATTTGCTACCTGATCACATCTGACTTTCCCATTCTCCTACAAAGTATTTGCTTATTGAATACTGGTTCTTCATTTGGAGTACTGAAATTATATAAATAGGGTGGCTTTAGAAAAGCAGCATTCAGCACGCTCGCATGTTGGGTTGGTTCATTGGTTTGTTGGTTTCAAGTATGACTTATGTGATTGCATGGTTGTCTGTCTGTCCTCCTTAATAAATACTGAATCCCTTGACCAATTCAGTCAAATCTGTTTTTGGCATAAAGATTTCAAGGACATTAAGCTCCCAGAGAAGCCAAATTGCATAAGTTCTCGTGCCCATCCTGTTCTTCTGCTGCATATTGTAGGGCCATGTTTTGCCCTGGTTTGTGTTTAAAAAGCAAAGATTAAAAAGAAAAACAAAGTGAATGTGTGTTTGGGATGAGGTATTCAAAAGTTCCCTCAAACTCATTAATGTTTCTGTATTACTTCAATGTTTTTGAAAATCTTATCCTAAGACACTTGTATATATATATATATAGATACTATAACAGTGTCCTTAATGTGTAAGTTAGCTACTTGAGAAATACAAGCTTTTGTGCATGTAGCCTTGCCATTGAAGTCCTAAATAATAGCGACTGTCGTTAGCTTTATAGTCTACCGAGAATTTTGCCTCTGAAACCAGAGCTTTGTGTCAAGCTCAGAGGATAAGACTCGCTGTTAGTTGTTGTTAGCGTTCGTTAGAGAGGAAGGGTTCATAAAGGCAGTTTGTAGCACAGTGGGCCACCAAAGGTAAATCTTAACCAGTTGCTTGGGAAACTACAGGCATAAAAATGCCTGGACCTGATCAACAGTGATACTTCACATCTACAGCGCTCTACAGTCCAGAGAAGACCGACTTCTGCGTGGGCTGCTTTGTCTTTAGCTTTGCTGTGGATTACCTTCAAGAGGCACCACCTGGGTGGGATAGGTTTCCAGCCCCTTAAGAAGGAAGCCAAACCATGCAATTTCCATTAAGCCAGTGGGGTCTCTCTAAAACCTTGAGCACTGCTTTGAAAATCCCCCCTACAGTGTGTACGCACAGGGGAAAAAAAAAAAGTTTGTAAATTAAATGACAACATTGTTAGTATCCAAAGAACGTCAAGACACTTGTCTAAATTGTTGATTAATTGGTTGCAAATCAAAGTTTCTTTTTAAGTTCAATTGGGGAAAAATGGATCTGAGGCCGCTTGCAGCTTCGATTTTGTTGTTCTCTCCTGTCCAAATGACCAAGCTCATTTATTACAAAGTTTGCTTTATTGTGTGGGTTTTTTTAACCCGGATTAGTTTATCCAGTCTCAAATTCTGAGTCATTACAATTTTTAAATATGGTGAAATTTAGTTTTCAAGTAGAGCAAACATAATCTTGATACCAGCATTTTTCCCTAGCACACTGCTTTTCTTTTTTCTTGGGAAAAGTTGCTCATATCACGTTAGCACTGTAATATTTCTAAAATGGTATCTAATGGCTGCTAAGCAAAGTCACACCAAAACTGAGCCAGTGATTTGTTCTTGGAGAAATATTTCCCTCTTATTCACTGGCTCTTTCTTCCACCCACTTTCTTAGGAAGGGTCCTCTCATATGAAGCGGTGCTTGGTTCTGTCTCATACCCTGTATCCGTCCGCCGTTCCCCCTCACTGCCTCCCAGCACACTAACCCAACATCATTACATCAGGATTATACGGAAATGGGATTGTTTCACCCAGGTGGAACGAGAGGTTGTTGCAGAGTTGGTGACCCGTAACCGTACAGTCACGTAGCTGTTAGGCACTTTTCTGCATTTGGGATGGCTGAAAAGGCCTGGGTGTGACAGTCACTGCTGATTTTCAGCAGCCTGGCAGCGTAGAAATCCTGGCATTGTGTCCGAGAGCTGCTGTTCTCCTGTGAAAAGACAGCGAGAGCCGTTCAGTCCTCTTACCATTCACGGGAGCTGTGGTAAGCCTGAAGATCTCGTTCACCGTTTCCTTCGGTGAATTTCTACGGCTGAAGTACTGTGTGTTTTACACACTTGGCTCACACAATTTCCTTTCAGGAAGCACGAAATAATACATTCTATTTTTTTACATTTATGCACGATTCCTCAGAGCTGAGGGAAGGGAAGGCAGATTGACTTGGGTGTGACTCTCCTCCCCCAGACGTGGGAACCCAAAGCAGGTACCCACCTCTGAGAAAGCACACCTTAAATGTGTTGCTACGCTGCCAGACCTCCCCTGGCATACAGCAGCAAATTATCAGTCCTGCTGCTGCTGTGGCAAACGATGATTGCAATAGGTTCCATGCTATAGGTACATGATTGGCGCTCAGGTTAATTACTGCAGGTTGCAGTGTTCGGTGTGCTTTTACGTATGGCTGGCAAGGACCTATCTACAGCAGTAGGTTGTTTGATGTTTTGTTGAACATCAAACGTGTATCAAAACTTTTCAAAATGTAGGTGGTACAACCATATTATATACTGGAGGTTTGCTCTAAACATGACGGTGACAGTAGCGTGTGACGCCTTTCTGCTCACTTACTGTTATTAAGACCAAAGCTTCATTCACAGGCATATCTGTTTCATAGACTGCAGATCACTTCCTTTAATGAATAATTCTTGGGACTATGTTCAGTTAATAAGCTAGTATAGAAGGTTTATTCAAAAACCATTTGCTTCCCTCCCCCCCCCCCCGCCCCGCCCCATGGGTAGTACCAACATCCTATGTCTGTCTTGAATAAATCAATAATCATTTTATGATTTATTTAATTTAATCTGTTAGCTAAAGTTGTCTTTATGTATTTGGTTCCACTTGGTATTCAGCAATCGATCTGAATAGCTGGCACTTATGTTTTGTATATATACGGGCATTGCTTCAGACTTAGATGCTTTCTAATAGTTATGTCTCCATGCTCTTTACCTAGAAGATTTGCAATTCTGTTACAAATAATTTTGCATGCAGGCAGTGTATTATTTCTTTGTGTAGTTTTCCTTTCATTTAACTGCTCTCTGTTGAAATGTCCCTTTTTTGCAGTATGGTTTTGCAAGCATATATATATACACACTTAACAAAAGCCAGATTACGTTATTAGATTGGAATTTTTTTAATGCAAAGGTGAACAGTAAAGTCTCTGAAGTGACTTAAGGAAGAAACCTGTGAGACTTGCCAGTTTCTCCCAAGAGGGAACATGAATGATGGGCAGGGACATCTTCACTGAGGAAGAGAAGAACTGGATCTAACTATACAACTCTCTCCTAGAAGAGCATAGAAACATGGACTGAGAAATAGGAACCATCTCCTTAAAATTCACTCTGGAGGGTAAGACAATATATTGACCAATTAAACAGAAATCAAAGACCTAGGTTTGTATTCTGACCTGGGGGAAATGATACCGTCTTCTTCCAGTTCATCTCCATTAATAAATTGAGTACTTCCCTGCTGTGAGATGACAATGGGGTGAGGATGAAATCCATTAATGGCTTTGATGTGCTCAGATAGATTGTTAGGGATTATGTCTGTATCTAGAAACGCAGAAGTGGAAGTACCAGGTTTTAGGAGAACATGTAGCAGGTAAATTAGAAGTAGTTCTGGAAAGAACAGAAATTACGTGGGAGGAAGGCCGTGTGAAGAGATTGCATGGTACCCTCAGATCCAGGAAGAAAACAAAGAAAAAAGGCTTACATGGGGAACAAAACATTTGAAGGTATAATGTACTATATTATCTCGCTACATCTTTTAATCTAGCCACATACTAAATGTTTGGGATTTTGTGGGTGGATTCTGCCAAGAAGAAAGACTGAAGTGGTTGACAGGGTTTTTGAAATGCCCATCAGCTTGCACAAGGTTTTGCTCAGCCCCCAGCATCACACTATAAATATAGAGAACACATTTATTCTGATATTTTCGTGCTTTAAAAGAAAGGATGAGGTCAGAATAAATGGCCTTAGACATATCTTAAATGATATTTGCATACTGTTTTCAGGTTTTTAAAGCAGGGCATTAGTATCTGTGCTGAGTAGATGCTGTGATAATGCTGGGAACAGCAAGAGTGAGATTCTGATGTCCATGAAGCCATAGGTGACTCCACTGACTAATAGATTCAAGAGTTGATCATTTGCTTTTCTCTTCCTATCCAGATTCTCTTGTGACTTTCGCAAATGTGCTGGCGTTAATAAGTATAAAGCCCTAAGGGAATATTCCCCCTTCCTTCTGTCCCTTTCTGGTCATATCTTGGGAAAACGAGTGTAGATCCAGCCTCCATGTTTCACAAGGCCACAAATTCACTAAAATTAAGTGTCTGGGAGTTTTACCAAATGCTTTAGGGAGATCCATCTAGACTGAATGTGTTCAGTAAAGCTGATAACTCCTTACATTAATACTAAGACTTAGTTGTTTAATTCCAGGCTCCCAGAGGTATGGAATACGACAGTCTGAATACATTTACTGTAGGTGTGATGGACTTGCTAATTAACTGATTTAATCCATACTGAAGCATTATCAATACCTTTGTATATCATGCCACAGTGTAGGATAGCAGTGGTAGCTAGATGTGTGTTGCCTTCTAAAAATTACAAGTATTTGCATATGTATTTGAGTGTATAAACATAATTTTTTAGTTACATTTTTGTGGTGTTGTCCAACTGCAACTAGGATAGCATAAACACTTAAAATATTTTCCTGGTAATGTCATTGACATTAACATTTCCTCTCCCTGAGGTAGATGCTGGTAGTTTGAATCACCATGTGCAGGAATAGTCTAAGAAATAATATTTTTCTGGAATAATCCAAACAGCCATATTACAATTAAATGAGAGATAAAGGCAGTTGGCGCATTTTCTTTATGAAATGGCAGTCACAGTTGAAACTGTATGCACAAGTGGCAGGAGAGGAAGGGTCAGGATGTGATTATTGTTTTCCTCAATGAAATGATTGACGGAAGAATCATTTGGGATTACCCAAAATAGTTTTTCTGTTTTGATCAGCAACAGAACAAGAACAAAAGAAAAGAAAATCTTTTGTTCAAATCTACTTCTCTTTGAAATTTTTTTTTTTTATTCTTTATGGTTAAGTTCAGGCAATTCTGAAAAAAAAAAATTCAAAATGAAAACTCAAACAAGACCAGTGTTTAAAAAATGTTTTGAGTGTATTATATTCATCTAATTAGACATAAATCTGTAAATGGCTGAGATCAGCCCAGTGTTTTCAATCAACTGTCTGAAAAGCTTTACAAATCTGTTGTGGCAGTGCCTCCTCTGTAATTGTAACTGACCTTAGCATTTAAACTTTTGTAATAGTTTTTGTCACGCTACGAGTCCCCACCGAAATAGAGACCGTTATCTATTTTTTCAGTGTTGTACAGGTAAGCCTTTAGAGGTAAGCCTCTAAAGAAATCCCTACAATGTGGGGCAAAACACTTAATTTAATATCTTCATATATTAAAAATAGCTATCAGCTTGCTTACCCTGTGAATATATTAAAGTGCTTTGTTTTTTCCATAAGAGGGAGTTAACAGATGTCTGCCATGATAATTCCACCATATGGCGATTTCATTTTCTTTCTAGTGCAATATTAAAATGATAATGATGAACACTGAGTAACATTGTTAATCTGAGTAGGTGGAAGTTTCACCAACGTTTAAGAAGCAACAAGGGGTGATTTTAACTTGGCATTGAACTTCACAAGAGGTATATTGTGGTTTTCCCTCTTTAGTCCTGGGTTGATGGTAAAATGAGCTAGATCACCTAACAAGATTTCACCACCTCTGAATTGCGGGATGTTTCTAGTGGTGAGGACAATAGCCCTGTCCAAGGGATGCTCATGGGGTAAATACTCTGTTTTCTGATAACAGTGAGCAGGAGAGCTAACGCATTGCCTCCATGTTTCTTTCACATTATTTCTATTTATCAACAGTTACTATAGATCTCTCACCATCAAAGCGTACCATTTGTCTTATGTAAAGTTTATCCCTCTATGTTGGCGATATATGAAAAGTCTCGGATTTGTCAGATGAGAAGCCTGAGCTGTGAACTGTTGAAGGTTAGAAGGGTATTCTAGGAAGATATTAGCTTCTGCTTGCCATATTCCTATGCTCCTCCCAAGGCATCTGCTATTAACCATTATGAGGAAAGAATACCAGGCTAGATGAACGTTTGAACTGACCAGGTCTGGCCATTTTTATAACATGGTGTGGCTTCTTTTTTGTTGTTGTTTTCTGCTTTTCTGAACATAGATGCTCAAATTTCAATTAACGGTTAGGTTTTAAGCACACAGTTTCCCCAGAATTATTTGCAAACTTTGCTCATACTGATCAGCTGACTAGCAAAACAAACAAATGGCAGGTTTTCCTTTTGGCAAAGCAAGTTCGTCAGTAAGAAACTGTACCCATATGACCTAGGTAGTGGAGCCAAGGGGAAAAAAAAAATTGAGAAACATTAAAGAAACTGTATTCAGGTATTTCAGTCAGGTAACAAGGAGGGTCTGTATGCCCATGAAAGAAAATAGGAAGTTAGAGTAAAACTCTCAGTTGGCATTCCCTTACCTCCTCTTTGGTCAAAGAAAAGAAAAATGCAGTGGCATGGGTGAGAGTCACAGCGTGAGCATCATTTTATATACCAATGCTATAACGGTAAGATAGAGCTGTAATGCTGCATTATCTGAGTATTGGCTGTAGTAGCTGAAATTGCTTTATTTTTTTTCAGTAGTGTAAAAGGAAATTTTATAAAATTTATTGCCGATGAACAAGGTATACGAGATTTTTCAGATGATACCTTTGGGCCTGAGTACGCAGAAGAATTCCTATTCAAGATAGCATTTAAATATATGTGTTTTCTTTAAACATGTGCTTAAGTAAATGCTGGAATTGGATGGGATTTAAACACGTGCTTTTCAAGTCTTTTCTTGAATGACCAACCAAATTAGAAATAACGCTGCCCATTCTGGTGCCATCTTAGCCTAGGACTGAACTAAAGGTAAAACCTGAATCAGTTCTCATTCATTCTCTACAGAAGGAGGAGTTCTGTTTTCTTTCATTTTTCTAATTAAATTGTGACATGAGGTGTGATTCTGATATCTGAGCCAGTGTTTTGTAAAAAAAAAATCTGAAATTAGTGAATTGTTTTATTTCTGTCCAGGTTGGGTGTCTGTGAATTACATTCTACAAAACCTTGCCCACAGGTGATAGGGCATGTAAAGTGCAATCTGATTTGCTCATTTTAAATAGCTCATTAATGCCAACATTCTCTTAATTGTGGTTCTTTCTGACCAGCAGAGCATTTACTAGTGATCTGCAGAAAAGATGGCTCATTACTTTCTCAGCTCTGCTCCATTTTTTCCACTTGCTGTACCACACTACTGATGGTTAAAAAATACATGAAAAACTGACAGAATGTTCTTCTACATACTCTGCTGCCGTATTTGCCACAAAAGCCTGTATTTAACTTCCTGTGGGAGAGAAGCGATCTGCGGGATCTTGAATAGAAGGTGTTTAAGGGCTGCGAGGCCCTTCTTTATAAAGATGACGTTTGGACAATGAAGACATTTTGAGAAGTTAGATAGGATAAATTTATCTTCTTGGAATATCCCATAGTTATAACAGTCCCGGTGAAGCTGAAGAAGTTACGGGGTGCTAGCCCATAAAACATGAATACACCCAACCATGAATAAAAGCATAGCTCAGACCTGCCAATATTATGGCATATTATGGTATAATATAAATTTTGGTATAATTTTCCCCAGTACAAGCTTCCATGACTCTCTCCAAGTTCCTAGCTCTGACTTTGAAGAAGAGCTGGGATAAATGTGGCTGATTCTGCTACTTATGTCAGTCCTTTCTGCCAAGGCTGCCAGCAAAGCTCTCGTTTAATGCTGGAAGCGGTGGGTTTTTCACTTGCACTCTGGGAACTGGAGTGAAAACACCCATTGAAAGCACACAGGGTAACAAGCAGACATTGCACAGAATAACTTGCAGCCACTATTGACCAAAAGGAAATTGTAACTCATGAGCTAGAGAGGATGAACTTCTGTTGCAAATTCCCTGGGCTGTGCTGGCAAGTTCCTTAGTATTGTCAGAGCTCCCACATTTTTGTTTCTTTGAGAGGAAGTGTTTCTCAAAGAAGGACAAAAAGCCATTAGTGCAATTGAAAGCAGCCAAATAGCTAATTCTTAAAATTTTGTTTTAATTACAAATGAATATGCTCTGAGAGTTGGATCAGAAATGTGTATTATCCTGGCACCAGAAACGGACAGAAATTAAAGGGTAACAGATCCTTGACTTTGGCTAAATAAACAAAACTGTTTAATGAATGCTTCATACATCGAGCCAAATTCTCAGTCGCAGTGGTACACCTCTGTTGACTTCAGTTATGGGCATCAGTGTAGCTGAGAGGAGAATGTAAATCACAAAATTGTTTCTACGCCCTACCTCGGAGCAGCCTGTGTTTTCAGAAGACATTCGTCACTCTCTTTATAAATAAATTTGCAACAAGCCAACTCATGAGTTTGAAGCATAAAAGAGGGAAGCTAAAAGTTAAGGGTGACAGCACCAAAGGTTAGGGAGACAGTTTTGACTGGAAGAGCAAGAAAAGCTTGAAACAAAGGCACATGTGTGGATTTAACATACTCCACCGCCATCACCAAGACTGACAAAGCTGTGCAAGAAAAAAGAAAGCAGGTGCTATTGAGCTGAGAATTTCAAATGAACAATGTGCAAAGAGGCAGCAAACGACCTGGGTTTGCAGTCAGTCCCCTCAACCACAAACTACTCAGCTAGGTACCAATATTGTGTGCTATGGCATATGCAAATGATCAAAGATTTAGGTCCAAAGTTAATGTTAATTTATGCAAGACAAATTAAGAGCAATAGATTTGTAGTGGGATAAGACTCTCTTTCCCCTGAATATCATCCTGTCATTTCAGGCAGCGCGTTTAATTTGCTGACCAATTTTCTGATTCAAATATTACCAGTCCTTGAACGTTGCCCGAAGTCACGCGGGACTCAGCACGGTTGCCTACACAGAGGCGTCAAGTTTCAGATGCCCGGGGTTATGTGACACTTGCCCAGGGGTTGCAGATGTGACACGGGGCTTGCGGGAGCCCTGTGCCCTTCTGGAGGGGGGGTGAGGGGCAGCCGGAGCTCCCTGGGGCGTCAAAGGTGGGCACGCTGCTGCAGAGCCGTGCCCTAACCATTAAAGGAGCTTTTGTGGCAACCAGAGGATCCTCCCTCCAAATTTTCTAATGTTCTTTTGCTCAAAATAGGATCATGCTCCTACCAAAGTAATGGCAATAATACTAATATTTGACTTTTAACACATCCTTTCCAATCAGCGTGCCTCTGTGGCTTTTGCGAAGGAGATTGGATTGCTCCGCTTATTTTGCAGAGACACAGAAGCCCAAGTGACTTGTTCAAAATCAGCAATCAGCAGAGACAGGGCATGGGAGAGCTCAGGTCTCCTGAGGCCACCTTTGTAGTTAAAAGCTGTATTTGACACAGACGAGTTTCACCGTATAAAATAAGTCAGTAAATGGTTACAGATTTACAACACACACAACCCTGAACTGCATTAATCAGGTTTGTCATGTTTTTTTTAAATCATATAGCTGAACGTAAGAAACTATTTCAGGTTAAGCTGCAGTCCTCATTTTCAAACAAACAGGTTTTTTTCCTTCTCTTATGGGGTGGGGCGGGGGGGAGGTAATTGTATTTTGTATGGTGATAGGGGATTTGTGCTGGCTTCAACCAGCTGCTCAAATCAGCGGTAACAGTCACTGGCCTCCCCCACCACCATCGAATAAAGAGCTGCTGCTGAGTCTATTTCTCAAGCTTAAGCCAAATTGCTTTGAAGGCTTGTGAAATTCAATTTGCAAGAGAATGGAGGATCCTTTCTATGTAATTTCAAAGTGGGTAAAATAATAATTGCTTTTACTTCATTCAGAGGATCCGCATAGGTAAAGCGGCAGCATCCTTTGGGCCCCGAGATGTTGACCCTGCGCCTGGCTGCCAGCGATGCTGGACCCTGCATTTTTTTGCCACAGCCTTTCCCTTTGTTGGCTGAAAGGCCGGTGTGTCGTCGTTCTATCTGCTTAAGGCAGTGCTTTGTATCTCGCCAAATTACATGGAAAAAGGGTTTCATTACGATAACTCTCTCTTTAATTGACTGCATTTGTATTTGTCTCTTCAGCATGGAAGATAATCCTGTGTATGGATAGTCAGGCTTGATCTCAGATTTATAAGGTGTTTAGATTTGTTCTGTTCAGTAGAGAACGCGTAAGTATTAGCGGATTTTTTTACAAGTCTCCTGTTAGGAGCCATCCTTGATCCTATGGCTGCCTTGTCTGCCGGTAATCTTTTTCCGTGCCTGAAGAGCTGACAAAAGCATCTGGGCCTCCCTGGCAGTAATTAGGGCGAGCTAACTGCCTGCTGTGCTGAAAAGCAGCTCTGAGATTTGAGGAAATGCAAGTGCAAAATGCAAACTGGCTGGCATGCCAATACCTTGTTTCCTTTAGACAAAGGAACCGCTGCATTCAGTTGCATTTAACTGAGACCGTTATCTTGTTGGGGTTTTTTTTAACTGAAAAGTTCTGCTAAACTCCGGTGTTATCTTGAGAGCTCCAAGCTCAGAGTAAGGTGGGGGTTTTTTTTCCTCTGTTGCACAGCTGTAAATCTAGAATTGCCTTCACAAATTAATCAAAAGCCTTCAGTTTTCAAACACTGCATTTTAAAAAGCTAATGGAGGAACCTTCCTCTATCCAAAAACTTTATTAAGACTTACAACAGCAATTCCTTAGTCAATCTCTTGATGTCAAGTCATTAGGTACTAAGTATTTATGCAGTTTCCTCCAAAGTGAAACTTAAACATACATAACCCTGTAGGTGGAAAAAAGATAACCTCAGGCTGCAATCTAGTAATTTTGTGTCCAGGAAGCCTACCTTCTTTAAAAGAGATTGAACAGGAACATGAGAAGGGACTGCTTATAACATATATTTTACTAATACTCCCAGCAGCCTCTGTGCACTTGTGCTCTCAGGTTTGAGCAGCTTCGCTTACCCCAGGATGATTTGCAAGCTGAGGGTGTGAGTGAGTGGCGGGTTGTGAATGACCACATCCTCAGCAAAAAGTTGGGGGAGCAGCAGCTAGGTCTGGCAATTTATCTACTTGGATATGGATTTCTTTTTTTTTTTTTCCTATAGGAAGAGAATAATGATGTAATTTGTGAGCAAAATCCTGCCTGGCTCCTGTGCAGGCTAGGTAAATTAGGCCAAAGTAGCCTGTTCCTTTTCTCTAGTGGACTTTTGCAGAGGCTGGATGCAGTTTGTGATCTTTTCTTTGGACACTGACTAGCGTGTGAAGATGCCCTAAGATCCTGCTTTGTCTACGAGACCCTCTCTGTGACAGATGTTTGTTACTCTTGACATTCCTTTCTTTGATATTCATTACAGTGCCTATAAGGGCTCTGTTCTACTCCTAAAAGCTAAAGCAGCATCTTGTGATTTAAATGGTCAGAAATACAAATTTGGCAGTATAAAAGAACAGATTTTGTGTTCTGTAAATCACCTGAAGACTTTTCTTTAAGTCTTCATCTTACTCTATGGCTTCCTGATTATCACATCCCCTTCTTGCATCACTTCTCCTGTTGTAGCATCACCATGCTCCAACACTTCTTCTTTCTCTACGGGAAGTAGCATCCCCTCCCTCATTGTAAGGGGTACAGTATCAGTGCTCCACCACAGACAGGCTGACAGCAGGTGCTGTTAAGTCCCGCAGTTATTTTTCTTTCTCTCTTTGGAGGTAATTATCAACAAATCTTGAGGTTGGTGGGGTTTTTTGGGTTTTGGGTGGGTTTTGGGTTTTTTTTAAGATTATAAATGTATTTGCCACAGCACTGCACCTTTGCTGTCACTTATGCTCAGTTCCACCACGGTGTGCCCTGAATCTGTTTTGTGATACATGACACAATTATATCTCAGGGAAATTTGCTCTTCCTTTCCCTATGTTGTATGATTAATTTATATGCAGTCAGTCCATGCTTGGAATGAAATAAGTTTTTCATCTTTCTGCCTTTCTTTACATTTTTGTGCTCAGTGGTTTTTCGAGAGGGAGTTTTCCACAAAGCTGTTTTGGAATTCATTTTCACTGAGAAGCTTAGTTAAATAATTGAAACAGCCAAAAAAATGGCTTAAAAAAGGGCAAAATGTATTTTCTTGTTTTGCTTCATGAACAGCTGAGTTTGAATACAGATGCAGACACTAAAGTAAATTAGATTATCTCAGTTCAGTATTCTGCACCACAGTTCCAATCCCCATCATTGTCCCAATCCCCATATCTATAAGATGGAAAGATTAAGTAATAATGAAGACATGTCACTGCACCTGCTTTCACTGTATCAAGCTACATACAGTAAATCCACCCATAGTTTCATTTTTCCCCCTCTGGCATTATCTGTTGTTCACAGCTCCCAGCTGAGGGCCTGATCTAGATCTCCAAAGACTGTAAAACCACATTTCTAATCATTGCCTGTTCATATTTGCCTACAGATTTTGAAAACAAGCTGCTTTTAAAGGTCTGTCTACATAAAGTAAACTAAGCATTTGAGTTGATGCGTAGCTTCATTTGTTAGAAGACCATTTAACCAGAACACTGGTTAAATGGTGAACATCTGGCACATAAGGTGGTTTAGTGGCTACAACATTGCGACTGGCACGGGCACGTTTTCAAAGGCTGTCATGGAAAAGGTTCACCAAAATAAGGTTTTTCAGGTACGTGTGTAGACTCTGAGCCCACAGGAGCCACCCCACGACGGCAGAGAAAGCTTGCATCCTACCCCGTGCACGGGAAGGTGGTGCGTTTGCTCAGCAGCTTCTGGACTTGCCTGTTACCTCCGTTGCCCTTCCAGCTCAGCGTGGCAGTTAGCTCCTGCTGGCACAGCTCTGAGTCCCCGAATCACTTCTCAGGATAATGCAGACGAGATGAACATACGGTGGGTGATGTGATAACAGAGGAAATAAACCCATGAAAGGGCTGCGAGTCCAGAAATAAGGATCAAAATCTGATCCGTTGCGTTGCTATGCTCCTTGAATAAATTACAGCCACGTCAAAGCTGTGTTTTGTTTTGGCACTGACATGGCCTTTGATTTGCAGTCTTTCTCTATTCCAACTTATTTCTTTTTTCCTCTCTAAATTGTTCTCCTCCTCTATCAATCAGCACTGTTTATGCAAGAATTGTGCAATTTTTTTAAAATTTTTTTTCTGCTTCACTAGTACATACTGTGACGATGTTCCCCTTTACTGTCCTCCAGCTTCTTTCTTCTTTTTTTTTTTTAATGTCAGATGGCCCCTTGCTGTTAAGGTCATGTTTCATCAGCCTCGCTGGAGAGTCTGAGTTCCATGGCAGCTATATAATTGACTTGGTATCATCTCATTGAAAGGTCACAGTGTGCTTTGGAGGGTGCTTTTCCCTTGTCTTAGTAGTATTTTGGATAGGTAATGATGTTTCATGCAATTCCAGACTCTCGGTTTGAATTTACGGTTTTTCTTTTTCTCTAAGTGGAAAATAGATTTCATATTAAGCATAACTTATTGTACTCAACAGCTGCTGTTATGATGCGTCAAAAATGGCCTATCAGGATTGATTTGTTTACATTGAACCACAGCATCTGAAATTTCCCCACGTATTTCTGACCTCATCTGCCCAGGTCTGAAGCCCTTGGCTTTGGAAATGAAGCCGCGTGAGACGAGGTGTTAGGGAGTGGGAGGGAAGAGTCCTACAGACCCTGTAGCTCTTCCTGGCTTCTGCTGATGCTTTTACTAATACAAGGAGAGTTCTGGAGATGAAAAGCAGCGCAGGATGTGTCTGGAGATTAAAATTCTCTTTGAGCGCTGAAAACAACTCTTGTTCGCTGTTGTCCTGCAGTGGCCTAGACCCAAAGTTATCCTTCAGCTTGGTGCTGACTCCTGCAGTTGCAGCAGTGAGGTTGTTTCCTGTTGTTTCCAGAAAAGGACGAAACGTCAGCCCTTCTCCGTGTATCAGTAGTCCAGGCATTGATTTGTTCCTGGTTCTTCTGCAGCAAGTCCCTATCTTTTTAGGTGATGTAACCAAAACATGAATAATAGGAGAAGTACTTCAAGATAAATGCTATTAAAAACTAGGCACAACCCTTGTAGCATTGCCATAATGATAACTTCTTTACTGGTTTTTTTTTTTATTGTTTTTTTTAATCTGTCTTTTGGTATCTGCAACTTAGAGTTCACTTTGTCAGGTTTTACTCTGCAGACCCCAAAGCTAGAAATTTAGCTTTCTAAAAATTGAAATGAGATTGTGATATATGCATTTGCGAAGGCTGGAGTTTAGAGAACAGTGCCAGATACCATAAGACCTGAAGGTCTTACAATGAAAATTGGCCACACGTGTATGTGCTAGAAAAGATTAGAACAATGGTTTCACAGGACTGTCGCTATAACATTTTATTAATACACTAATAAACCTAAACTTTGGAAATGGCGGGTACTTTCATCTAGAATAATTATTGTAATAGAAGACTTCCTGGGTCATTTTTATTGCTCTCCTGTGGGGCTGAAGCTGTTCTGGTATAATGGAGTTTGCATATTCAAGATATTTTAAGACCTATGAGAAGGTCATCTGTTAATAACAAACGGTGAGTCTGAACAGCTCCGCTAGGCTCTGTTTTATAGCTTGTCTTTGGACATAAATGTAAGCTCCAAAAGAATAATAATGCCCAAGCCAGTAAATAATATATCAGTCATCCTTGCTAATCTAGAAAAACTGTGCACGCTAGTTAAGCCTGTAGATATTAACTCCCTTCATTGTCTGAACAGAGACCTTTCTAAATCATTTGCCTCATATAACAGATTATGAATCAATTGCTGTGAATTGGGGAGTTCTGGTGACTTCCATTTTATTAGATTTAATCTTTCTCCTGTCATGGGTGTTCCAGGGAACCGGGTCTCTTCGTTATGGCGCCCTGTTGATGGCAGAGATGTATTCCCTTGCAGGAAAGCTTCTCCTGCAAGCTGTAAATTGAAGTTGAGAACTAAATTTATTCCTTCTAATACCTCATGCTGAATGGCCGAACTTCAAACTAGTCCCATAGCATCAACTTTGCTGTTAGTTTGACAATGTTGCATTTCCAGTATTTATCTGAACCGCATAGTTTAGTGCAAAGTATCGCAACTGTTTTCTGTAGATACTGTGCTTTAAATAATACTTCTTCTATTCACATATTTTATTAGCTATCAAGTAGTTTGTATGCCAATTGGTGTTTTGAGGTTTGCCCAACGTGTTTTATGGTTGTATTGTACTGGGTTTGAGTGTTTATACCTTGCTGATGCTCCATCTTTTACGTAAGCCTGGCAATGTAGTGTATATATATATCATTCAAGATGTGATATTTGATTTTATTTCGTTTTTCTGGGCTATCATTTTCAAACACCACCAAAAATTGCCTTGATTTTGTCAAAGAAGAGTGCATTTGAGTAATAATCAGAACAAGGAAAGAGAAAAACCTGAATTTAGCAACCCCCAGGCATTTGAACAGCTTCACCTAATCATTTTTGCCCTTTCAATAATGCCTTACACTTTTTGCAGATGGCAGTGAAGTCCAGTGAGCTTACATACGGAGGAGACTGCAGTAACTTTGCAGGGTTTTTCCCCTTCTTTTTCTGCCTGGACAGGTTTGGGGTTGTCATCCGGTTTTGTCCAAAGAGCAGATGTCCTTATCTTTACAGTACAAAATGCAGATGAGAAATCAACATTTTTTTTGATGTGGCTGGCTCAGTTCAATGTATATTTGTCTTAATGGTTGTAGACACTGAAAGTGCTTTGATATGAGAGGTTGCAAAGAACCATCCTGTCAGTAGTTACAAGTGGGATCGTGACTCAAGCCTGATTTCCAGCGCCTCCTACTCCTGTTTTCTGGAAAGCAGGTACTCTCAGGCTCACATGGGACCAGCCTCTGTCTCTCTGCTGAATTGCAGTGCTGTAAATGGGAGTAGCCGTGTGCGTAGGCATCTGGAATAAAACTACATCGGTAAAAATGCAAGCAGAAATTTCGGTCGGTTTCCTTAGTTATGTTGGGAGAAAAACTTGCCATTGAAAATCCTTTTATGTATTTTAGCCACTTCACAAGAGACTTGTGAAGGCTTTTTTTTATTATTTCCCTTCTTTGACTTTTATTATATATTTCTGCTTTCAGGATCAAGCATTTCTCCTGCCTATGTGGCCTCTCTTTGACAAGTCTGTTCTTCTAACCAGCTGTGTCAGGCTTCAGAGATGCTTTTAGAAACACCTGTCCTGTGGTATAGAGGCTTGACAGTCATTCAATTTATATCCTTTACTAGTTAAACTCATGAGATTCAAGTCTAGGGTCAAAGCCAAAGTGTTCCTTAATTTTTTTCTAGCATTGCTGCCAACCAATCTTAAAATAGAAACTTTCTCCCAGAGTATTAATATTAGTGCACAGAGAGGTGTGCTAATTGTGCAGAAAGATAAAACACGAACCTTTCAACTTGCCTTACCATCTTTCTCCTGTCCCCAGCTGCTAAACCTTTTCATTTCTGTGCATCTTTAGCTCTTCACAGTTACTCCCCATTGGACCCATAACAGTGCACCGTACTTCTCCTAAGTGCTAGCTCCTACCCCAATGGATAAACCCAACTGATGAATGACCTTGTCTCTGCCTCTCAAATAGTTTCTTTTTGTCCCACATGTATGAGAAGAGTTACTTTCACAGCACACAGGACTTAAGAGTATTTTTGCCTAGTAATACATAACAAAAGTCCCCCTTAAAGGAAAGCATCCTTGTTCCCAACCAGTAATGAGATTTTGAGTTCTGGAGATACCAAAGAGATGGCTCTCGGGAGCAAAGCCATTACTGTGCTGATGCCATGACTAGGTCAGCAGGTGAGCAAAGCTTCCCTGTAGCCCATCCACATGAACCACTAGCCACGAGATCCGTAGTCCCACAAGCAGTGCCGGAGTGCAGATGTTCTCCATTGCCAATCATCCACAAAGGAAAGACCTCACTTTAGAGTTTCCTGTCCCTCAACTGGGAAAGAGATGTCATTTTTATGCCTCTGTGTCAATGAGGCTTGAAAGGCCTTGGGAACACGTAAAATAAAATCCATTTGGGATTTTGAGGTTTGTTTGTTTTTCTTTTCTCTTCAAATAGCCTGGGGCTAGTATTCTCTGCGATCCCTTAAATAGTAACCACATAGGTTCAGTTTTAGCCTCCACATGAAGTAAGTGGGATGGAAGCAGGATTATTTGAGCAGGAAGTTTTTTCAAGTAAACTTAGAGAAAACAGTACTTTCCACTTTTTTAACTGAGAGGAGAAGGTGGTTGAAGTTTGGGAAAATTGTTACTGGCCAGAAATGCTTCGCTCCTGTTCTCTATTTAGATGAGAAGGAGCACTATATCACAGATGGATTTCTTGCGATTGTCTTCCCATTATAAAATAATGCAATAAAATAACACTGAAAATGAAACAGAAAATGAAAAAGATGAGAATGTATAAGGAAAAGGGCTCTTAATGTTTAATAGCTACCACTAAAGTCCCTAATTCAGGCTACCAGTTCTTACGCTTCTGTAAGTAAGATGAGGTGTCAAACATTATTTAAAGCGTATGTGCTGTGAGATTGGACTACGCATTGTGTTTCACGATTGATAAAGTATTGTTCCTAAATAAATCTTGCAATTCTAGCTGCAGTGACACAAATAATAGAACATGAAGGTGAGAAAGAAAATGGCCAATTTGAGTGATACAAAAAGAAGCTATGCTTCATTTGGTCTTAGAAAATAAGGCACAGTACAGATATGATTGCCTTTCTTGAACAGTTGTATAGGATTGCTACTATATAAAGCTCTCCCTGCTTACGTTTTCGGAGTGACTCAGTGATTTGTGTATGTTGTGCGGTGCATTTTTCAGTTTTGAGAGACATGTTAAGGTAATGGTTCTGTAAAATTTTAAATGTCGGAACTGTATAGCACATTTTGTCATCAGATTCTGATTTGTTCGTAAATTATGTATTCATGTGTAAGGGTAGCAAAACCAGGCAGAACACTGATCCTGAGAAAGAACGCAGCTCACAGAAGGACTTGTCATTTTATTTTTGTGTCTAATGGTCTATTTTTAAAACCTAAGCTTCCAGCACCAGACACTTAGGAGAAATTCATTCTTCTATCTTTGAAAATAATATCAGCCTAAGTTACACCTCCTAGACCTCTCATACCCATTAGCATTTGTACTCTCTGATGATGTTTATACTTCAAGATTATTTTCAACCTTCAGCCTAATGAAAGAAAAAGTATGCTTGTTTCTTTATAGCAAATATGTAAGTGGCCAACAGATTAAAAATTACATTTACAGAGAAAATGTAGCCTGACTTCATAAGAAAGTCAGATTGACAAATACCATTGGCTTCTTGTGTTCATTTCAAGTTGGATTTAGCTAATGCCTGTGTGGTTGTAATCTCTGTGAGGTTACTTTATTACTTAGAACACATGTTTTGAAGTGGCAGTCAAAAGGATGAGGGCTTGGGGTTAAAAGACTTTGAGACATAATAATTCTTAATCAAAATCTCATTTGGAAAAAAATGGCACCTGGATTCAGTAAAGCAGTAAAGCACCATGACTCTTCCAGGGAGTACAGCAGCCTGTCTTGACAGTGATTTATGTTCTTTTTTGCCTACCGTGCCCAAGTATATTATCTAGGTTGACGTGCATATGTACATATATCAAGTGAGGTCTCAGCACCTGCTACAGTCCCCTTACTGAATTTATCTTTGTCGATACCTCTGAATATTGGCAGAGAACGAAGGACACAGTCCCTTGACACATATCAGCCAGATATAGCACGACGTGATTTCGGCACAAGCTGGTCATATATTTAGACTCCACGGCAGAAGTAATTAAGAGTGGTATTT
Organism: Aquila spilogaster; assembly: GCA_024606505.1. Lineage (NCBI taxonomy): Eukaryota > Metazoa > Chordata > Aves > Accipitriformes > Accipitridae > Aquila > Aquila spilogaster. Next base: position 4,140,942 of record JANHGO010000027.1, read on the forward strand.
GATTGTCATCTGGCCTTGCAGTTGTTCTTGCCCTGAGAGTCTGGCGACTTGTAATCTTACAGGTCAACAAGCAACCACCTAGCTTCCATATTCTTTGACATTTCAGGGGCTATTTCTGTGTAGACATGAAGCAAGCACTCTGTGGGAAAAATATTACAATAATAGACGTGACTCTTGAAATCTTGTCAAGTGCAGAATAATTTAGATTGTTCTGCAAATCCTATGCATACATTTTCCTAAACTAAAAACATGCTGCACTATTTGAAAAATACCTAGCCTGAGTATTACGGCCTTAAGCATTACAAAAAGGTCACTATATAATTTACAAGAAAATTATAACCTTCCAATAGGTTTTGAACCATCCTGTAAAATTTAATACAAATACAGCATTCCGGCTTGGAGTTTTCTGGGGCACCACTGAAACAAAACAAAAAAGATTTACAAATTAAATTTGGTAGAATAATGTTTATATAATCTTTGGATATCACTACGACTGTAGTAGATAGGATTTCTTCATAGAAGTTATTTGTGCACTAGTTTGTCTTTTCTTAATCTCTTCCTTCCCTTCTACCCTCAATGCATAGGCTATTTTTTCTATACGGAGCTTTATTATCTTTTTTACTTGCATTCAAGTAAGTGTTGCTTAAACTCCTAAGCGGACTCTTTAAAATTATTTCGTTTACTTTTGTAAACAGTAATATATGACAAGCCAATGCAGATCCTGTTAAAACTTGCTAAAAACCATGCAAGCTCACAGCATGCTTTAAGGGACATAGGGCAAGAGCCATAGGGGCCTCCAACATCTAAAAATGGGTTTTAGAGAGAATGTGGGTGATTAAAATTTATTATTTTTTTTTAAAGTAGTCCAGAGCTCCTCTACTTGGCAAAAGTTTCTGGGAACCTAAATTAATTCTGCTTTGAAATTTGGGCAGCCGAGTTCTCTAGGTACCTTAGCTTAGGGTTTTCCCCATTGAACCAGACATGAAGTTAAGCTGCATCTGAGTCGTTTCAACGATTCTCTGCAGCAGAGGCTGTTTTTTCTGGGTTGTGTCTCAACCTCCTGTCACTGAAGAGTTACTCAGAATTTCTTCCTGATGGTACAATGTAGCTTTGTAACTTCATTGAATTTGCTGAATTTACATGCAAGTAGTCAGATTCCAGCCCTGTGACTGTGCACCAGAAATAGGAGATTTCACACAGACCTTACTCTCTGCCTTATTCAGTGGAATCATCAAGTTATTGTCATCTAATTATTACATGGAACATTTAATGGGATTTGTGCTGTAATTATGAATTTGACCAGGACACATTAAGGAAAAATCTTAGTCTTTCATCAAGTGAATGGATCATATTTCAGAAGACGGGTGAGGTTATTTTCGGGAGTAATGCACAGAAGTGAAGAGTTCAGCCTTGATTTATGAAATGTACAAGGCACATTATAAAGCAAATTTGAAGGGCAGTATCCTAAAGTGATGAGGACATCTGGGAGAGGTTCAGCAGTGAAAGAAGCGGCGACATAAATCACAAATGGGCTGTTCTTTGGTTGAAGATGTATATTAGTGGGAAGGCTATGAAATTTGCATTTGATTCTGGTTCAGGCTGAAGTAGCTCAGTGCCAGACTTCAGATCACAAGCATACTTCTGCGATCGTCTTTTGCACTATACTCTGCTACACAGCGAATGCCCCCAAAGCAGTGTTTTGGGAAGCAGAGCTGTATATACATCCGTGCTTACAGTGTTGAAGGTGCAGATCGTTTTAAAACAGTGAAGAGGACTGACTCCATTAGAACATCCTTCAAATTTCAGAAACAGAAGTGAGCTGCAACAGTTTAAAAGTAAAGCATTTTTTATCAGCGTAAATGTATTATTTGGAGAAAAATATAAGTTACAAAGAACATATGTAAGTAAATAAGCCAATTTACTCAGGATTTTAGTGACTTTTTTATGCTGAAGCAATCTATTGTCTGAAGCTTCTCTTCTTTGGAAGAATTGCAGGTTAGGAGCTACAGAGATGATAGAAAATACTTTAAAAGAAGATATTTGATGGTTTTGCATTATCCACTGATTAAACAATATGTAGCATGTCCATTTTCCTCTGATTACTTAAAACCCACTCTAGAAATGCGGGGGCGGGGGGGGTGTGTATCTGGGACTGATTTTGAAACAGACGTTTCTCGAAGTTTCAAATCCCCGAGCTTCTGCTATGAAGAGGTGGGTGAACGCATTAAAAATGTATTTAGCAAATACAACCAAATGTACTTGAAGACACAGTCAGCTGTGCATAACATTGTCTCTCTGTGATGGCGCTCTGGCTAGATAAGAGTTTTGTTGTTTGCAGTGGAAAAGACAAAGATGAGAAATGTTAGTTTGCACACTAGGGATAAAAAAAAACCCAACAAACAGATGAGGTAATGTTTTGCAAGAGTTTGAAAAGCAAAGGGACGTGAGGAAATAAAAAGCTTTAGTAGCATATTATATCTGACATTGTTGTCTTTCTCTGTGTTCACTCTCACCCACACAACAGATCGTTTCTTAATTTTTCCATATGTGTTTCCTTTGTATTTTTCATTAATCGTCCTATTTTCCACAATTAATTGCATACTTCTAGATTTGTTCCTCTGCTGAAAAATTCTGGTTGATTACTCTCTGCATCTTTCCTCCCTTTTATTTAGCCTATTTAATCATTATTATTTTTCCCCCTCAAAACCTATTGCCTGTATTTTTTTGCTGAAGAAACAGCATTTCTCAAGTTGCCATTTCTCACTGAACTTTAGCAGCATCCTTGCATCTGCTAATTCCTCATGGCTCTGTTGTCCTCTTGCAGTAATAACAGCCTTATTTTTTCCTTCCTGGGAACACTGAGGTGACTGATATCGGCAGTGAAACTTTCAGGAAAAAGTTTCTAAGTCCAGTATATGAAGAAATGGGGTGCTCCTGTCAAGTAGCTGTCTTTTTGAATGGACTTTTATATGGTGCACGCAAGCGTGGGCGCAGAAGGAGGCTTTATTGCTTCGTGCAGAACGTGTGTCTCATGAGCAAGTCCGTATCGGCAACCTAACAGTGAAATCTATGCTGGTCCCAACGGATGTCTCAGTTCACCTGGTGCTAATCCAGTCATGCAGGCAAAGACTCCAGTCTAGTTAGGTTGTTGATTTGGTGAGCCCTTCTGTGATCACCAGGAAAGGGGAGAAAAGACCTCAGAGAGGCTTGATGAGTAGTTTTCATCTGAAAGCACATTTATATGGAACCTGACCTATTTTGTATTTGTCCATATATTTCTGCTTTCAGTGGATATTTAATCTGCAGTGGCAATTTGCCAAAAATTACGTAAACTCCTTGTTTTTTTCTTTCCTTTGTTTTCATTTCTTTTAGCCTGTTAAAAAAAAAAATATTAAGAAAGGGAGAAAGGGGTCGAGAACAGAGGAGTCTAAAAGCTTTTGAGTGAAAGCAAACATAAAATATTAACTTATTTAAAAGAATCACAGACAAGGTCATCCTTTGTCTCGCTGTAAAGTTAGGGCTTTATATTAGTTTTCTTGTGATTTAGTCACCTGTCAAAGAGGAACAAGATTTGCTTAGAGTTTTTGTTTTGGGGAGGTGCTTTTTGTTTATTAAAAAAAAAACCAAAAAACAACCCTCAAGGCTTCTAATTAGGAGAGAAGAAAAGGCATCAGGTACCATTTCTTGTTGATGCTATAGGCGGAATGACATGTCTCAGGTTTGGGATGAGTCGGCTAATTTTAGACTATTGAGTCACCACTCAGTCGCAGCACTGGACTACCATGAAATAAAAATACAGTGTTGTCTTTATGAAGCAAGATGTAGTCATAGCCTGTGAGAAAAGTGCTTTCTTCTTTGTAGCAAAGAATGTGTTACACGCGTCAAATTTCAACACTGAGAATATAATTGGTTGAGGTACATATTTCTTGGGTTTCAGCTGTAAAAGTGTTCATAAGAAGCCACCACTTGTAAGAGGAAAAGATGCATGATCATAGCCATCTGTGCCACTATAAAACTACTTTTCTTTTGCTTCTTAGGCTGAGATAAGCCTATTTTGAAGGCTCTGGCGATAAGAATTTCTTTGGAGACCAAAGCAGAAGGTGGGAACGTGAGGAGAGTGATGTTAGTTTCAAGATGTTTAACCACACATACATTTACGAGCTACATACCTTCTCAAATAGCTCATCTTACTCCTCAGGAACTTACTGTTTAACAGCAGCTTCTTGTATCACACTTTTCCTATGGTCCAGCTATCAGAGTTTTGCTGTTTCGTTTGTGAATGTTGTGTGCAGCGCTTTTAAAAGAACATTATTTTGCAGCAGAAGTTACAGGCTTTCATGTACTAAACCAACAGTACTGTGTATTTATATAGCCCTTTCCTAACAGAAGATTTCTGAATGTTAAGAAGGGCACGATCACTTTATCATATGATGGGCTTTATCTTCATAACCTGTCCTTGTCAGAGGATAAATGATCTAGGAATGATCACCTTGTGCTTGAAAGGTCAAAACTTCCACAAATGTATGAGGTCATGATCCTTAGTGCTGTCTCATTCATTGAGCTCGATGAAATTATGGGAAGAAGTTTTCTGACCAAAGTGGGCTGCACCACTGCCTCATCTTACTGCGGGTCTTGTCCTGAGGTAAACTGCTGAATATCTCCAGAGCTTCTTGACTGAGTTGCATGGTCCTTGAGCTCAGCGTTCCTAGGGCCATGGGGTCGACTGGTCAAGTTATCTCCTCTAAAGGTACCTGGGCAGTGACGGTCTTTAAAAAGCAGAAACGGTTCCCCTGGAGGCAAGAAGAGAAAGGAAAATGCTTGGCAAATACTTATACTTACAAAAGCAAAACCCCTTCCTCCGAAGTTGCTTTTCTGGCTCTTTGTGTGAGCACATGTTTCAGTCATCTGTATGTAGTGATTTGCCAGTAGGCTTTTAGCCACAGTACATTCTGTTAGGAAAGGCTCTGGGAGATATAAAATTTCTGTGTTTTCTAAACAATTAATTGGAATAGGAAGCAGTTTTTATTATTTCTTTGCTGCTTTTCTTGGGATTGGAGAGATGAGGAGAGGCTGGCAAACACTACACAGACAGATCTAAGAAGCCGTAAACTGTTTTTTTACGATCAGTAGCTTTTTTTTTTTTTAAATTTCATCCTTCAGTTCCCTGCTTGTTTCTAGTTACTAAATCCCACAAAAAAGACATATCATTATCTTATCCTCTGCTCCACCATTTCAGATGTTTAGAGCCCTTGATAAATTAGCAGACTGGTTATTCAGAAAAATAAAATTACATTTCTGGATTGGATTTATGATTATTATGCAAATGTAACTGCCATATTCTGTGCAGAAAACACATTTGAAAGCCTGAAAATAGCAATAATCCTGTTCAGGAGCTACTCCAGTTAATACTTTCCTATATAGAATTGAGTATTCATTAATAACTTCTGGATTGTTATTAGAATTGTTTTATTGTAACATGTAATTTTCTTGAACTGACTACATCTTTCTCAAAATGGTTTTAATTACAGAAATAAATGGCAGAGCTTAGAGGAGATGCTTATACAACAGTGCAGTCGTTTTCTGTGTGCCAACTGGAAATTCATTCTTAACAGATGGAATTCACCAGTCTGCAAAGAATGAACACGAGGCCTTAAAACTTTACTTAATCTGTCTGATAAAGTATGAATGTAATGTCATACATGTTATTTCTTCTTGGCTTCTGCACTATTAATCAATTACTCTGTTACAGCTGCAGAAAAAACAGAGTTGTTCATTTTACTGAGGATGTATTTTGCTATTAGGATCAATTTTGTATTTCAACAAGACATGCCACTGTGGGTCAGAATAAAGGTATGGCTCAAAATATTTCCATTTCCCTACAGGGACTGTGACATTTATCCTTCTTCCGTCTCGTGGTGTGGGCAGTACTATTGCAGATTACCTTGGTCTCTTGTTCCTCTCTTCTTTTTTGTTATCATTCTGCCTGACCCTGTTCTTGTAGCTCTTGTTGCCTTTATAAATCAGTAGGTATGACCTTCTTCCAAATTCTGATTCAGGATAAAGGCTGTAGATAGCCATAAGGGAAGCCAGGACTTTCAACGCAACCTACCAGGAATAGAAAACCAATATTTTGCTCCTAGTTGATGAGCCAGTTGATTGCAAGTCTTGCTTCTTCCTTGAGACTCACTAACTTTAATGAGCAGCAGTAAAAATGTAGCCCAGGAGTAGCTCAAAAAGTGGAGGGGCACTGATTAGGCATGACGTAAGGAAAGGAGGCATCGTCAATATGGAGAAAATGAGGGTATCAAGTTGAATGACCCCGCGAACTGGGGTAGGAGCAGAGGGATGAATTCATTAGTATGGAGTGCAAAATCACATACTTAAGAATAACAAGATATTCAGCTACAAGTTAATTGCTCATCAGTTAGAACTGAATAAGGAGTAAAAGCGTACGATGTGCTAAACGACAACAGGATGAGCAAGCTGGAGTGTTGTGGCCATGGAAAAGGCAATTGTACTGCTGGCCCGTATGGAGGGAGAGGGAAATGGCAGAGATCCTATCCTACCAGAGAAAAAAAGGGTATAGGTCTGCCAGCCAGTCACCCCAGCTTTACTGGGGCACTTGCAGCACACCAGTACTCTGCATCCACTGGAAATGTGCGTGTCTTTATCCCAGTGTACTTCAAAAACCCATGACAGTAAGGTAGTTACTGTAGAGCATAAGAACTGCTGTGAGTTCACATCCTTGCTCATCTGATGTGATCTTCTTCACGTTTCCATCCTCTAAAAGAATGTGGAGTGTTTTAACACAGCGAAACGATGACTAGAAGTGAAAATAAATTAGTCAGAGAGGGGAGAGGACTATTTATGCCAAAGGATTGAAGTGGCATGAGAGAAAACAGAGATAAACTGGCCACGGATAAACTTAGGGTGGGAATAAAAAGAGGGTATCAAGAGAGCGGTGTTTCAGTAGGAATAACAGTCAAAAGTGAACTGGTGTGACCAGTTGATACAAAGGTCATGTACCGGTGATGATAAGGGGCTAGCCCTGTTGAACCAGGAGGTCTCCTCCAGCTCTGCCTTTCTTGTAGGGTCACTCTGGGAGGAAGGGGCTTAGGGAGGTCGCTGGTCCAACCTCGCCTGCTCAGTGGGAATGGTCCTACTGAGAGCTGGATCCAAACAAGAATGACCTCGCATGGCATCTGGCAAAAAATAGCTAAAGAAGATTTTACAAAGAAATAAATGTTAGGCCAGTAAGCAAGACCCAGAGATTTTTTCCAACCAAATTTTGGTTCCTAGTGGCACTCTTGACTTTGAAGGGCTGTTTAAGCCTTTTCTTTCGATTTCTGACACCAGAAACCTCTCAGTCATGTGTTCTTGTTAGACCCTAAGCTCCGCAGAGCTGACACTGTGCTTGTATTTTGCACTAGTTAAATATTTAGAAATAATTTCATAAATGAAATAAATTGGATCACCAGTCATAGATGCCAAGGCAAAATAAGTTGAATGTGAAAATTATATCAGTTATAAGCATAGTGACTTTTTATTATATACATACACAAGCATCTGCATCTGTATCCTGTATTTTTTTTTTTAAGTCTGCTTCAATCCTGCCATGTCTTACTCATTTATGCATTTGCTACAGCAATATTTTGTTAAATATTGAAAAGTTTGTGATTTAAACCTGACTGTGATTTGAGTTGTAAATAATTCTTATGGACCTGAAGGCTTAAATTTAACATTAGGCTGGTTTTATTTATTTTTATTGTTTGAACTTTGCAGTAAGACCAAGCAAGGATATACTTAGTTCATTAACAATAAATGAGGAAGTAGTGCAGCTATGCTGTCAAGGAAATGAAAGAGCATAGAAAAATACGTTCAGGAGGACTATTTTAATTAATGTTTTTACTCTGCATTGTCCTACTTTTTATTCTGTAGTCTTCTTTAAAGCACAGAAAACAATTTTGATAGAGAAAGAATAATTATCCTGGCTGCTTTCAATTAAATAAATATACACTTCTAGAATGCCAAGTAAAATTCAATGATATTGTTTTAAAAAAAAAAAATAGAGGGGGGAGGTCTGAGCAGATGAACTGTCTAGTTTTGTAATCTGCGAATATATGAATATTGTGGCCGAAAGTATGTTCCTGCTTCTTTGTTGTTAGAGTTTAGGTGCTAAATCCACTTCTACAGTGGCATAAAGAAGGGCACTCTAATGGAGCCTGGAGACCACCTGGCTTGCTGCCTGAGGATGCTGCTGGTCCAGCATAGTTGTGCTGCGGCTTCTCTTCACAAGGCTTAGGCAAAGAAACCTAAACCTGGCGGGGAGCCCTGAGGGGGGATAATGTCCTCCTTCCCTTCCCTTCCCTTCTTTGTGCGAAAAACCCTTCCTGTGGCCAAGGAGCTCTCCCTGGCACAGGAGAAGATGCCACCTCCAGCAGCCCAAGCGTGCCTGACCTCTGGGGCTTAGCCGGGGCAAAGCAGCCGTGAATTTTACTGCAAAGAAAAGAAGAAAAAACAGATTTGCATTTCGCTTGTTTTGATTCCACTACTTAAAACTAATCTCGGGGAGCTTTTTTTATTTTCTTGAAAGCTGCTTTGTACTGACTAGCCCTTGGTATTTGTCAAATTCTTTGTTTTCTCCACGTATTCCCTGCTGGCCTACTCAGAAGCTAGTTAAATTATGAGGATTATTCAGAGCTGCACTGGATAATAAAATGGTCTATTGATTAGTAGACTTCTAATTACTTGTCTCTTAGCATGAAAGAGAAATAAGAAGATTTGATAGTAAACAAAGCAGAAAACAAATAGGGTGTTTCCAACATGTAGGGGTATACATGCTTGTGTGTGGCCTTGTACATGAGTATTGTAATTTCCATTTTATCATCATGGGCTTATTTGACTGCTTACAGAGCCGTGACCTGCACAAGCAGACTGTTAGACAGATAATCAGCCAAAAAATACCACTCCTTAATTTTTTTCTGCAATACCTTGCGTATGCACTGGAAGAATAACATCATGATGAGCAATATGTTTTTGATTTTTCATGTCTTGTCCTAATGACATCAAAGTTATGGCTAATTTGTGTTTTAACTAGGTATGTACCGATAGAAATGAATATAAATAACGTGTCAGAGTTTTAGCTTGAAAAACAGTGAACACCAGTAGGTAGTGAAACCCTTCCACTTGCATTACATACCTCCATGCTGGTTCAACGTGTCAAATTACCTCTGGTCTTCCCTCAAAACAATGCATAGTATGTATTCCACCTTCAAAGCAGTTTCTCTAATAGTGCTCATCTTCAAGATGTGTGTGGAATTTTTAAGGATGCAGATCTACAAGCCTACAAGCCTTGCCCAGGAGGAGGGTACCACTGACATCCTCTCCTCCTTCCTTAGCGCCAAATGGTAAGGTGATGGCAAGACTGCTCGCGAGAGGAGTTCTCACTTGTCCTTGTAGGTGACTGTGCTTCCCAAAGAGGTACGAAAGCAGGGGACAGACTTCGGGATGTTTTGAAAAATAAGGGTTGAAATCCTGGCAGAATTGCTGTTGATTTCAGGAGGACCAGGGTTTCTCACCAGCCCTCTAATGCCTCTTCCATGATCCACAAAAGTCTTTCCATGAATTTCTATGCGCTCTGCATGCCTGTCTTATTTTTCTTTTCTAATATCTTTCTTTAAATGCTATGAACTTCAAACAAAAAACAACCAATACCCCCCAACAACAACTCTGTATACTTCTTGCCCATGGCAAAATGGCTGAGCCAAAGCAGTAATTTAATTAAAGTGTGAAAATCATGTAATTCTCATGAAGTATTGAAATTCCTTTTTTGTTGGGGATTTTTTGTTTTGTTTTGTTTTATTAGAGCTGTCCGAGTATCAAGGGCTCAGTTTCCTATTCGGTTTATACCCTTTTAGAGAATATGAGTTTCTCATTCAGAAATGAAGCAGTTCCCATTGCTTTTAATTTTGCCTGTGGGTTGATTTAACTGTGGTGTAGTTTGCATGGCTCTTCTAGTTTGCCTGGTTTTCCTCCATGGTAAAAATCCTTTCCTTTTAAACCTGGCTGCTGGCAGAGAGGTAGGTGAGCAGCCCTGTGCTTTGTAGATGCAAGCAGTCTTGTCAGCCCATCAGTCTCCTCATCTCCTGTCACCTGGAGGTTGATGTCAGAGCAAGATATTCTCCACTAAATGTGAATTCCTTCATTAGTTTTGTGGTCTTCCTCTAGGCCTGTAATTAGAGCCCTCCTGATAACCAGCACACAACTGCACCCATTAATTAGCTCTTCATTTGAAGGTTTCTCTCTCGGTGTTTCCATCCTTGTCAGCTTACAGGAGGCTCAGCTACCTTCAGCTGCTGCTTGAATCCGTTATCCACATCAATCATCCTTCCCATAAAAACCCAACACGCAGGCTCAAGGAAGCCCTTAGCATTGCCGCGGTCACAGGAAAGCCACCCTATTTTCACACAGGGAAGCACGGTGCTGGGTGAGCAGCCAACATTACGTTATGTGTGCTTTTGTGGGTGTCTGTGTAGTTATTGAATAGCTGCTATATTTTTCCACGGAGCATAGAAAAGAGACATGGCCCAGGCTCTGCTGTTTACCTGACAGAACAGTCAAAACAGGTTTCTGATTAAAGAGGCAGCAGTAGACACCCAGTCTCTGCGGGCTTCTCCACATTAGGGGATAATGGAAGCGTTTACTAACAGCCAAAGAAATTATTTATTAGGATATGAAACCTTTAATTTAGAAGGAAGGTTTCACATTCTTATTTTTTTTTCCTTATACTCCCACTCTGCAAAATGTAGCAAGGCCAAAAATTAATGCATTTGCACATCTATTTCTAAGCTATGTGGGTGTCTCTGAAAAGGTATGATTTTGAAGTAGAACAAATAATATACTCGTAGCAATTTTCTTTGAACCAACAAGGTTTTAGAAACCCGAAGATCCAGATCAATCAAACCCAGTATATTACATTCTCTGCTCTGTTAGGTTTAGATTTAAACTGTTTTATAAATGTTGAAACTTCAACAAGAATTCCCCAGCTGCTAAAAATGGCTCTGATGGAGCAGGGCAAAGTCACACCTGGGGAAAATACGCTGGAAGCCAAGACTTGACCTTTCTTTCTGCTCCCCTAACTACCTGGTACAACAGGTTTGCATCTTACAGTATGCGTTTCATCATCCTGTATACATCTTGATGTAGGCAGTTGCCCCTGTTATCCATACAGGAGGCTGACACAAGGGAGTAAAGTCTTTCCTGACCCTGCCAAAGCTGATGAGAGAATCACTTTGAATCTAATCATTTGTGAAATACACAGTCATATTGAAACATTTAAGTGTTAAATGTTGACAAAGGTATGAAATGGTATAAATAGGTTTATTGTTTACAGAATACCCTCATCTGCAGTTGCTCCCAGTTTATTTATTTGTACACACACAGATGTGCATTATGTACCCAGAAGGAAAGAACACAAAAGACTTTTTTCTTTATTTTGCTTGTTCTTATTTGGGGGAAGAAAACGTGATCTGTGACATGCTGAAGAGCACAGAGCGAGAGGCAGATGTGGGGCTCTCTCTCCTGTGTGTGTCCCCCCGACTTCTGTTTTCACCCCATTACAACTTCTTGTGCATCTTCTGGAAAATGCACCTTGTTGTTGCGCCTCTGCAGGCACTGGAGCTCTTTCTCCCCTCTCCTTTAGATCCTGATGCTGTTTGCAGGAGGAGAAAACTTTTATTCAATTTAGAAGTTTGCTTCTACCTCAGCCACGCTAAGCTTGACCCTGTTCCCCAGGTTCATCCAAATGCTGGGGCTCATCTACCCTGCTGAGGCTCATCTACCCTGCTGAGCCTCTGGAGATAATTCAGGTTCCCTAATAAACCTGGGGCCTGAACTGACATCCACTGAAATGAGAATAGTACCTGTAAAATCACTGTGTGTTAGTTTAAAATAACAAAGCAAAAAGATTCGGTCCATCGTTGTTCTGTGCTCGCTTTGCCCCATACAAAAGAAGCAGGTGGGCCCACAGGAATCCCCTGTGGGGATTTAGGACTAGTTTATTTAGGACTTTATGACCTGTACAGAGGTGCTGCTGGTGCAGAAATCAAGGCAGATGTCTTTACGAGTCTTTTAGACAGCAGACAGTCAGGTACAAGTTAAGGCAACCTTAATACTTCCTACACTGAAACAGGGGGGCAAAATCCCTTCTCCTAGCCAGCAGACGATAGCAAGGGTGAATACTTTCTGCGTGTCACACCTGGTATCTTTGTGTAGCTATAGGGGTGAAATGGATCCTTGTGAATAATTGGACATTGTCATTCTAGATTATTTTTAATTAGCAAAGCATGAGCATGATACCTCCAAAATTTCAGAACGCTGCTCTGAGTTTGTCTCATCTGATCTTTCTTTTTTTTTTTTTTCCACTGAAGGGTATCATACACTGTTTCTTTGTATCTGCTTTTTGTAGATAGGGTCAGTCTAGGAGCACAATTTCTTCCTCTTTCTTCTACAGGTGTTCAGCTTTAAACATATTTCCACCAATGTTTAATTTTGCCATTTCAAGAATGCTAAGGTTTCCAGTTGTTTACTTTTAATTACCCTTGGAAAAATTTCAATACAAGTAGCTGACTTCTTCCCCCTTCCTACATCTGTATCTATGTATCTTCCCATGTAATTTGTCCCCTCCACCCTAGAAAAAGCAATGAGTAGTACTTACGACTAAACCACATAAGTGTGAGCAATCAGGTAGTGTTAATATTTGCAAGGGTAAGAAATGTAATTTATGGAGACAACTGAGACACAATAAATGTGCCCTATGTAATTAGCATAATAGCAGCATGTCATCAGGTTTTCCCTGTGTATTATTACGACTGTGTTGATTAACCAGGTGTAGAAAGATTTGGAAAGACCAGAAAAAAGGTAGGCAATAATAAATAGGAGGTCATAGGAAGCAGACAATGAAAATATTTGTGTGTCCAGCAAAAAGAGTATATTTCGTCTGTTTCTTGGCAGTACGGGCTTTGGGACTAAAGTCTGATGGCAGCTGTTAGTTCCAAACAGGTAGGATTGATCTAAATTATGGTTTCCTGAAAGGCCAATTTTTTCCGGTGACAGTTTTTCTGCTTCCATTTGCTTAAAGAAGGAGGAGGATCTTGACCTTTCGAGCAGCGGAAGGCAGTCCTCTTAAAGATTTTCATCACTGTCGAGCTTGTTTTCCTACAATCCATGGGAACAGAGGTATCTGCAAGCTGGCCTGACGGGCGCAGTTTGGCTGACAGCGTGATGGGAAAGTTCAGACCTCCGGGAAGGAGATTACAGACTTCCTGCCAGAAGGGGGTAATTTTGTCACAGGTGCGGAGTACACAAAGTGTTGCAGAGATGACAGAAAGTGTTGACACTGACATTTATTTCCCAGAGTTCAGTAGTTTAGCAGAGTGGAGTCTTGCAGAAGTCTCCAGGGGGAAAGCGAAGAAGATGTCACGTTGACAACATCCCAAATTCTGTCCCAGTTCTCCTGTGAAAAGAGTAAGGGTACCTCCTCAATGCCAGCTCTCTCTGGATAGGAATGAATTTGCGTATGAGTAATTATGAAATTAAAACTCACTGGAGACTGCAAACCCACATACACCTAAAAGTTGTTAAATACATTTCCCAAGGACAGTACTGGGGGGGTTGCAGGTGGCTGGGCATCAGCAGAGGCCAACCTGAGCATAAGAGATATGTGACTCTCAAGCTGAAATGCCCATTTAAGCCCCAAGGACACGTAGAAGTTTCTATTTAAAACTCACATAACTTTCACGTTCATTAAGAGCATTAGAAGTGGTGGGTAATGTATTTCAGCCTGTGAAGTAGCTATCTAGGACTGTAGCTATGTGTGCACATGGACGCATGTATACGCACTTATTGGTAAACTCCTGGAAACTATCAGGTGCTTTTGGGTTTGCTTTTGGGTTTTCATCACACAAGGTTTAAGTATGTTATTTGTTCATGCAGAAATTAATTCTATATAAAAGGTCTCACTCTGACCTCAAACTGCTTAATTTGTGCCTGCCCTTAGGTTGAAGTGTAAGAACTTAAGGCTTCTACCTCTGCCTGAATTGTAGGTGCAATTTTTTTTTTGATAAAATGGTATCTGCTATTAGAAAAAAAAAAAATAAAAAAAATTGGGGACCTTTTTGCTCTTGGGTAGATCTTTTTCCTAGATAAATTACAATAATTTTAACTGCCTGTTCTGTGCAGTAGCGAGGATTTTAATGATGATATGCCTGTACAGTTCTTGTCTAGTTAATGAAATATGTAGCATATTTAGATTTAAATCAAATCTTGAGTTTGGCTGCTTCTGTTCTCGGTTGTGTATGTTGGATTTTATGTCATTTTTTGTGTAGGTTTTTCAAGCATAACGCTGTTTCTGCATTTTAGCAACTACATAGATTTGTCTTTGTGATATTTTCCGCCATGTCCCTTGCTATGAAATACATGCTATACTACTCATTTCCTATCCCTCACTGCATCAATAAGCAGGTTTTTAAGCGGTATTTTGTATATATTTGGCAAAATAGATACATTCAGCAAAACTCTCATGTACAGCTTAAGAGTGTGTACTCAAGCAAATTCAGGTTCATCGCTTTTTTGCATTTAGTGTTATTTTTTGTATATTTGGCCTTGATTCAACAAAGCTCTCAGGAATTTACTTAAATGTAAACTCACGGGTACTTAAGTGTAAAGGCAGGTGTGTTTGTAACTGCTTTGCCCTGCTAAGCCTGTAATGCTTACAGTGTCTTCACATCCTTTGGGTAAAATCTATCCTAACCACATTGTCTATTGTATCTCCATATCACACCACAGCACGTCACACGTGATACAGGTACAGCTGCATCTCCATAAAAAGCAAAAAAACCCCAAACTTCGTTAGATGGAGGGATATTCTCCAACAGAAGGAATTCTATTACAAGCTGTTTTTTGCTGGGCACCCAGAATCTGTGCATTATACCTTTCTGACCTAGCGCAGCTCACAGCAAGCTGCACTCTGCAGCATTTCTGCTGGCACTCCAAGGCCAGGCTTCCCAAATAGCGTCCCATCCTTACAGACATCTGCTCAGCACTTGAGAGGAGTCAGGATCTGCCACCCTTCCTTTATACCATTGCTGTTATTGCTACGTTAGTCCCCGGAATAACAGCACATGGGACATACGACAGTCCATTACTGTTAATGGTGTTATTGTAGAATCACACTACTGAAAAATACTGCCTCAAGCAAAATATTATAGATAATTTAGTCCTGTCTCTCAGGAAGGCGCATGCTGGGGTAATGAAAGTTTGACTTAGTGAATGTGAAAGGACCCCATTGTTTGGACCGCTTGAAATGGTATTTAATATTCTCATTTAGATAATTTTCTTAAAGAAAATGGGAGCGGTTTTCTTACTTGTTTTGTCCCCCAGATGAACTCCTTTCATTGAGGACACGGCCCCAACAGGGGTTATTGTCAGGCAGCCCAGGGAAACCGATGCTGATGCCAGAAGGGCGGTCAGAGCACAGCTGCAAGCCATCAGCATCGCCCTTCCTGTCTTCCACCCTGGTCCCTGAGAAGGGATGGGCAAAAAAGGCTGGAAGGTTTGACCATTGCCACCCTGCAGCAAAACACTGCACAAGCAACCACGTTAATTATGGCCCGATGGTGTTCTCTGCCATCTTCGCAAAGGGGAAAGGTGCAGAGTCAAGATCTTGGGATTTCTAGGGTGCTCCTCAGAGGGCCAGGAGTTGCTCTGAGTGGAAATGCTGAGAGATTTACAACTGTGGGACCTATCAAAATACCATGTCCAGCTCCAGGGGACTTTTTAATTTTGCTGGCCCACACTAGAAGAAAGCAAACTTAGAAAACAATGTGTAGAACAAGTGAGTATAGTGCTTTCTGCGCCATCCGCTTGCACATTGTCTTGAAGGTTGCCAGTCTCAGGGTCAAGAGTCAGGCTCTGCCACAGAGCAGGTGTAAGAGACTCAGGGCAATGACTTTTCTCTAATTAGCACCACATTGCACTGAGAGACATTTAACAAAGAGTAACGCCACTTCCGACAAGCCACATGGCATTTCTTTCAGCATTAACTATCTTTGTTGTGACAGAATTGCAGCCAAATGAAGAACGTATGTAGACAGCACCCATGTCCATTAAGCAGCCTTGCTGCTATCTAGCTGGGTTGTTATTCCTCAGTTCATCGGGAAAGGAAAACTGCCGACACCTATTACGTGTGCTTCTAATTTAATAACTGAATATTAAAAATCCAGGCACTACTATGCAGGTCTACCAAATATACTCAGCCACACACCTTAGGGTCGAACCTAGCTCTGTGTTTAGAGGAGGGAGACGTTTTTCATACAGAGGAGAGCTTGTCAATCCATTTTAATTTATTTTCCATGATGCAGTCTATCAAGACGCGGCATTAGCTTTGTTTTACCGTGTGATTTGGCCATTAGCAGTAACGTACACGTGGTTTATCAAATGGTGTGGCAAGTTCAAAATGCCTTTAGAAACACGCAACATACGCTGCCACTAAAATGGATGCCTGAGGGTAAGGCATGTCAGGGCAACCTTATCTTCTCTGAGCTCCTGTTAGGGGAACTGCAAAGTTAATTTCACCCGACTTTTTTGGATCTCACCCGTCTTTTTCCTTAGCATAGACATCCATTATTCAAAGTAGTTTTGAGGGCTTCTGGAAAAGCGCTACAGAAGAGTAAGGTGGGCGCTTGGTAACTTTTAACTCTTGCAACCGTTGGGATTTGCTGAAACTGTTAAGGAAAAGAAAAAAAAAGGGGGGGGGATTCTCACTGGGACAAATTGGAACTAAAATTGTATTGTTTTAAAGGGTATCTGTTGACTAGACATTACGGTTGGATTTCTGGGGGTTTGTGGACTACCTTGTCCAAACCGTTTTCGCGGGTTGAGGTTACCCCCAGCACCTGGCTCTCCTCGCAGCGCCGGGCCATCGGCCTGCTCCTCGCCGGTGATCGATGATGGCGGATGTCCGGTACCGACCGGCTTTCCCTAGGGCGGCCCAAACGCGCCTTGTCGGAGTTTTCCTATTTTTGTCCAACCTAGCTTGAAGCATCTATAGGAAGTAGGTGCATATTGTACTGAGGCATTGATCGC
>JANHGO010000027.1:4158468-4195088 GCA_024606505.1 Aquila spilogaster
CCTCCTCCCCGCCGCCATGTGTGGCGGGCACTGATAGGCCGGGCTGATGCGCAGGCCATTTATCATCCTCGTCTCCCGCGGAGGCAGGGAGCGCGGCTGTCACCAGTATTGATTTCAGAGGATGGACTAAATTTCCTAGGATTTCCATTAAGAATTAAGGGAGGGGAAGGGGGGGGGGAAGGGTGGGGGTGGTGAAAAGAGGAGGGAAAGAGGAAAAAAAAAAAAAAAAAACTGTAAGCACGCAGGGTAGCCAGGCAGACATGGATATGAGATGGCACTGTGAAAGCTCTCAGGTAGCTTCTTCTCTCACAGGCGAAGCACTGCAGCATGCAGGGTTTAAGATACCATTAGTCTGACAGCAAGGAGGAGAAAGAGGAGAAAAAAAAAAAAAAAAAAAAAAAGGCATTTGCACCGATTACTGAAAATGACTTTTTTTTTTTTTTTTTTAAATTAGAATATGTCTCCTTGGGGATTGCATGTCATTAATAATAAGATCAAATTTCTGCACGATATCTGTTTTAAATATAGAAAAGCTTTTAAATTGTTCGATTTTTTGGTGGGCTTTTTTTTCTTTTCTGCTCCAAGAAAATAACGCTTTGGTACCCAGAGCATGGATGCTTCTGTTTTTTCTCTTCTGCTTTTTTAAACAATAGAGATGCTTTTTAGCATGTTTGCTACAAACGAGTATAAAGGAAAGGAAAATTGAGAAGAATCAAATAAAAGCATGAATAAAAACTGCTTCAAATAGTTGCCAGGCTGCTTTCTTTTTAATAATCTAGCAATTATTTTGCCTGAAATGATGCTTAAACCCTGACCATGCATGCTTTTCATTTTGGCTCAGAATATGCGTGTATGTGTGTGTGTACGTATGTGTGTATTTGTTTTGATTTGGTTTTTTTTCAGTGAGCATTTGCACAACTGGAATTCCTGTGAGTTATATGCATGTTTTGATAAGAAAAATTGCGTACAAATGAATGACTATATCTGATTGACTAATATTTCATGATATATGTAATGCAAAGTAGCTTCATTTTTAAATGAGTTCATTCTAATCTTTTGGGGGAGGGTAAATCGCTGCATGTTTATGATAATGAAAGTGTTTGTGTATTTCTTAAAGATGGATTGATTGTTCATTTGCTTGTTTCTAATACTGAAGAGCAAGGGGGGTTCATTTATTTATTTATTTATTTATAAATAACAAACCTCCAAGGCATCTAATTTAAAAGAGCATCGGTTACAAAGCTTTCCATATTACCTGAAAACAAGCAGAAAGGTATGTGTTTGCGTGAGAGCACTCAGCTCCTTCGGGGAGGTGCGTGATCTTTTCTCGCTCCTTATTCTCCCCGAGAAGAGTTAAAATGCCGTGGCACTGTCATGCCTGCGTGCACCATGGGAATTCCGCTGGCAAAACCAGAGCTGGCACCAGGTGGGACGGGTGTATCACGATAGCGAGCAAAGACAAAGGTGAAGATGAGGGTTGCCAAAAGAGGTACAGGGGCTTTTAAAGCGATGAAGCAGCAGTTTCTGTCTGTACATAAATGTCTAGTTTCCACCTGATTAGGTAGCAAGTAAAAGGGGAAAGCTTTTCTGATATGTTGTTTTCTTTCATATGAATCGGGATAATAAAGTGGGGGCAACGGCTGTTCAGATTTATCCTGGTTTACAGGTTGTAACCATTGTGTTGAGAGGAGTTACCGTTTTGGGGGGCTTTTTTCATGATTGTGAAAAGGTTACCTGCTGAATTGGATCTGAGCTATCTTAGTGGGTTTTTTTACTGCGGTTGTGGGGCTGAGGATCAAACCTTTGCACCTTTGATGTACCTGGTATGTTGTGTAATCCTGTTTGCATTTGTTAGCTGGGCTTCCTCAGAGTTCTACCATTAAGCCTTTTTTTTTTTTTTTTTTTTTCTTTTGATTGTATACATTTAAATCTCTTAATATGCAATTCTATAAAGCAGTTCTTCTCTTATTGCTCTGGGCTAATCCGTACCTAGTTTTGCTCTTCCCATAGCGTCTTACCCACCCAAAAAATACGTTGGGTGGTTGTTAGTTTTCCCATGCCAAATGGTTCTGGCCTGTTGGTATCTTAGGCCACTATTCAAGCTCAGGCTGAAAACTTTGTGAATTGAGTTTGCCATTCCCAGCTCTGTTCCTAATAGTCTTCCACATCACCTAGGCATCATATATAATTTGACACAGCTGACAGCATCTACTTAGAAGAAGCTTAGGGCTGAGCCAGAGTGGAAATTGAATTGCCTCTCAACTCCCTAATATTAATGATCCTTCCAGGTCAGCACAGGAGTAATTGCCAGGGCAGCCTGAGGAATTGTCTATTAAACCTGCCTAGATGGTAGCTCACCTGTGGAGAGATGCATCCGGATAATGTCTACAAAATGAATTCCATTTGCTTAATATAAGGTCTGCTACAGTTACGAATATCTTAAAAGCCAACATGTGGTCTCAAGTTTAATATCAAATGATTTTTCTGGTATTTTAAGATTGATTGTAACTAAGGCTAGGCAGATTTCCCTTAGATGCATCTGAAAAAGAAATCCACACAAAAATCTGGTTGGTGGTTGTATCTTGAAGGGCAAGCCTATATTTCTGTAAAGGGATAGTTTGATCTAAAACCTTATGGCATAAAGCAAGAGAAGAAAAGTTCACGTTGTCCATGTTCTTTAGTCCTTGAGGTATCTGCGCATTTGAAATAACCCATTAATCGGTCAAAGTTTGTATACACCAGGGCAACCTGATTAGGTGGGCAGCTGGACCTTTAAATCCAAAATCAATATTTACCAGGAATTCAGAGGAGACAAACAGCCTAAGGACAAGGTTTAAAAACTCAACTGCACTTTATGTCTTGGAGTAATGCTGATTTAGCAAGAAATCCCAGTCACAGTGCGAGAGGATTTATTTTTTGACCTTGTGCATTTGAGATGACATAAAAAGTTAAGAGTTGTCAGCATGGCTTTACTGTGAGGAGGAAATGCAGAGGAGGTTCAGTCGTTCTCTGTTGCCATTATGAAAGGTACCCATGTGGAGTACCAATGAAGAGAGGTGCACAGAAAAGACTAAAATACCGATGCTTCAAAATAAAAATCACATTCTTCTGAACTTGCTTCTGTGCCAGATAGATGATTTAACAAAAGTACTATCATGAGGGTAGTTTGGTGACACAGATGAGGGAACGATCTAACCTGCTGCAATCCAAATGGGAAATAGCCCCTAGGAGATCTTGGACCACTACCTGTTCATCTGTCTTCTCTCCCTCCTCACAGCTACTGAAAATCATGGTCTCTTTTTTCAATGGCCATGTGAACTATAGCAGCTCCATATTGTAAAACGATTTCTCACTCTGCTGGCACCCTTCTGCCTTGGGTCACCCACTGCCACAGCTTAGAGCAGTTGTTTCCTCTCCTTGGAGCTCTTTATGTCTTGACACTGTTAGAGATGGTGTCACAGCTTGGTTGGGTTGTGTGTATATAAAGAAGTGATCAAGGTAAATAGATGAAGAAAACATCAAGTTCAGTCTTAGCCAAGAAGAAGCTTGACAGTTGGAACTTGTTGATAAACAGTAAATGGTTTTCATAACTTTTTGGTTGACATTTTCAATAGCTTGAAATATTCTGTCGTTATTTTTAGTTGTGTATATTAATATAAAGTTTAGTCATTCAGTTTCATGTTACTAATTCTTACGAATTAGCTAAGTTTTTTTCAGTGACTAACTGATCAGCTTTTCTGACACAAAAAATAATTTTACACTTGTTTTGCATGTTCAGCCAGTAGTTACTGTGGATTTCTGGCTCTATTGTTCTCTCTTTGTTTTTAGATTTCTGACATGGTTTTTCAATCCATAGGGTGTTTTGTCCTGCTCTTGCAAGCTGCTCTAAGCAGCAGATCCAGGAAGAGTCTGACAGAAGCATGAGAGGTTGCTCTTGTGGGGTAGCCTGAGTGATTACAGTATTTTGCTATGCTTTTCCGCATTGTCTCTCTGTTTTTATCTTTGTCTACATCTGAATTGTTTTTTATTTTTCCCTGCAGGGTGCATAATTAGATTTAGCTATATAGTCACACACAGATAAGTAGGGCTAATCCTTTTTTTCTGATAGTTACTTGCAATCCCTTTTGGGTGAAACTTCAGGTAAAGCCTCCAATCAAAGTACCATATCAAGATGAGACAGTGTAGGGGCTGAGGGCAAAACTTACAGTCAACAGCTTTTTGAAAGGGTGTGGGATGACTGTACGTCAACAGGCAGCCAACGAAACCCTTGCAGTTACTCATCCGTAGTTCCTTCAAAGAAGTACCTGTTGGGACTGTTTCTGTGGAGCCCACGTGCTGTGGCTGGTCTGTTTTCGACGGGATGCTGCAAAGGAGGTCAGATTATTGTTCTGTACCCATACATCCAGATTGCTACTAGCAAGAAATACTGCTTTATTTTCTCTACCAATGCAATGCATTAGACTGCGTAAGGAAAAAAATGCGTGCAACCTTTAAAAAAAAGTGGAAAGGCCAGAGATTAGAAAGTGTGTTTTGTATATGCAGGAAATCTGGGCACTGTGGACACACAGGTTAGTCCTGTGCAGCAGTGTGGGTGGGTTTCGAAAAAAAGTGGAGTTAGGGTGAAATTCTACCATCCTTAAGGTCGATGGAAGTTTTGTCATTGACTTTAATGTCATTGACATGTTATTCTTGGCAGAAGTCTGAATAGCACAGAGTATAAAGTCCAAGTAGGTAAGAACATATTAATTGATTTCTGAACCTAGCTGTCTCTTGGTTGATTGTTGCTAAAAGTATATCAGAAGTGAAGTGGAAAATGAGCAAGATGGTATTTTCACCAAAATGATTCATTTTAAATTCCATCTCATGAGCTAAATGATTATTTGCCAGTGAAGAGCTGGGAAGCTTTCAGGTGGTAAGGCATTTCTCACACTGATAGGCTGTAACGTCCAGGACCTTGGAACACCTTCTGGTTTGAGTCTGGCTGTATGTTTTTGGCACAAATCCAGAAATGAATATAGTAAGTTGTGGGCTTTTGCACAGAGTAAATTGCATTTCTTGGTCACAATAATGTTAGTGTCTTGTTCGCTGGTTTATCTAAATTGGCTGTGGTGTGGCTGCAAACCAATAAAAACTCAACTTCGTGAAGTGAAGAATTAAAGTACTTTCTTTAAGTTTCCACAAGTTTTTTATTTGTTTTTTTCTTTCTTGTAGTTCTTCTGATTTCTTTTATTCCCTTTCCTATCTATTTTCAAAACTCCCTTGCTAGTTCACTCTCATTGTGAAGGCTACACCATCATGTTGTATTATTCCGTACCGGAGGCTGGGGGACGTGCTTTGGTTTTCTGGGCTGTTGTTTAGTTCTGCTTCACCTTAGTCGTTCAGGGGTTTCATTGGATTTTCAGAATTTGTCTGTGAGGTTATTTGAACTGTTAACCAAAACCAGTAAATTAGCAAAGTTGGTGAGCAAGTTCAGCATCAGGAAAAGGGGGGTTAAGAGTCCAGGGCTGTGTGTCTGCTCTATGACCGCTACCAATTTTTACAGCTCCCTTAAAGCAGAATATACACCTGGGGCACAGCTGCATCGAAGAAGTGGAGAATGGCTTTTGGTTTTCACCTGTTTTATCTTGCATGACCAAAGTGTCTTTAAGAAATGTGTTGCCCAGAAAGCACACAGAAAATGAGCAACTTTGTGTATATTGTACAGTAGAAGCAAAAATGAAGTTCATATGGCACTTAGGAGTAAAGCATATTTTTGAGTTCCTCATTCATGTAACAATTGCTTAGTAACAGGGATAGGACAGCCAACGAAAAGTCACGATTTCACTTTACATATAACACAGGTATATTAAATACTGGTATTAAATGTCAGAAATGCACCAAAGATGGGGAAGCTGAGGAATGAATACAATGGAGTTTGGCAAAGAACAAACCTCCGTCGCTTTTCAGAGCAGCGAGGTGGCAGCGAGAAGGGCGTGGGAGACCGCTCAGGCAAAATCACAGCGGGTCAGTAAAAAAATCCCCTCCGGTAAGCTCCACTTCCAAATGCAAATATGTTCTGTGAGGTTGATGTCAACGTCAACCGCCGTATCCTGGGCAAGCTCACTTCCCCCAGCCCATGCCAACCTCACAGCGGTTTGCAAAGCCAAGCTAAAAATGTAGCTTGTGATTTCATAGAGGATGTCCATCTGCACCGAACAGCCTGAGAAGCCCCGGGCCCTCGCCGACAACTGCGTCTGCGGAACTGCCGCATCCCACGTGAGCATCGGTGACTGATTTCAGCACATGTTGCATCAGCGCCAGAAATAACTCTCTTCTCGTCCTAGGCACAAAGGGCACAACGCTAGGGCATTGCACCTTTATTCATCTTTAGGCTTAGCCCCGAGACATGCAGTTTGCATCCTTTAAATGAGTTTAAACTCAGTCTGGACCAGCGGGAGATCTGCACAGGAGTCCCCTGGCATATTCAGTGTGCGTTGGCTTATGGACACCTTGTTTGGTTTTGGTTAGGAAGAGACTTTACAGGAGAGCCCTTCTGTTACTCCTCTTTCTGTTTATTGAAGTTACTCTAGCTAACTTAACAGACAGTAAGGTATTTCTGCTAACTCTTGCAGGGGTCAGGGCGCACGAAACAGCTAAGAGAGAATCAGTGTAATTTGTTTCTTTCTGCCTGTATCTTAAGTGCTAAAGTGCCGGTTGCACCATTTTTACCTAGAGGCATAACAGAGTAAGACCCCACATTTTTCCATAAGGTACACTGAGAATTGTCATCTTTACCAGCCCTAACTCTTCCCTTTGCAGCTTTACCTGTGCAGAAAATTTCTGTCACTACGCAATTCCCCTTTCTGCTGGGGATATCTAGGGAATAACATAAGTAAAGTGGTAGCGGAGACATCTGAAAAGGCTGCAGAAGCGACCTTTGCAAAATACTCCTTCAGGGTTACTGGTGGTGATGTGTGAGGCAGAAAGGATACAGACTGACATTCACATCTCACTGTTTTTGTGCAGCAGACAGTTACAAAGGAAATAATAGCAACTTTTAAGCCCATAGGAATGTATCTGTCACTTTATCTAATCTTTGTTTTCTGGCAGTCTAAAATAGGCGACTGAGGTGGTCAAACCTAGTCCCAAAAAAGTCTGAGACAATTTTCTTGCGTCCAAACTGTCTGTAATATCTGTTCCCCATTGCTATATAGGTGATTTATCTGAACCAGGAAAGAGCAGCAGCTTTTATGACAGTGGGAGCATTCTTCCAGTGCGCAGCCACTGCAGGATGAGGAGCTCTGGCAGCTGATCCATGACCCTTGCTCCTGCCTTGCATTGTGCCGAGACTGACTTGACTGCTCTAGTAGACTTTGTGTTATTCTTTTTACAACCCGGCATCCAGACAGCTTCAGGGATTGAAGTCAGCTTTTCAACTTCAGGTATTGTTGTGCATAGAAATAAAGCAACTGAAAGTAACCTGGGTAAATGATCTAAAAATACAGTGGGAAGTGACTAATTCCCATTGAAAGCCTACCCCAGCTGTAATTCATTTCAGTTCCAAGAGAAGATTTTCTTTTATTTGTGATTAATTAAACAGAACCATCTGAGATTACTAAATAATAAGATGACCCCAGAAAATAACATTATTCCCCTTGAATCAACTATCAGCAGCTTCAGTTGTTTATCAGACTATTAGAGCATGACATATGCCTGTAGTGCTGATGAGCTACAGGGAGCAAAATGGAAAGATGTTGCCTTAGCCGTGTTGATAACTAGAGTAAGAGCAGATGAAGCTGTGAAAAATGTTGGTTAAACAACATTCTCTCACAATGTGGAAACTGGTGTTATTCAGAGCCTGACTATAGTCTGCATGTCTCTTAGCCAAGGGCTTGGCATTGTAGGTCCTGTTCTTTCTGGCCCCACTTCCTTGCCAAATCACTGTGTGAGTGCAGGATTACCTGTATTTCTAGCTTGAATGTAGTAACTCCTGTTCCTTCCCCTATTTCTGGGAACTTCACGTTCCTCATTCATTTATGAATATGCCAGATAATTTCTAGGTTCTAACTGAATTGGAGGATCCAAGCAAGAATTGAGCAAAACAGTTATTAATCACGTTATTCTGGCATTTTGGAGAAAGTTTGTGTCACTGTTTAACTAACCCACATTCAATTCTTGGTGAGCTTTGCAAACTGCCTTTTATTTCACATGGTCTTATACTAAAACATTAGTGCCATTATTTTCAGATATTAAAAATAATTTTCTTTTTCCATGAATATTCTCTATTGAGCTTTTCCTCTAGTATCAGTGTCCCAGAACAGGACACCTATCTAATAGAGGGTATTGGGAGTGACAAATGAATTGTGTCTTGAGTTGAAATTATCTTGAATGTTAAAGTTGGCAGTCTAATAATTATGTTAGAAAAAGTGTAATCATGCTTGCATCTTCCAGGTGCCATTGAGTTATTCTCAGTTCAGCATTTTGCATGTATGTGTATGACCTGAAATAAGTCAACGATTCGGTAAGCTACTTCTTTGGAGTCAGGTGGTCTTTTTCTTCCAGCGAAAGTTTGTTAATTTGGAGGTGGCATTCCTTCCTCCTGTGAATGGTTTTGCATGTATGTATGCTCAATTGCGTTAGTGCTGGTAACTGGGAGGGGGAAGGATATTCTCGGAAGAAAGGAAAGGCAGGAATATCCTGTGACCCTTGCAAAATAATTGAGAGTGGGAGTTCAGGAAACTACTACATGGTCTACATATGCCAAGTTTTGTCTCTGAGTGCCCTCAGAGGGTGGTCCTGCAAGTTAGACACTGCTACCAAATATGGTCCTCAGACCTGTGGCCATTAGTGAGGTCAGCAGTCAAAAAAAGTTTGGGGTTTTTTTTTTTCTTCTTTGAAAATTCATGTAGACCTAATGGAAATGTTAGTAACTGCGTAAGTTGCTGGATCTGATTTCCATGTGAGCTATTCTGGCTCTGAAATACTGGAAAGGATGCTCCGGTCAGCAGGTGCTCTCAGTCTCCAAAAAAAGAAGAGGAGTTTCAGTGGGGAACACTACCGTAGCACATGCACAGGGGTGCCATCTGCGATGAAACCACCGATACTCCTCCTTGTGCTGGTGGCCTGATTTTGGGCCGTAAGCGTGGTGTGTGTGTCCAACCCGTGATCTCTCCAGCTGAGGGAGCCGGCCAGGTCTGGATGCTGAACTGAGCAAAAGACTGGCTTCATTCCAAGGATCTCTAATTTTATTAGATTGTCTATATGAAGCAGGTGGCTGACTGACTACCAGATAAATTTTAAGAGTTGAGATTGTAGTCTTTATTAGGGAAGTTTTGTTTATCTCGCACTGCAGAGGTCAAATCAGGGGAAACAGCGGTGCTCGCCTTACCATCGATTTCATGCCAATTAAAATCTCAAAATAAGAGTCTTGTAACTGTCTCTGCTGCTTTTGGTAGTGCAGTCTCTTCTTCTTTTTATTTTTTAGCCTCATTTACAGTGGAAGACAGTGTTATACTCAGGTTTCAGAACCAGCACTCCCCTGAAATGGCTGGGAGCAATACTTGCTTCTTGATATCTGTTGTTTCTTTCTGGCTGAAAATTCAGCTGAGCATCATTGCATCTGCCCCTGCTCCATACCTGCTCCTCTGGAATTGCACAACGTGCCAGCAGCTCACATGCAGTAGTCCCACTTAGAGCCATATCAGTATAAAGGGGAAGGGATCTCAGTGCAAGAGCCTGCCTTCGGAATATTTTTAAAACAAAGCAACCAATATGCTATAACCCTCCGTCTGCCACCAGGATCTTGCAAGCCTGCCAGCTTTGATTCCTGCCTTTGCACGCCATGCCCATGAAGAAGGCACCCTTCCCAAGGTCACACACCAGTGTGCTTTTATGCTCAGAAAACTGATGAAGGGTTATTCAGAACAACAAAGTGAAAAGTCTCTGAAAGGATTCGTCCCTCAGCAGGTACTTTGAATCTTGCATGCAGCTGTGGGCTACGGCTGTGGAAGTCACAGAGAGTTATAAATTAGCCTTGTGGGGACAGCTAATTGGCAGCTTCTCCTTCAAAACGGGACCCCGTGTGTGCGTATTTTTATACTCGGGCAGAGTTGTAAAAATATTTGATATGTAGTCTCCCATTTTTTTCTGCAGCGATTCAGCTGTGGAGGACAGTTTATGTATTTGAGAATGATCACAGATAGCTCTCAGCCCTGATACAAAGGGAAAAGATTGTGTTGGAGTAATCTGATTTCAGGCAGAGAGTCTTCTTTGGAAAGACATGCTACCCTGAACTTCTCAGTTGATACCGTCCTCAAGAGCACTCTGTAAAACAGTGTAGTCAACACTGATTAATCTCTTAGAGGTGGTGGAAGAGAGGATTAAATAAATTGTAGAATTTTATAATATTTCTTATATGACGCAGTGATTGGGAAACCAGTCTTGGAAACTCCTGTAGTCCCTTTGAAAAAAACAACCTAGGATGACATGGGCATCTTAACCTTCCAGAAAGAGAAAACAAATCTCTTCAGAGACTTTACAGTTTATCCTTGTGGTATTCTGAGACACGAGGAGGATTCCCAAATTCCGCTGCCAAAGAGCAAGGGTAACACATGGGAGCACAGAGACAGGATTTGGGCTGCAGCAGGCAACAGGGAAGTTTTATTTTCTTCTTGTTCTACATTTATGAAAACTTCAATTCCAGCAAGACCTGAACGGAGGGCAGGTGCAGGCAGGCTTTGACCCCATAGACTACAGCACACATTCCTTGACGATTACTGTCCATCTCCATATCACAGTGAGATTTACCAAAACGCAGGATTAAACAGATAAGCAGTTGGTGGCAATCTGCAAAGTACAGGAGTTGTGTGTTTGCCACTGGGAAGGGCTGCAGTGATGCTGGAGAAGCTTGTTAAATACCGAGCAAGATTAAATACCAAAAATTTGTGTTTTCCCAAAGCTGTAACAAGAAAAAACATAAGCAGGTGTGAATTGGGCTGGTTTGGGGAGGAGTGAAAGCAGCCTGGAGAAACTGGTAAGTAGCTGAATATGCAGTTGATTGATGCCAAAGTTCTCCAGAGAAGACAGAGGCAGGGCAGGGTGGGATTGTTTCAGCTGATGTTCGCGATACTTCTGGCATTTATCTGTCAGGTGGTGGTGTGCTGCTGGAAGCAACCAGTGAGCAAAGTTGCCTGATGGGGTATTTCACAAAAGGGAAGTTTCTTGCCCGTGAATAAATGGCCAGCAGCAGAGGCCAGCTTGCTATCACAGCTGAGTGTGGAACAGTGTGAGGAATATCAAGCTCAAAATAAAGCAACTGAGATCCAAAGTTTCCAGTATCAAGAGATCCATTCAACCAGAGAATTGAAAAGACGATGCTCATTAAAAGTGGTTTCTTATATCTATACATGTATTTCAGCCAACCTTTAGAAAACGCATTAGAAACCATTTTCAGTGTGTGGCTTCTGAGATGCATCAGTAAACATAAGGCATTGGGGGAGAGAGAGTTTGGGGATTTTATAATGAAGTCAGGTTTTAGCCGGGTTTTTGCCAGGTTTAATAAAATAGGTATCCCTTCCACTTTGCTCACCCAATGTAGCCATTAGGAGCTGTTTATATTAAATGTGAAAATTATGTGGTGGAACCTGAAATGTGCAACTAGACTGTTGGAGCCCTTAATTTCATAAAGGCCATTTTCCGTGTCAGAAGTAACATGGCAAAGGAAATGATGCAAGGTAGACTGGGACATGTATAGCTTAGCAAGGTCTTAAAGCCTTTTCGATAGAAGACTTCTATGTGGAAAAAAAGGGCCGAAAAGCTTATCACTGTGGGGATTCAGTTTTCTGGATGTGAAGGAGGATAGCGAGTTGGAATTGTTGCAAAAGCTCTGTGATTAAAGATCGCGAAAGTGTTACTTGAAAAGGGGGAAGCTGGAAGAGAATGAAGTCTGGGCCAGTTTTGCTGCAGGCTGTCACCTGCAAACAGTTTTATGGTTGGGAGAGCCTATGGAAACTATACATCTGTGAGATTACCTGGGGGACGTCACGTTTTGAGGTGTGTGTTGATAAGGTGATCAGGCACAATG
This sequence comes from Aquila spilogaster, assembly GCA_024606505.1. Taxonomy (NCBI): domain Eukaryota; kingdom Metazoa; phylum Chordata; class Aves; order Accipitriformes; family Accipitridae; genus Aquila; species Aquila spilogaster. Next base: position 4,170,530 of record JANHGO010000027.1, read on the forward strand.
CCACAAAAAAAGCAGCTGCCAGAAAGAGGAGCGAGTGTTTGCGTGTGTCCTGGCATCCGCCTCCATGCTAAAACAGCAGCAGGACTGGGAGTTAAACTGGGAGGGAGGTAGTGGTGCAGGCTGGAGAGCTCTCCAGCAGGAATGTGGCCTTACATACCAAAACCCTGGGATGAGCGGAAGAAAACCCTTTTTCCCCCCCTTCACCCTCACTTCCCCCCCCCCCACCCCCCGCTTGGGGGAGTTACAGGTGATGATTTGCTTGCCTAGTTCTGTACTTGCATTTTTTCTTGCCTGTTTGCTTTTGGGGAGAGGGAGATTCTATCAGGTACAAATAAAGGACATCAAACAAATTTAGCCTTGCTATTTCTAAACCGGAAGGAAATGGCTTTGTTGAATTTCCCGATATATAGAAAGAGTCTCCACCCATCACTGGCATGGGAGAAATGTCATAGCCTTTTCCAGCTACCAAATTTCAATTCACTTAAGAGGCACCTCTGACTGAAGGCAGGGAAGTCTAGCTGAAGACACAAATTTTTAACAAAAACTTATAGTGGTTCATTCACCCACACAGGAACTTACTCATAGTTACCTAAGGTGAGAACATAAGACTGAAAAAGGATTTCTGGGTCATAAAGTCCAGAAACTTCCTGTTTCTGAAGTTCCCCTCTAGCATTACAGTTTTAGATGGACCTTTCTAGCAGTAGATATGTATTAGAATGCTTTAGGCAGGAAAAAAATGTCCAGTGCTGCATGTTTGGGCCTTTAAATTAGTTATTTAGGAATGCTGAACAGTGAACATATTTTTCTATTCTATTTTTCTATTGTTTCACTAGGCATTGTTTTAATATAGCAAGACTCGAACAAGTTACAAGTACAAAATGTAAGCATAAACATATTTATGTACCGTAATGAGGACTTGCATTACTGGTTACTGACAAAGCCTAAGCTAGATTCTTGTTATTGGATATTTGTCAGATGCTTCTTCCCTGACACCGGCTGTTTTCAAGCCGCTGATGCCTTCTTCAGAGTTGGTGTTTTTTAAAAGTCATCACCATTTTGTGTTTATTATAATAACGAGAGTAAAACATTTTGGGGGAGGTAACAAAGGCTACATGATATGTTCTAGTTCTGCATATGTGTGTTTCAAAATGTTGACAAAGAATGCTTGACCCTGACAATGTCTCATGACCTCTGGGTTGGCCTTTCACCGTCATCTGAAGGAAGACATCTATTAGCTGAGAAATATTTCTGTACATGAACTGTGTCATTATCTGGCATAACCACATTCTCTACTAAAGTGGCCTGTTAGCAACAGTCCATTTATTTAAGAAGATGTCTCAGTAATAATGAAACAACTGACCAAATAATCCTAATCCAGGGGCTTCTCTCTTAATGATCTGAACTTCTGCAGAACCTGTTGAAGACATAGAAGCTGGTAGATGTCGGTCTTTATCCAAGCAAAATTCCCTCCTGGCAGCAGGGGGAGCAACGCCTAGTAAGACCTAAAGACCCAGTTAGTGGAATTACACCAGAGGAATTCATGCTTGCTTCTGAAAACTTCTACTTCAGTCCAGTTGATATATGGGAGGGGACCAGGAGTGGGAGATGAATTTAAAGAGCAATTAGGGGAAGAGTTTGGTTGTAAAGCAATTCTGGCTTTTTTGCTGTTTGATTTTGAAATTATTTTAATTGTCTTTCATTTAAGAATGTTGAACCTTTAATGAAAACGAGAAATTAGATGCTGCCTTTAGAGGGGAAATTGCACTCATTACACAGAGCAGCCTTGGATGCAGGAGTTGGTGCACAAAGCTGAAGCCACTTTTGTCTTTCAAGGAGTTGATTAAAGTAGTTCTTGCCTTTGTGAACATCTGTGCGTTTTACATGGTAATACAAAATATTCCTTCATCTCCTTTCTTTTTTAAATATCCTGGTGCTTTAGTATGTGTCCTGTGGCGAACAGCAAAAGTGGTGTAGGTCAAACACAGGCATTCCTATTCGTCGTGGTTAACATCCATAATCTCTTCAGTGCCCAGTATAGCTTAGCCCCTAACAGGTATGGCTATAGGTGTTGGCACTTCTGAAGCTTCACTGGATTTCTGTTGGAGAGGAAAAGTAGGGGGAAAAAAAAAAAAAAAAAAAAAAAAAAAAAGGAAAGGTCCTGTTTTACATAAATGTCTTTCTACTTTGGCTCTCCAGAGTATAAATTATGGCATGAAATACTGATTTGTTGCAAGGCATGGTTCCGTAGCTTATTTGCTTAACTCCTGCCGTATTTTAATGAAAATCCAATTTGATTTTGACAGGTTAGGGTTGTACTTTTAAAGGCAAAGTGGCAGATTTGTAGATAGTGATTCCTTGAAGAGTGATTATAGAGACAGTTGCTTATATAATTACTGCATTGTATGTATGTTACCAGTGTTACATGACATTAAAATCAGTCATTAATCCATATTCTTATTATCCCCAGTAGCTAAAAACACAGGGAATGAGAAAAGTAGACCAACCACCATGAGAAAATAGAATGGGTCCTCGAAGGAGGTCCTGATTGCTGAAGAAAATGAGATACCATGTCTGATAAGAAGGTTGTGCGCATGTATTTCTGAGATTCTGGCATTCCACTTTGCAGATAATTTTCTTATCTAGAATAATTAGGAGTATTTGTTGCTTTCCTGTTCTGTGTTTTAATGCTGAGCTGCTGCTGCTGTCGCAAAAGTACTGTTTTTCTCTTGGGTATACCCAATACTGGCCCCAGCTCTCAACTGTGCACTGGAGTGTTGCAGCTCACGCTTCTCTGAGCTAAAGTGGCTCTCTTACCAGTTCAGGCAGAGCAGGAGGGGCTAAAAATAAAGCATAATAAAGGCTCTTGGAGGTCATGGGTGATTGCCCTATGTAAAAAGAAGCAGGGATTCTTAAATTAGTTTTATTTTGCAAAACATAAGGCTGTGTAAGTCGAAGAGGGGTTGATCTAAATGCTTGGACTTGGTACAGAAATAATGAGTCTACTGAATCTCTAAGTGGTTCTAAATGTGTATAGTCCTTTGCAAGTAAAAGTGGCAAGGTTAAAACCGTTGCATGCAGTGCATGCATCTCCAGAACTGGATCCTTCTTGACGTGGGAAAGGCAGTGTAGACCTTGACATTAGGGCCCCGATCTGAAGCTGAATACAGCTATATGAAAAGCTTCACCACTCTTTGAATTGATGCTTTAATGAGGTTTTGAGTCATACAGCAGTGACCTGTGTGGATGCAGCTGTGCAGTGGTGATTGTATCTTTTTAAACATTATGAAATGCGTGGATTAAACACAGAATCTCCCACAAACACACACATGCTTACTCTGCCTATTTTCTAGTTCACTGTGTACAAGAGAAGAATTAAGTATTTAGTAATTTTCCTCTTCTGCAGGTGAGATTACGCTTTCTTTTAAATTATTCTTTTTTAATTAGTGGTTCGGGTGCCTGAAACAACACAGCGAGTTCAAAGGTTTATGTGCAAGGCTAAGCATTTGCTGTGCTGGAAAATGCTCGTTGCTTGGGCAGGTTATTGTTTGAAGAGAGCAAGTTTCAACCACTGTTAATTAGCTTTTGAACAATTTTTTTTTTGTTTCACAATAATTTCTCTGGTGTTTGCTCTATGCTTAACCAGGTAAAGTAAACATTAAATCTCAATTAAGATTGCTGTACTCATCAAGCAGAAATTCTCAGTAGTATTCAGTTCCTCCAGCCGTTGCTTTTGGGAAAGCAATGCTGTTGTTTTGCACGAGGTGGATGCATTCTATGCCTACAGACAGTGGACAAGGGGCTTTTATCTAGTCCCTTGAATATGGTGAAATATGCTGCAACAGATGTGCTTGTGAATAAAATATTCTAGCGAATTAATTGCAGGCGGGCTCGGGTTGGGTGTGTTGTGTAATGTTAAGGTGTGTCTTTAACATACGGAGCATGTTTTCTGGAAAGTACAGTACAGCCTAAGAAACCCTGCAGAGCCAGACTCAGCCTACTGCAGTCTTATAAGTAATAGGTGGTACTTCGGTGTGTTTTGTATGAACCCCACGGAGCGTGGAAAACCTGAGTGCTTGGAAGGGATCCCTGCATCACAGGGGAATTAATTACCTTAAAAAAATAAATAAGGTACAATAATGGAAAGGTAAGGGTTTTGTTACTTTAATAAGTAACGGAGTAGGATGAACCCCTCAGCATCCATAATAGAAGAAGTAGGAATTGTTGCAATCCCACTTCTGGAAGCAAAGGTTCCCAAATAGCAGGCGCTTGCGGCGGAGAGGGCGCATTGCTGATGCTTGTTTGCCATCTGCACTTGCGGAAGCCAGTTGGACCAAACCGCGTGGAAGCAGCAGGTGATTTCTTGGTGTTTCGCTGGAAACGCACCCAACGTGGTCGTGGCTGGGGCTGGTCAGAAAGTAACTGGGGTGGGACAGTGGCTGTGCATGCCTCTGCCTGTCCCCGTTGCTGGTGCAAAACCCGGTGCCACATTTCCCTGGGGAAGCTGTGCATCTCCGAGCAGTGGAAACGTTTGCCTTCATTAGCCAAGAAAGAGGGCTGCCTTGCCATTTGCATTACGGAGAAGAGCCCCGGCTCATTCATATGCAGGCAGCCAAGCCCAGAGGGTTTCAGGGGATGGGAGTTTTCAGCATCACACAAAGTCACACCGGGAAATGCCTGGCCCAAAACGGCATCTCTGCAGTTCGTGCTGAAGCTCGACCAGGAATATGTGATGTGTGTCACAAAAAGAGTAATTAAATTCTGTTTTCAGATAAAAGAGAAATAGGCAGAAAGACACAGACTTGTTCACCTGGGTCCTCCATATGTTTTTGGAGCACAGCTTTTGCTGGGGAACCTTGAAGAAGTAAGAATTATATAATTTTATCTGTTCAGTGAGCTGAATTATTCATTTTAAATTAAAATATTTATAATCATATGTCAGAAAATAAGTGTGATTTCTAGGCAACTATGCCTAATAAGAACCCTGTGGTGTGAAGTCTAGTCTATGGCTGCTAAATAGTTATCCATCTTAAAGCTGTGCTGGCCTATGTGTATTTTTAGGCATCCTATCAATAAATATTTTATAAAGTGCTGCAGACAGTCGAGGGAGGAAATGTTCTTTTGCAGAGGAATCCAATTTCAGGTTCCCCATAAAATGATGTGGTTTATAGGGTTTGATATCAGATACAAAAACAAGGATGTTGTATAAAATGCATCTGATGTGATCACTGAAGAAACCCCACTGTGTTGTGAATAATTTGTGATCCTTCAAAGAAAACTAGAAGGGCTCTAAGCAGACCGTGTAGTGATAAATATCAATCTACATGTGTTCCTATATTGATGAAAAAAAGCTATTTCTTTCTTTTATTAACAACAAGGTCAGATCGGTAGTAAAGGAAAAGAAGACAAACGATCTTTATTGATACTTACGCTACATGTTTAATGGAGAATAAATTTTGCAAGTGCTCGCTATAATTGCATATGCCGTTGCGAGAAGTCTGCCATCTCCAAGTCAGCATCTGGGGATTATAATCACCTCTTTGAGGCTTCACTCCGGCATTTCCAGAACTCCTGATTTGCGGCATTCTGCAGTGGTGGCATTTGCTGTATGTACATTTTTTGTGTCCATGAGAACCGCCTAACGCTCAGTCTGCTGCTGTTAGATTGATGCAGGGGATAACAGCCTTCCCAAAGTACAAATTGACACGTACAGCTGAGGTTTAGCTATTAGCATATTCTTATAATGGCAGATTTAACTTTCGGAGCAGAATAACTGAAAACATCCTGCCTGCCGGCGTTCACCGTGCGCCGTTAAGCTGAAGAAACACCCGGTCACGGAGGAGGGATGGCAGTAGGTGCGGTGGAGCGATGCTGCTGTGCTTTCTGCTCAATAGCAGATGGGAACCGCTGGCTGGGTCCCCTGTCCTGCCTTTAGGAAGCAAAATTCTTGTTCCTCTCTGAATACCCGTTTGGAGACTATCAGCCACCCCTCCCTTCATGGTGGCTTAGTGTCCACCTTTTCCTTGAGGTGCTTTCCACGTAAAGCCATCATGACGTTCAATCAAAACTGAGCCGTGGGTGCGGAAGGTTTTAGGGGGAAGAAACCGGTCATTCGCTCTCTGTCCTGCTGGTTTAATGGGAAGCTGTCGCATAAAGCTGCAGGTGCGGAGCTATGCACGCTAAGGCGATCGTTTCTCCTGATGGAAACCCTTAACCAAAAAAGGATTTCAGACTGCAAGGAAGGCTTTCATTTCCTTTGTTTTTCCAGTGATAAAACCCATACGAATTAGGAAAATAGCAGCCATCTAATGGAAAACGTGTATTTCCCATTGCCATCCTGGGAAACAAGGATTTTGAGTTCTGTGTTGTTTTAAAAAGCTAGGACTGGGGGCATTTGGAGATTTTGGGTGTTTACAAGTAAATGGCAGGATAGGAGAGGGCATGACAGCAGGCTTTTGCTTGGGTCTACAGCATTACAGCTACCTGGTATTGTGGCTAATAAAGAAAACAGGAGCCGAGTTTCAAGATTGCAGGAGAAGAAGGAATCATTCAGTGTCAGGGTGTCCCCCATATTATGGGGTGGGAGTTACAGACGGGTTTCCTAGACGTCTTTTCCCCAGTCAGTAAAGCCCCTGGGACTGTGTAGATGTCCATATTTCTGTCACCTATCAAGAGAATTGTACTTTAAACTGTCAACCTTGTCCTCTCCTCATCTGGGTAGGGAAGCGAAAGAGGAGCTCTGTACATAACTGCTAATTTTTAGTATCAGTTACCACTTGTTTTATTTTTTAGAGTTTAAAAAAATTTAATAAAAAAGCCAAGGGTTGACAGGACAGCCTGTATGCTCTGAAAACAAAGCAGGTACTTCCAGACTGAGCATTAGCATGTGTCAAGTGCGTTTTAGAAAATGGCTTTGCTCTATTACCTATAAAAATACTACAGGGAGTGGCTAGCCTACTCCACACATTGATAGATGAGGTTAAGAAGTATGACTTTCATGTGTTGAACAGGGCTCGTGGATTTTATTTCGAGACAAAAAAACCCAAAGATAAATGATTGCTTTGCTCAGAGAGCACTCACTTATACATAGTTCTTTTCTAGGATTTTCATCCCCCCAAATATCTGAGTGTAATTTGCATAAGTAGATATTTTATACCTACTTTAATTCAGACGCTGCCGAAAAAGGCTGGAAAGAACAAAGGAGGGAGGCTGTAACATTTTCATTATGCTGAAGCAAAATATTAAGACATGCTGAAATATGTGTATATTAAGTCGATAGGCTGCAGATACTGGGAAGGAAACGTTAAGGAGCTGCCTCACTGCGTATCTGACAGAGTTTAGCGAGAAGCTTTGTCATTTTGGTAAGCAAATGCAGAGCATAGCCAGGTCCTCTGCGGCCTCGTTTTATGTAGGGCACTCGCTTTGTACCACTATGGATCTTTCATTACCAAAGACTTCGCTGTGAAATCAAGCATTATGCACTCCTAGGACCCATCCTGTTCTGCTGAAGCAGTTTTAAAAGTATGTGATCAATTAATAAAATTAATTGGGGAATTAAAGAACAGTAGGTTGAAGAAAGTGCTTCTAGCTGGCTGAGTATACGACTTGAGCACCCCAGAGGATCTGGTCTGTGGAGGTAGTTTGTCCGTTGTCTGTGAGTTTTATGTTCGCAGATTGCTTTGCTAGACTGAACTAGCTTCCAGCCTAAACCCTCCCAAAGTCTGGGATACTTCGGCTCTGAGGTTTTGATTTGAGGCCTGAAGCTGCCCATTAATATCACAAGCATTGCACAATTGCATTTATTTTTAATCAATGTAGTCAGGAAAATTTCGTTTAGCTGAGCAGTGAAGTATTATTAAATGGACAAAATACATGCAAGGGTGATTCAGATATTTCTGCTTTATCTGCTGCTTGGGCTTTTGAGAATACTTGAACATTGCATTTTCACACCCCTCGTTTATGCTGAATGGTTATAAAATTTTATCTCGATCTAAGTTTTTCTTCCTTTGCTTCCAAATATTAATCTGATCTTAAATCACCGCTATTCAAAGCAGACCCCATTTGAATAATGTATTATGCACCATAATTCAGAAAATTTAATTGGTTGCTTTTAGAATATATTTGTATAACTTTGACTTCATGGAAAAGAGCAGTTGAAATATATAACTGAATGCATAGATATAAAGGGGTTTTCTGAACATGATTAAATATTAGTAACAAAACCTATTCTTCCATTCCTAGTTATTGGAAGTACATCACTATAAGTAATTTACAAATTTTATTAGGATACGGTAAGCATCAGGCAGTTTATATTTTGGTTATGAACAGCATGCATGAGCGGAGCAGTAGGCTTGAGAGCTAAAATGCGACTGAAGCACGTTCCCACAAATAATTGCTATAGCAACATTGTCATAATGTCTGAGATCTGCCTCCCTTGGGTTCACACCTGAAGTTTTCTTTACCGTGAAACAAAATGCCTTCTCAAGTTGAAAACACTGTGTAACGGTGAGGGTATTGATGGCTTTGGCATTTTTATTTTTTTTTTCCAAGTAATTAAATTTCAAATGTTGAGAAGCATAATGGAACATTAGGGGAAATCGTTTGCTGTCATAGTGTCCATTTATCATGAAATTCAACATTGTGTGGCTCCTTCTATACAATTAATCCCTGCAAATTGGTGTGATCAGGTGAAGAAATTCTCTGTGGGCGGTCTCACCTAACTTGCGGAGTTTTTCCTTCTCTTCGTCTGAGTGCTCAGATGTTACATTAATGTTCTGTAAAAATCAATCAAAATAAGGCTTCAGAGTTGTTATTTCTCCTATTTCACATTGCTGCACATTGTGATGTAGGTTGTGTCTCTGCTTATTAGGAGCGTTTTGACTCAAAGCACTGAAATACAGCGTTGCATACACATCAGCTTTCTTGAGGGACCCTAATAATACAACTTGCATATATGTAATATTTTTATGGCCAGATTCTGGCTTCCAATTCCTGCTTTGTGCTGTTGGATAAAACTAGCAAGGGATGCCCCGCATGGCAAAGGGTGCATCACAGAGCAGCCAAGGAGTACTCACCTGTTTGATGTCGTAGCGTAAAACATTCGTATGTGTCTGAGGACTATTTTTTCTCCTTGAGAGCTGATCCAGGAGGAGAGGGGTTGAACAGTGCTTTGCAGGCAGCTCCTGCACTCCTGTCCCTTCCAAGCAGCTCAAAATCTGTTCCTCTGTGTTGAAGTTTATTACGGATATTAAAGTTCATGATACATGGGTAACGTTAAGTGAAGAGTACTACTCCGTTACCATTATGATGAACAGAGAGCAACAGATGAAATAATTTCACCCAGGGTCCTAGAGTGACGCAGTCAGTGAAGTCTGAACGGTGACTGCAAAAGGTAGAGCACTGAGGGCAACAGAGGACTTTGATCATCCAAGCAGGCTAATTAGAAGTCTTTCAGCAGGGAGACAAAGGTGAGCAGAGGTTATAAAAAATGGATCTTAGAGTGATATTAGAAGGAAGAGAGGGGTCCCACGCTCCAAAGGACAGACCTCAGGAGAACAGCAGTGGAGGAGGAGGTTGGGTCCCTTGTGGAAGACCAAAGAATACTAAAGACGTGAGAAATCAATGATGGGCAATGTGTGAAGGTAGTTTTATAGCTTTGTTCAGATCTAAGAAATCTGGGGAATCTAAGAAATCTGGAGAATCTAGTGGTTACACATTTTTGTAAAGATGTTTGAAAAAAAGAAGGAGGGAAGAAAGGAAAAAACAGCTCCCGGTACTAAGGTGCTGTGCTACACTGCCAAAGGGAAAGAGACATTATTGAAGGTTCCTCAGACTCATAAAAGCTTAGGCGTCTTGAACATGACCCTTCGGAGGCTGTCCAACATGAGGAACTCAGGGCGTGCTGACAATGACAAACTGTCTGGATGCTTGATGTTGAACTAGCGGGAGAAGGACTGAAATAGTCTTATTTAATTCAGATTTTTTCATACGTTGGTCTGCATTGTTTTGGTTGTGCAGTTGCTCTCCTGACAGCAGTACATAGCTGTTAGAGGGAAGAGAGCTAAATCTGAGGAGTTGAGGTGTGGTGGAGAACGCTATGCAGTCAGATACATCGAGCATGTCAGCGTGAGTGTAACGGTTTGCCCCCGTAAAGGGTCTGACACATCGTGTTGCTGCCGTTACACGAGTATAGATGAACCAGTGCAGTCTGTCCGCTTCAACTCCTCCTATGGATGGACAGAGGAAAACCATGGGCTGGCTGGAGGTAGCTTACACTGCCCTCCAAAGCTGCACAGAAAACATCTGGTCTTTTTCCCCAGCATAAATTTATCCACCTGGGAGTTATACCAGTTTTAATTAACTTCATTTTTATCGCAATAACATCCCCATATAGACAAGACTGGCAGACTCAGGCAGTTTAATTATAGCCTTTCCTGACATAGCATGCCTATTTAGGGAGCCAACTGAACGTCTTAGTTGCACCAACAAGAACTTTTTCTAGACTCCCATCGGAGTTTGAGCCTGGGTCTTACAAAATCCTTTTTAGTTTTAAAGAGGAACCTTACACTGTCTTTCTGTGTGCACTCCAATCAACTGAAATTTCCTTGCTTTTGTGCTGTATTTCAACGAATAAAATTATAAGGTGTTATGAAAAGAAATTTTAAAAGATAATTTATAGACTCCTGCCAGAGAATGGAAAGGCCTCATCAAAACATAATGCCATACTGAATAACTGGGGTGTGCATGGATGGTTAATTTCTCACTTTGCATTCTATTTTAAATTCTCTGCCATACTCCTAGTAATTGCTTGTAATGTAATAATGAAGGTGAAGCATCAGACTTTATGTGACTTAATCCAAAAAAACTAAGTTAAAATGATTACCTCACAACAGAAATGTCTTTGGAGTATGTCTCAGAAGCGTGCCATGTTGCAGTCAGAACAGCGATTAGTACGTAGCCTTAAGCACATTCAAGTTTAAGAGAACTCCCTATGGGTTTGGGCTTTCAGTTTTGAACGATATTACAGGAGATGATGGGCCAAATACACAGCTGAAGTGTGAACATTTTGTTTCTCTGGAACTGTATAGCTTTATACCAGCTGACATTCAAATATGTTGTTATTAATCTGTACCAGCATGTTATTAAAGATGGCATCAGATTGTGCAGGCACAAGGCGCGTGAATCAAGGCTTCATGTCAGACTCGAGTTCTGGCATCCCCTAATTGTTGGGTGTTCATTCCTTTTCACACTTAAAATTTTCCAAATCAAATGTTTTGCATGTGGCTTTCCCAGTTGCTTTAAAAACAAACAGCAGAAACGTATTCCACAATGCACTATCAAACTGACGCCCCGAAGCAAACAGCTGGCACAGCTGGAGCCTGTGGATCCACCTTGCAGATCTCTGAGGCTGAGACAACAACGATTAGTGGGAGTCTTAGACTCATGTCCTTTAAGATGATGGATCCTCGCGGACCAGAAAAGTTGAATTCTTCGCTAGAGTGATTAGCAGATAACTGCTGACAGTGGATGGAAAGCTGAACTCTTGTGCCTGTTCTGATGGCTACAAACTGGTAATTCTTCCTGCCAATGGCTGGTCCAGCATCCTTTGTCCTTATCCCAAGCCTCCCCATGCCCGTTGTTCTTTTTAGCTGCCGATGTGCCACTTTGCTGATTTACTGTAACTCTTTGTCCCCCCATCCTCTCTTCCCTTTGGGATGGTGTGTGTCCCCCCCCCAGCCTTACAGTAAGCACAGTGTTTCATTTCTCTTCCCAAATCCTCCAGCAGCTTATCGCAGTTACCTTTCACATGTTTTTGGCCCTTCATCTCAGTATCCCATCTTGCCATCGTTCTGAGCCTGATTTCCCTCTCCTTCCTACTCAAGTCTGGCCTACTCCTCTTCCCTGTCCAAATGCCACCAGCAGCAGTACGGACAGTGCAGGAGAAATTGTCTCCCAGGTCTCAGTTCCTCTCTTTGGTACTGGAAAGCCACTACGTGCCCTCTGAAGCAAGACCGTATTTTTAGGTCCCATACCCAAATGACCTCCTGTGTGAGCTGCAGTTTTTCTTAGGCTGACAATCTGCCCATGGGTAGATTTTCATACGTGTGATAAAAAAGGTAGGTTCCTGCTTAACAGCATGGTTATAAACAATGTCTGCCTGTAAATAACGTCTCTGCCTGTGTTCCTCTCTTCCGTTTTTACTTAACTTAGTCTGAGAAGTTATGGAACTGTTTCATTAAAAAGTCTGTGTGTGTGCATGTAGACTTGTGATGTGGTACAGCCAGGCTTAAAAAAGTACCAGCGGGGCTGGAATGTATCTTTAAATAGCTAATTTGATAAAACTTAGAGCAATTGGAAACAAGATCTTCAAAATGGGAAACAATGAATCCTAAGTGTAGGTATCATACTATTCTATGATGCGCATTGAATTCACAGCACGAAAGTAGTGACAGAGAGAAAACTTTTCTTATCCAAATAACAGAGGTTTAGACTTTCTCTGCTTTTTGTTGAAAGTGATTACTTAAGAAAATTGAAGCCTGAAAACAATTAATGGTACATAGGTTCTTGAAGGTGAAATGATGCCATCTGAAGCATGTACCACTCCCACAGCAATCACCTAGAGCATCTCCTAGTGTGCAGAGCATTGCTTTCCTGTAGCGTGTTTTTCACCTAAATTTTGAGTGCCCTTTGTTAGACAGTTATGAAATAAAGGCATCATTAACAAACCCAAATACCTCTGTAACAAATGTACACTTTCAGAAACTATCTAATTAACTGTATCTCCAAAACAGTGGCTTTAATGAAACTCTTATTTTAATTGAAAGGCAATTAGGCATTGTCTCTTTCCAATGCATGTGTAGCTAAATCTTGTTAGTATTAACAAATTGCGCTTGCAGAACGAAGCTCCGTAGGACATTTCTCTGCCCTGAAAAACTAATATGTTATTTCCTCGGTACTTTCCCCGGTCCTGCCAATGTTGCTCGAGTTTTTAAATTAAAACATTACAATAAGGAAATGTTGCAAATTTTTAGTAGTGGCATTAACTGCTTAATATTTGAAAAGGCCATATTTCAAGGACAGGTTTGTGCGAAGCCAGCTTCAATTTTACTTTGTCTGCTTTGGGTAAGCCTGTGTAACACGTCGATACTGGGGAATAAAATGTGACCAAGAAGCTAGTATCTGGGAGGGAACAACGTGCACTCTTAGCCCTGTGAAAATTTTAAATTGCAGTCTTTATTATGAAAATCAAGGAAGGAAAGTGTTGGCAGTGGTACAGGTACTCATTTTTCCTGGAGGAGAGGAAAACTAGCGTTGGGAGAGGGGTACCAGCAGATGCTTACCTGCTCTGACAGACTTAAATGAATTTGCTTTGAGTCAAAGACGTGCTCAAATGAACTTGAAAGGCTTAGTATGGATAGGTCAGTGTTAAATAGAAGATTCCATGTTTTCTGTTTGCTGCTTCTGTCTCTTATTTGTCTCTCTCTCGGGCAAGATGAGATGGCTGGTTTGCCTAAATGGCTAAAAAGCAGTCTGATAGTTTATGCAGTTTTCCACATTTCTTATAAAATTATTATTTTGTACTCTATGCTTTGGAAGAAGATAGGAAAGCTTTTTGCACCCTGAAAATAAGGCGAGTAAGAAGAGAGACTGCATGTTGGTTGCAGGAAGTATTCCTTGCGAAGGGTTTTTCTTGCCTTCCTCTCTTTTGAGACCAGTAATAAAATTCCCGTGGATATCAGTGGAGCAAAATACTTGTGTGGCACAATGTAATAGTCACGTATACTCACCATAAGTAAAACTGGCAGTACTGTAACTGTATAAAAAAGAGGGAACTGTGGTTCAACTTAAGTTTGTTGTGGTTCAACCAAAGTTGTGGTTCAACTTTGCTGTATAAGGGAGATTTTAGTAACTAAGCGGTTACAGTCTTTTCTCTAATTTTATTAAGTTTTGTGAAGAATGGTCTTCAACCATGTGATTAAGTTGCAAAAAAATAGTTTATGTTAGCAGCCCACTGGTCAATTAAAAACAATCTCACTTCTCCACCAAAAGCTCAAACAGTCATTTTTGAAGTCTTTAATAATGCTATGTCTGAGTTTTGTGAGATGAATACAAACACAGTAAGTCTCATATTCCAAAAATTCAGCAATCTCTGTACATGTGATTGGTAATACAGAAATATAAATTAAAAGGTTTGCTATCACTGTTGTAATGTTGCAGTTTAATAAGCACAGAGTCTCTGGGTTAAAAGAAAAAGAACCAGCAAAAGCCTCCACTGTGTTTTGTGAGTTCAGAATTAATGGAGACCAAAATGTTTACTTCAGCAAAAGAGACGGCTAAAAATAAAATGATATCAGAAAATACAAGCGTAATGCCCAGAAATGTTTCTCTCTTACTTACTTAGAAGCAAAATTATTTTCTTGCCTAGGAGAAAATAATAGGATTGCATTTCATCATTCACTTTCCATTCCATATATTTTAGGCTTAGTGCAAATGTAAAAACAAAACAAAAATCAAACTGCATTTTGTTTTTCTTGTTCTGTAATGAAGTATGGTGTGTATGAGAGAAGGATACTGATGTTCTGAAGAGAATCTCATAAAGAAAGCACAAGTGACTAATTTTAAGGAGTTGACAGTTTACCTGTCCCTTGTTCTCAAGCTATTTTAGTTACCTGGGGGAAATGAGGATGAAAGAGGTTAGCTGAAGAAAAGAACAGTTTCTGATCAGTATGACCCATGACAGATGCATTTGTAATTGCAGAGTGAAAATAAGAAAAAAAAAAGGTGGTTTCTGGAAACAGAAACGTTACACCACTGTGAATCTAAAAGTTAGATGAGAATGAATTGTCACATTACTTCTTTCTCCATCCAAGCCATGACCATGGCACGGTGTATGTTATATACTAGGCATTATGCAATTGGGTGCCAGTGATTTGTTCGCTGGCACGTTGCATATTGATACCTGCTTTCAAGGATAAAGTTCAGGTCTGTGCCGTGTCTCTTCGCCTGGTTTTTTTCTCCCGCGTGAGAAAGCATTGGGCTAGTTCTGCCTGCCACCTCCCGCAGATTGCTCGGGGGGCAGACCGAGCTGCAGGGTCAGCCGGCAGTTCCCAAAAGCAGGAATATGAGCTCCCATTTCCATCAGCCCCACTGCAGAAGGGAGGAATGGGGCAGGAGGGGGCAAAGGGAGCAGCGTAGACGTGGTACAGAGCTCATACGTTCGTTATTGCCAGCCACGCACCCCTCCCCAATATCTCCAGCAGGAGGGATGGGAACAGTTTGGTCTTTTTACTGTACCTGTAGTTCTGCATCAATCGTGGGCAAGACAGTGTCATGCTGTTTTCAGGAAAGAAGTCAAATGCTGGTCTATTCCTCTGGCGCTGCAAAACAAATTTAGGTCTTTATCAATGCAAAAGTGTGCATGATGCTGACATGCCTCCTCATGCAAAACATGTCATCGGGCTTTTATGACAGGAGTTGGCCTTAATGTGAAGGGTGTGAAAGATGCACAGTTCACCCTTCATTGAGGCCAGCACCGTTTTGAAGCATTAGTCCAACATTCATGGTAACATCGGTTGTTCCCTTTATAAATACCAAACCCTGTCCTGTAACTTAAGACTTGGGTCAAGTAACGAAGTGATTACTCCACAAAATAAACCTTCCTCCTCCTGCTGAAAACTGAGAAATGGTAACTCCCATCCTCGATACTCTATCGCTGTGTGGTTTCTGCTTCTAAGAACCACAGCTAGTTCGGGATCAGCTTGTTTCAAGAAGAGAAGTCCAAAATAGCCCCTGCTGTTACACAGTGAGTGTGGTGTTAATTAAAATAGGCCTTGAAATATGGAAGAGTGGCCAGTGAAAAATACATGGATGGTGATGTGTGCATTTTCATTACTTGGCCAGCAGGGAGAGAAAGAGGGAAGAAAAACAGTGGGTTAATTTTCCAGACAGCAGCTCCCCAAAAGTTTTACAAGGGGACAAGAAGAGTGACATTCATAAATGAAATTAATATAGAAATTGGTTTTGGTCTACATCTGTGAAACTAACATTATTCACGTGTTGCAGGAGGTAAGGGACATGACCTGATAGGAAAAGAACTGGATTATTCACTTATTTTTAATTAGTAATACTTCTATTTTTAAAGATTAATGCAGAGTGCTGCCTGGCTAGCTGTCCAGGTAAAAAGTTGTAGCTTTGCCAGCATGTGGATTTTCTCAGCTCTGCTTCTGCTTTTTTCCAGATGAGATAAACGGCTCTAAAACTGTGACCAAAGCAATTAACTTCAAATTCGGAGCTTAAAGGAAAGCCATGCAGTTTTATTGACATTATTTTACTATAAATCCTTTTCTCAAATATATTTCCGCTCTTTGTGGTAATTTTGCCCATGAGAATTTAGATGTTTGGAAGGAGGAGGGGAGCTGGCGAAGTAATACAAAGGCTGCTCTGCATGGAAATAATACTGTGGGTTGTAAGGTTGTTACGTGGAAAGATAGACTTTCTGTACTTTACGTAGAGAGGTGGAGGCCAGAAGTGAGGTGGTTGTGCTTTGCTGTGTGGGGCAGCTGTGTTCCCATCACTGCTGAGATTCGGGGACAGAGCCTGGAGGTGGCCTGCAGGGCATCCGAGGCATTGCCTTGAACTTTTTACCTGCACCTCCGAGTTTAATCTCTACAACACTGGTTTCATTAACTGAAAGGCCTTATTGTGTTTGGTTATTATATCCTAGATGTTTCTTTTTTTTTTTTTTTTTTTCTGTGAGAGGAACTTGCTAATCAAGGCTTTTGCTTTCTCCCAGCGTCAGACACTGACTGATTCAAGAAATAACATGATGGTATTAATTAGATGAGAGCCAGTTTTGAGAACGTTTCGATTTTCAGTTACTGTATTTTCACATTACAGGGCAATAATATGTCAGCAGTTAATAAAAGATATAATAAATATTGTGTATATGCTTGAAATATTAGCATTTTAATATCCATGTCCAGAAATAACATTTTTCAGTAGCACGACACCGAGAAAATACTTTTTGTGTGTGGGTGGACGAGCAGTAATTGATGCACATGTACTTGTTTGACCTATAGCAGGTTAAATACAACTTTAGAGGCAGTTGCCTGAACGGCATGCCATCTAGAGCTGATATTACTGCTAGATCACTATTGCATCTTTCTCAGCAAACTGCCTCATGCAATGGGAGGTTATGAACACCAGGGAGAAGCTAGCTGAAGAGTACAACTGATTAATGTGACATATTCAAGTTTCTTTCTACAACTGTCTCAACAACCAGTCATAGAGATCTGCTTCATACACAGAAAATTAAATTTAAATTTCACAGTCTTGGCTAGAAAATTGTGTGGTTAATCCCATCCCAAAAAATGAAATTTGATTTTTTCTACATGAATTCTGTTGTGATTTTTCATACCCTGTTTGTTTCTGCCAGCATTCCCATTGGTTTAGGTTACTTTATTCCTCCCTTTAAGAGAAAAACGGGGGAAAAAAGGAACATACACGAGGGGTTGGTTTTAGGAAAGCCCCTCACTGCCTCAGAAGTTAGTGTGTCCAGTGCAAAAGTACAAAATAACTGCTGTAAGCTCCCTTCTGTAACCATTGCACAAACTGCATTTTTAAGGGAAGGTTTGCCACAGCTAATGAAGAAGATAGTAGTGTATATCTGTTGGTTTTTCAAAGCCTTTGTTTATACCATGGCTCTAGCTATATGTACCCCTCTGCTAAGGTGAAGAGACCTCTGTGTTTAAATATCCATTGGAGCTGATTCTCTCTCAACTAAATGGCAAGTATTTGAATAAGCTTCTTCTCGGGAGGAAAAATGAAGTAATGTAAGCAGAGACAATAACCGAGCATTTCAGAAGAGGGGAAAAGGAGAAGTAGAGGTTTAATTTCCTAGTCCTACATCTGAAAGTATGTTTTCAGACAGTCATTTGTAACAGTCATTAAATTCTTACCCATTAATCTTCACATAATCAGGTCTGTTGATATCGACTCCCTTGTATCTTGGCCATCCCCTTTTATCGCCTCATCCCCTTTGCTCCTGTGACCTTACCCTTAATTTCTCCCTTCCTTTCTTACTTCCCCTCCCAACACAACCACGCTCCCTCCTCCTGTGCCTTAGCAGTCGGGCTGTTGGTGCTGTCTGCCTCTTCCCGTGCCGCTCCGGCTGTCCTCACCTCTACGCTCGCCGCACGGCGTTTTAAATATCCCGACTTTCCTCGGAGAGGCTTGCAGCCTCGGCAGTGCTCTCCAGGCACCATCTGTTCCCAGCATCTCCTTGGCCGGTCGCGGGCTCCTGCCTGGCTTTTCTCTGCCTCCTTTCTCCCTGACCTTCCTGCCTGCCGTCTTGGAGCATCATTTTGGAAGATTTGCTAGATCAGAGCCTGCCTAACCGCTAGCACTTACCGGTAGCAACCACACTTGACCCTTCTCGTCCTCTGCTCCCCCCTCTCACGCTCATTTGTTGCATCTGGTCCGAAATCAAACTGTAAGCTCCTCAGAGCAGAGCTTTTTCCTTCCAGCTGCCTTTAACACCAAGCACTACAGTGCCTGGCTGGTATCATTAAGTGCCAAAGCTGTACAAATAAATAAGAATAGTTTTGATTACACAGTTGAAGTTCTCATCTAAAATAATTTAAACATTAGTCACAAGCAGTTATGCTGTTTATAATTCATACAATAATTTAGGACTGCTAGTTTTTAACTGTTGTGTAATTTGGATTTACTTGCAGTTCTCATGGGATAAAGTATATTATTGAACAAGAAAGGAATAAACTATACTCAGACTAGCTGTAGGGTGCTGTGATTTAAAGGAGAGCTGGTGGAATACTACAAGAGAAAATATGCAGGAACCATTATACTGTTAATGAATGCACAATTCAGATTGGTGATTTAATTTTTAGATCATATTCCTCTGGTACCCTCAGGTATAAGAGGCTTCATACATAAAAACTGAGTAAGATGGTATGTATTTATGCCTAGTCATGCAAAACCTGAATAATAATTAAAAAAAAAATTACTTTCCCGTATTGTTTGTTCATTCGCAATTATTTTTTTTAATGACATATCATTCCAGGAGCACTATTAGAAGGGCACAACCATAATTGCTGGTACCAGTTTTGAACCCATGGTAGTAGCCTTGGAGGCAGCTTGATATTTATCCATAGCTACAGACTGTCACTGTATTTAAGCCATGACTAGAGCAACATTTTTTGATCTGGCCAGGAGCTTTCTTGCAAAAGTCACCATTTCCTTCCTCAGGCAAGGTGGCAGATTGGTGGCATTTTAAACTCTCTTGGCTGAGGAACAAATCCCAAAGTCCTTATTTTTGCAAGCAGACCCGACTGATGCGCAAGACCTATTCTTGCAGGGGCCACACCCATGAATAATTGTCAGAAACGACATTATGCAGTGAATTCTAGCTTTACAAAATGTGATTTTTTTTTTTGTCCTTTTTTTTATATTGGCACATTAATTGCAAGCTTTTTCTACCATCCTTTTTCTGAAATGTGAACAGATGTCCAACTTTTTAAGAAGCCACATATTACAATGGACTACATTTTAAATCATACAACCACATCCGCAGAACGAATCTGAAAAGCTCTGAAAATACACAAAGAAAAGAAGATGCAATCAAAAGAAATTCTGCCTGGCCTTCCAGGTTGTACACCTGCTATTTTAATATTTTTTTTAATCTCTTACAACTAAAGTATCGCTTCTTAAATGAATTTGAACAACTCGCCCAAGAGACGTTCTAATCCGATCGTGTATTATGATGATACCAGTTGGATGTTATCCTATTAGGCACTCACTGTAAATAAGGGATTTTCCACTGACTTTTAAATCCTTGATTAATGAGAATGCTCAAAGCAGTGTCCTGTAAATTAGCCATAGTGCTAGCAACAATTGCAATTCACTTAGGAGAACTGATGTGTTTCAAATCTTCCCATCCAAATTAAAAAGCATGAGGAAAAGATAATGTGCAGTAAGTAAAACATATTACTCTGCCTCGCATTATTTATCTGTACCCCACGGCTGTCTGAGACCCTTGGGTCTAAATCCTGCTCTCTGTTCAGGTAAATTCCTGTCAGTCAGAGCTCTTCTGGAGAAAGAACTCTGGTAGGTGGCCCATAGTATTTCCTTAATTTATGTATTCTTTGTATTCTCTAGCGTTTTAGCTAATTCTAATCCTATTTTAAATTGTGTTAAGTAGTCCAATGGCTTTCATTTGTAGCTGGGTCACTGCCATCTCACTTGCCTTTCACAGCTCCTTTGCCTTTTTTCTGATAAAAATATGTATGAGTAGCGGGAAAGAGGTATTTGGGTTTGGAGAAGGGGGAGAATAGGGGGAGGTTGTGACACATCTGTTAATTGATACTTAAACTGGAATTCTTCCTGACATATTTTTCTGAAGAAGACATTTTTCACATCATCTTACCACTTCCCTTCTTATTCAAATACTGATAGTTGATTTATTGCTTGCAACAAAATTAGTTTTGTATCTAGTATTGACTTTGAAACATACATTATTTCCTTTAATACTCTGAGACATTAATGAGGTCTTTCTTGACGTGCTATATTCACATTTATTTAAGGTACTATTCATTTCTGTACCCATAATATACATGCACTTTTATCAGTCAAGAACATCCCTTTGTTCTTGTAGAAGTGTGAATACTCTTTCCGTAGACTGAAATTAGTGTCACTTTATAAAGACAGTTTTGACGCTCCCTCTTACAGGTAACTGAGCAAAGTATCTCTCGTACATTAAGATACTTAAAGTGTATGATTTTTCCACAGTTATTTTCTGGTAATTTTAAATGCACTGCGAACTGTACAAAAAGTAGAGTTGCTTAAAGTAAACTCTGGCCATACTATCCTATATCAAGAATAATCAGAGACACTGCAATAATTCTATAAATCTATCTGATCATTTCACCTCAGTTTGCTCAAGTTACAAGGGTTACTCATCCATGCGTGTACCAAAGCACCCTTAAACAAAATTCCAGTTAGACCAGTGTATCTCACAGGCCATCATTTCTTGCTATGACTATTATGTATGCCTGTGATCCCCTCTGTTTAACGGTGTTTGTGTACAATTCCCCAGTGATCAATTGGTAAATGTTCAGAATTCTGGCTGCAGGTCATAAAAGTATAGTCTTCTCCAGTGTTATGGGCAGAAGGAAAAATATGACATTGTGGTTTCACTGACCACAAACCACATTGTGTTTTTCACTGAAACTGTTTCAGAGATGCACGATACCTTTTTTTGTACTTATTAGTACTTTTTTATACTTATTCGTTGTGTTTTTTACAGTACAGAGTTAACTTATTAAGTGCAGTCTTTATTGGTTCCTGGTTGTTTATTTTTTCTTTGTACTTTGGGAAAAACACGGGTGCTTTTCCACAAAGAGACTAAGATATTGATTTTCAAGCTTAAATGGTTGTATTCTGGGGAAAAGAAGTGGACGTTAGAAATTCAAGAGGATGTTTGCAGCTGGCTTTTGTTATAACTTTGTTTTTCTACATGGCAGAAAGAATGGACAGCTAGGATACTTTTTTTTGGTCTTTTTAACTCTCATTGCAACTCTGCCAGCTAATTTTGGCAGCTTTACAGATTTATAGAGTGGTTTCCCCCAGCTATAAATTTTCTCAGGTATGAGGAAAGATCATTTTTGTGATTATGGCATCAAACTGTGACATAACATAGCTGTTGTCTATAGCCTTTTTGATTACCTTCAGCAAGTTACTTCATTCTCTTATGCCTCAGTCTTCTACCTGTAAAATATAATATTATTATAATAGGCTTTTCTTTGTTATGCCTCACATATTAATGAATGTATTCCTGTATCACTTTCCTACTTCACAGAAGTGCTGAAAGCATATGTTCATTAATATTCTTGAAGCGTGACGAAGAAAAGCCTATTACTGTAATATGCTTTGCTTTAAAACTTCAGTTAGAATAATAATGATAAACAACATTGGTTAGGCTTTGGCCCGACTGCAGAGAAATAAAACTTTTACATGTTCCGACTTAAACTGATGAAGGAAAACTTTGATGTATTTTATGTCCCTTCTCTATACTCGTGCAGAAAAAAAAATACGATGTTTCACATTCACTGAAATGGGTTGTATCTCCTCGTTGGAATCTGTATCATACAGCAATCCAAGAATGGCTCTTTGCCTGCTGTATCCTTAGCCTCTTGTTTCAATATGATGTAGTCTTTTTATTCGCTCCGTGTATTTCCTTCGGTGAGGTGAACAGAAGCTTGAAATGGACAGTTATGAAACGTCTTGCCCATAGGAAAAGCTTCTTCCTAACCTTATTAGTAATTGCTTGAGAAATGACCAGGAGCATGACAGTTTATATTTCCCTGCTATTATTTCCCCTAATAACTGTGGATGTTCTTATTACATTTCTAAATGACTGTTCTCAGAGGTGGCTTGAACAGAAGGTATTTCATTTTATCAGGTTCAGATTGATTGCCTCAGTGTTTCATTGAATATCTCCTTGTTCGTGCACTGCGGTAGATACGATATAGAAGATAGATAAGAAGCAGTAGATAGGAATCCCTGGTTTCTTTTCTTTATAGCATGTTGTATCATACATCCCCTGGTTTGCCTCCTTTGTCTTGATTTATTTGATTTCTTTATACAAAGAACTGTGCAAGCTCATTTTGGACCGATGTTCCTAGAACCCCTTGGACCTAAACACAGCACTCGGGCAATGCTTCACTTATTTAAGAAAATAAGAGGTTTTCACTTATTTAAGAAAATAGGATGATACTTTCTAACAGTGCATATATCTATTATTGTTTTCTTTCCTTGACTTTCTTTTCATTAAATAGTTTTCAACTCAATGAGAGTCATGTTTGCTTCTTTTCCTTTTTTTTTTGGCTCTACATCTGAGAAAGCAAGCGCAATTAATGGAGAAAACATCACTACATTTCTGATAGTTTTAACAGCTGCAGGCAGTTCAATATTTTGACTTGGTTTTTTAATGCTTTCAGTGTTGTCAGCAATATTATAGTAGAGATATTGGAAATAAAGAGGGAAGACCAGCAGCCCCAATATACATCTCCTATCCTTCTACTTTCTGTTCTTATTACAGAAAAATATTAAAATGTTTAACTGCCTGCACTGGATATCTAACATAGTTCTTCTAAAAACTGACAAGTGCAAATTGAAAAGCAAAGTCCCATTAATACAGAGTTGGAGAGTGTCACTGTGGCATTACATATTAAGTCTGGAATGCTCTGGGCCTTGCATAAATCTGAGCAATAAAAGAAATACCAGTGAGAATCTTACAACATGTTCAGTCAATTAAAATATATCTATTTGACTTTTATTTTCTTTGCAGACCACAGATGACATCCTGGTGGCCTCAGCTGAATGTCCGAGCGATGACGAGGACATCGATCCCTGTGAGCCGAGCTCAGGTGGGTTAGGTTAGTCAACTTTTTTATTACTTTCTTTTATTTCATATTTGCATGCTTCAGTCCCCCGGGACAGTCCTTTCTTACATAGCAGGGAGAAGTTGAATTGGGGCCATTCTACATATGGCAGTGTCAGCAGAGAGGGAGAGTTTGCTATACATTTTTCAAAGACAATGGATGGGAGCACATTGATAGTCATGATCTGAGCAAAGTTATAGCTTGACTGAGGACCTGAGGCGGAGCAGGAAGGGCATTCCAGGGCCACTGCAACTGGGTTGTCGTAACAAAGAACGGGCAACTTCATTTGGGAGAAAGATGTCGCAATTGTTTGTGCCTTAAGCATTCCCCCCAAATGAGATAAAAGTACCATATTTCAAATGTCATATTATGTCAGTAGAGTTCATTTTGAATTACTGATTATGGTATGAAATACTGTATAGGTAGTAAAAACCTGAAGACGTAGAATACAACAGTCTCAAATTTCAAATTGTTCTATGGCTTTTTTCCAAGCCAAGACTATTCAGAGTGTATGTTTCAGTTCTGATTAGAAAGGAAAAATTTTAACATTCTAGTATTTTCCATGGAACAAAAACTTCGTAGTATTTTGGCCATGTCTTTCCTACTCCCACTGAATAATGGAGATTTGGTACTAATTTTTCTCTGTGATATAATTTCCCATTTACCTTCATATTTAATTAAATACTACATACCTTCTCTAAAAGCCGGATGTTTATCACAGATGTGAAAGGAATGCAAAACTTCGTAATAGCAATCTGAAAAATTATGTTACTCTATAACCTTTAAAAAATCCCAGATAGTCCAATGAATTGCTCCTGCTTTCTTTGTTGGCTTGGGTTAGCTTGCACCTTCTCTGAGTGAACAGCTTGTGGTACCATATATATCTCAGTTTTTCTTTCACTTGAATTCTCTGCTATTTGGTAGCACGCCTACTGTCAGTTGTTTTAGGTAATTTGGTAATCTTCAGTACTTGCTATAATACTTAATAGTAAAAGAATTAAGATCAATTTGTTGTGCAGTAACATATTTCGTTCAAGTAGGAATCAATTAAATTTGAGACTCGTATATTAATGCAAATCACAACTAAGAGCCATCTTGGTACAACA
>JANHGO010000027.1:4195188-4244050 GCA_024606505.1 Aquila spilogaster
CATTAGGCTGACAGCGAGCGGGGGGGGGGGGAGCATTTGCACCGATTACTGAAAATGACTTTATTTTTTTTTTTAAAACTAGAATACGTCTCCGTGGAGATTGCATGTCGTTAATAGTGAGATCAAATTGCTGCACGGTATCCGTGGCAAATATAGAATAGGTTTGAAATTGTGTTGGTACGCGGTGGTACCTGAGCATGGATGCTGCTGCTTCTCTCTTCTGCTTTGTTTGTTGTTGCTTTTTGAAGCAGTAGGGACGGTTCGAGCATGTTTGCTACAAACGAGAAGAAAGGAAAGGAGAATTGAAAAGAACCAAATAAAAGCATGAATAAAACCTGCTTCCAGTAGCTGCTTTGTTGTTAATAATTAGCAATTATTGTGGCTTAAAGGATGCTTAAACCCTGAGCATGCATGCTGTTCCTTGGGCTGAGAATACGCGCGCGTGTGTGTACGTGTGTGTGTGTATTTGTTTTGCTGTGATTTGTTTCAGTGAGCATTTGCACTGTTGGAACTGCTGTGAGTTATCTGCATGCTTTGATGAGAAAAATTGCATAGCAATGGATGACTGTCTCTGACTAACCCGTATTTCATGATATATATTGCCAAACGGCTTTGTTTTTACAGGAGTTCATTTTGATATTTGGGGTGGGGGGTGGGGGGGGGTGGTGCGTAAATCACTGCATGTTTACATTGATGAAAGTATTTGTGTATTTTTTTAACAAATGATGGTTTGTTTGCTCACTTTTAACACTGAAGAGCAAGGCTACGTATTAGTTGATTGATAAGTAACAAACCTTTAAGGCATCTGATTTGAAGTAGCATCCCTTCCCAAGCTCTCTGAATCAAGAGGCGAGGTATATGTGCGGGGGAGCGCCGAGCTCCTCCAGGAGGGCTTTGGTCCTCGTCCTCCCCGGGAGCAGTGAGAATGCCTTGGCGTGGGCACATGGGAATTGTGCTGCACCAGGTGGGATGCGTCGGGACAGCAGGCAGGGAGAGGGTGAAAAGGAGAGCTGCCTGCAGAGGGGAGGGGGAGCAGCACCTTCTGGCTGTGCAGAAATGTCTCCTCTCCACTCACTGGTAAAGGCTTTTCTGTTGCTGTCAGTGCAGTCAGAGGATGATAAAGTGAGGAAGGTGGCTGGTCAGATTTCTCTTGTTCTATGGGTTGTAATGGCTGTGTTAAGAGGGTGTATGGTTTGGGGCTGCTTCTTCTTGACACGTTTGTGAAAAAGTTACCTGCTGGTCTGGGGCTGAGCTGTCTTTTGTTGTTGTTTTGGACGGTGGTTGTGGGGCTGAGGATCAAAACTTTGTGCATCTGATGCACCAGGTGTATTGTGCAGTCCAGTCTGTGCTTCCTAGCTGGGCTTCCTCAAGGTCCTGCCAGCAAGCCATTTTTTTCAGCTATGTATTTAAATCTCTCAATATGCAACTCTATAAAGCAGCTCTTAACTTGCTGTCCTGAGCTAAGTCTTTCCTGGCTTTTTTCTTTCCTACCCCAAAATAAAACATTTGGGGTCATGTTAGCATTTTCCCCTGCCCGATGGCTCTGGCCTGTCAGTATTTTAGGCCACTGCCCAAGTGCAGGCTGCAAACTTTGTGAGTGGAGTTTGCCATTCCCTGCTCTAATAGTCTTCCCCATCACCTAGTCATCATATGTAATTTGACACAGCTGACAGCATCTACTTAGAAGAAGCTTAAGGCTGAGCCAGCATGGAAATTGAATTGCCTCTCGACTCCCTAATATTAATGATCCTTCCAGGTCAGCACAGGAGTAATTGCCAGGGCAACCTGAGGAATTGTCCATTAAACCTACCTAGATGGTAGCTCACCTGTGGAGAGATGCATCCCGATGACACATGCAAAATGAATTCCATTTGCTTAATATGAGGGCTGCTGAAGTTATGAATATCTCAGAAGCCACCCTGTGGTCTCAAGTTTAATATTGAAGTGATTTTCCTGGTATTTTAGGATTGATTATGAATAAGGCTGGGTAGATTTGCTGTAGATATGACTGAAAAAGAAACCTACAGAACGATCTGGTTCATACCCTTATCTCAGCAAAGGTACAGTTTGATCTAAAACCTTGTGGCATAAAGCTGGGGAGGAAAAGTTCACGTTGTCCATGTTCTTTAGTCCTTGAGGTATCTGTGCATTTGGAATAACCCATTAGTCAGTCAAAGTTTGTATATACCTGGGCAGACTGATTAGGTGGGCAGCCGGACCTTTAAATCCAAAATCAATATTCAAGAGGAATTCAGAAGAGACAAGCAGCCTAAGGACAATGCTTAAAAACTCAACTGTGCTTTATGTCTTGAAGTAATGCTGATTTAGCAAGAAATCCCAGTCACACTGCGAGAGGATTTATTTTGTGACCTTGTGCATTTGAGATGACATAAAAAGTTCTGGGTTGTCAGCACGGCTTTATGGCGAGGAGGAAGTGCAGAGGAGGGGCAGCCATCGCTGCTGCCATTAGGAGAGGTACCTGCGTGGAGCACCAAAGAAGATGGATGCACACAAAGGACTAAAGTACTGCTGCTTCTGAAGAAAGCCTCAATTTCTGTCTTACCCGGCGACAGGCTTGGCAGTTGGAACCTGCTGATAAGCAGGAAATGGTTTTCATAACTTTTTGGCTGACATTTTCAGTAGCTTGAAATATTTTATCATTCTTTTTAGTTGTGTGTATTAATATGAAGTTTAGTCATTTATTTGTTTCAAGCATGTGAGTGCTTACAAATAAAGTTGCTTTTCATGCAACTAACTGATGAACATCTCTACCACATGCACAAGAAAAATTACATTTATTTTGTATGTTCCAGCAGCAGTAGTTGGCTCTATTATATTTTGTGGATGTGTTTTTAATGCTTCTGATGTGTTTTTTGAGTCCATGGGGCATTTTGTTCTTTTCATGAAAGCCACTCTGAGCAGCAGATCCAGAAGGGTCTGACAGAACCATGAAAGGTTGCTCTTACAAGTGTGAATGATCACAGTATTTTGCGCTGCTTTTCTACATTGCCTCTCTCTTCTTACCATTGTGTGCATCAGAACTGTGCTTTATTTTTCCCCGTAGGACTCCCAACTAAATTTAGCTATGTAGTTGCACATTTTAGTAGGGCTCATCTTTTTTTTCCAGCTTCTGTCTTACAATCCTTTCTGCGTGAAATTTCAGGTCATACTTCCAGTCTAAGTACCATATCTAAATGAGACAGACTGAGATGGTTAGTTTTTGGTGGGATGTTGCAAAGGAATTCAAACTATTACTCCATGCTCATACATCCAGATTGCTGTTAGCAAGAGGTCCTGCTTGTTTTTCTCTACTAATGCATTAGACTACAATTAGGAGGAAAAAAGTGCATGCAGACTTAAAAATCTATGTGGAAAACTCAGGGATTAGAATGTATGTTTTGTGTGTGCAGGCAGTTTGGTCATTTGTGGACACACACGTTGGTCCTGTGCAGCATTGTGGCTGGATTTCCAATGGAGTTAGGGTGAAATTCCACCAACCTTAAAGTCAGTGCGGTTCTTTTCGTTGGCTAGAATGTCTTTGACGTGTTGTCCCTGGCAGAAGTCTGAGTAGCGCAGAAGTCTAAGTATGTAAAGTCATACAAATTGATTTCTAAACCTATCTCTCATAGTGGATAGCTGCTAAAAGTGTATCAGAACTGAAGTGAGATATGAGCAAGATGGCATTTTCGCCAAAATGATTCATTTTAAGTTCCATCTCGTGAACTAAATGATTGCCTGCCAGTGCATAAATGGGAAGCTTTCAGATGGTATGAAATTCTTCAGAGCATTTCTTAACACTGAAAGGTGGTAACATTTGGGACCTTAGAATGCTTTCTGGTTTGAGTCTGGCCATCTCTTTTTGGCCAACATCCAGAATTTAGTAGAATAACTTATGGTCTTTAGCACAGAGTAGATGGTATTTCTTTGTCACAATATTACTGCCTTGTTGGTTGGTTTCTCTAATGTGGTTATGATATGGCTGCAAACAAAAAAAACCACTAAGCTGCAGGAACACTCAAAGTAATTTAAGTTTCTGAGTTCTGTATTTTTTTTTTTTTCATGTAGTTCTCCCAATTTCTTTTGTTGTCTTTCCGACCTCTTCTTGAAATTCCTTTCCTAGTCCATTCTCATAATTTCCTCAAAGCAGAATGTGTATCTGGGGCACAGATGCATCAAAGGAGTGAAGGATGCCTTTTGGTTTTCGCCTTTTTTGTCTTACAAGACCAACAGGTCTTTAAGAAATGCCGTGCTCGTATATTACATAGAAAACGAGCAAATGTGCGTTATTTATGTACAGTATGTTCTGCAGTAGAAGCAAAAATGGAGTTAGCATGGCATTAGGAGTACAGCCTGTTTTTGAGTTCTTCGCTCATGTTACAATTGCTTAGTAGCAGGGATATGATGGTGGACTAAAAGTCACAGTTTTACTTTACGTACAGTGCAGATGTATTCAATTCTGGCATTTAAATGTCAGTAATGCACCAAAGATGGGGATGCTGAGAAATTGAGTATGGTAGAGCTTGACAGAGTGAATGTCTGTCTGAGGGGAGGAGTGGAGACCACTCAGACAACATCACAGTGGACTGGTAAAAACAACAACAACCCTCCAGTAAATAAGCTCTACTCCTAAATGCAAATATGTTCTGTGACACTGAGATCAGCGTCAGGCACGGCATCCCGGTGCATGCCAGCTTCCCAGCAGTTTGCAGAGCCAAGCTAAAAATGTAGATTGTGATTTCATCAAAGATGTCCATCTGCCCCGAACAGCCTGAGCAGCCCCAGGCCCTCTGTGTCCGAGGATCTGCCACGTCCCTGGTGAGCATCAGCGGCTGATTTCAGCCCTGTCTCATCAGTGCCAGGAATAGCTCTGCTCTCTTCCTGGGCATAAAGGGCACAGTACTGCAGCAGCACACCTTGTTCGTCTGGGGACTTGGTCCTGAGAAATGTTGTTTGCATCCTATGATTTATATGGACTTCAGCTCAGCATGGTGCAGTGGGAAATGTAGGATTCCCATGTTGTGTTCAATGTGTGATTGAAATGGTTCATAGAATCCCAGAATATCCCCAGTTGGAAGGGGCCCATGAGGATCACTGTGTCCAACTCCTGGCTCCGCACAGCACCACCCAAACTGACTTCGTTCAGCTTTGGTTAGGAAAGGACTTTAAATAACTGCCTTTCTGTTACCCAAATCTTTGTTTATGTTGTTCTAGATAACAGTGCAGACAGAAGTTTCTCTGCTAACTCTTGCAGCAGTCAAAGTGCTCAAAATGGCTAGGAGAGAATGAGCGTAATGTATTTCTTTCTGCTGGTATCTTAAGTGGTAAATTACTGGTTGTGTGATTTTTACCCAGAGGAGTACCAAAGTAAGACCCCACACTTTTCTGTAACCTACACTGACAAATGTCATCTGTACCAGCCTTAACCAGCTCCTTTGCAGCTTTACCTGTGCAGAAAATTTATATTGCTGTGTAATTCCCTTTTCTACTGGATATACCTAGGGAGTAATGTAAGTGAAATGACATCTGAAAAGGCTGCCTCTCCGACCTTTGCAAAACAGTCCTTCAAGGTTACTGGTGATTATGCATGAGTCAGGAAGGATACAGATTGACATTCAGATCTCTCTGTTTTTGTGCAGCAGATGGTTAAAAAGGAAATGATAGCAACCTGTAAGTCCATAAGAGTGTATTTGTTGCTTTGTGAGATCTTTGTTCTCTGGCACTTAATAAAACAGGCAACTGAGATGGTCAACCTAGTCCTGTAAAGTCCGCTTGAGACAATGTCACTCACGTCCAAACTGTAATATCTGTTTCCAGTGCCATATAAGTGATTCATTTGAACCAGGAGAGAGCAGGAGCTTTTATAAGAGTGGGATCATTCTTGCAGTATGCATCCACTGCAGGGTGAGAGGCTTTGGCAGCTGATCCATGACCCTTGCTCCTTCCTTGCATTGTGCTGAGGCTGATATGACCATCTAGTAGTCTTTCTGTTGTTCCTCTTATAGCCCAGTATCCAAGTGGCTTCAGGGATTAAAGTCAGCTTTTCAACTTCAGGTATTGTTGTACGTATGAATAAAGCAATGGAAAGTAACCTGGGTAAATGATCTGAAAATGCAGTGTGGAATGATAAATGACCGTTGAAAGTCTCCCTCAACTGTAATTCATTTCATTTCCAAGAGAAGACTCTGTTACTTGTGATTAGTTAGACAGGAACATCTGAGATTACTAAATAAGATGACAAGCACAGTAAATAATTTTATTCTTGAATGAGCTATAGGTAGTATCAGTTGTGTATCAGACTGTTAGTGCATGTCATACACCTGTACTACTGATGAGCTGTAGAGAGCAAAAAGGAAAGATGTTGCCTTAGCTGTGTTGATAACAGGAGCATGATCAACTGAAGCTGTGAAAACTGTTGGTTGAAGTGTTCTCTCCCATTTTGATAACTAGCTCTATTCAAATGCCAGGCTAGAGTCTGTGTCTTTCATAGCTAAGCACATCCAGATGGACAGGAGCTTGGCACTGTGGGTCATGGGCTTTCTGGCCCCACTTCCTTGCCACTTCAGTGTGCGCCTGCAGCATTAGCAGTGTTTCTGACTGCAGTTCCTTCCTCTGTCACTGGGAACATCTCACTCCTTGCTCGTTTATGGATTTGCCACCAAATAGATGGTTTCTCTGTTTTAGCTGAATCTGAAGATTCAAGCAATAATTATGTAAAAAGTATTATGCATGTTATTTTGACATTTTGGAGCAAGTTTCCCCTACAATTTCTGTGTCACAGTTTAACAAACTCACACAGTTCATGTGAGCTTCTTGTACTAAAACATTAGCGTAGGTATTTTCAGATATTAAAAATAATTCTCTTTTGCTGTGAATATTCTCTATCAGGCTTTTCCTCTAGTGCCAGTGTCCCAGAATCATCTACCTAATAAAGAGCATCAAGGCTGGCAAGTAAATTGTGTGTTCAGGTGAAATTATCCTCAGTGTTCTAACAACTAAAAATGTGTCATCGTTCTATTTGTTGCGTTTTCCAGATGCTATTTAAGTTTACCTTCAAATTCAGTGTTTTGCATGTTTGTGTATCCCTTCAAATGCAGCAATGACTAAGTAAAGCTATTTCTTTGAGTTTGGATAGACTTCCTCTTCCAATAAAAGTTTATTAATTTGAAGGAGGCATTTGTTCATCCTGTATGTGTTTCTGCATGGATATAAGGCTGTGTGTTTCATCAAGGATCAAGAATGCGGACTGTGAGAGATGAATTGAAGGGTAGTCCAGCAAGTTAAGACCACTGCCAAGCATGGTCCTCAGATTGTGAAGACCAGTGAGGTCAGCAATCAAAAGAAAATGTAGAATTTATATATATAATGTATATAAAATGCATAAATATATATATATGCACACATACACATAGCTTGTAAATAGACCTAACAGAAATGTTAGCAATGGTATAAGCTGCTGGATCTGATTTCCCTTTGGAGCTGTTCTGGCACTGAAATACTAGAAAAGATGCTTAGGTCAGTAGGCACACTCAGTCTCCAAAAAAAGGAGTTTCAGTGGTGAGCACTGCTGTAGCAGGCACAGGGATGGCATCAGTGGTCAAGCCACCGACACTCCTCATGCTAGTGGCCTGGTTTCAGGCTGTACGCGTGGCGTGTGTGCCCAGTCCAAGGTGTCTCTGACAGAGCTGGCCAGGTCTGAATGCTGAACAAAGCGCTGGCATCTTTCCAAGCGTTTTTTTGTCTGGTTGTCACTACGTAGCAGGTGGCTGACTGAGGACCAGACATACTTCAAAGAGTTGAGATTGTAGTATTTGTCAGGGAAGATGTACTTACTTTCTATCTCACTGAAGATGTCAGATCAGGGGAGAGAGAGTGATGCTCTCCTTACCATCAATCTCGTGCCAATTAAAACCTCAAAAGTCTTAGTAACTGTCTCTGCTGCTCTTGGTAGTCCGTTTGGAGAGATGTGGGGTTGCTTTTTTGCTTATTTGTTTATGGATTTTGTTTTGTTTGTTTGTTTGTTTTTAAAAGCTTCATTTACAGTGAAGTGTTACACTCTGTTCTCAGAATCAGCACTCCCGAAATGGTTGGGAGCAGCACTGGCTCCTTATGCGTTGTTTCGTACAGACTGGAAATTCAGCTGGACATCAGTGCATCTGTCCCTACTACCTATGTGCTCTGAACACCAGGGCTGCACATGGAGCTGGAAGCTCACATGCAGCAGCCCCACTTGGAGCTACATGCATGTAAAGGGCACAAGAACTTGCCTTTAGTATATATTTTTAAGCAAAATGGACAATGTGCCATAACCGTATATACGCCACCAGGATCTTGCTAATTTACCCGCCTTGATTCCTTCCTTAACACTGTGCCTGGGAATTAGGCAGTCCTCCCAAGGTCACACACTGGTTTGCTTTAATGTTCAGGAAACTGCTGAAGGGTTGTTGAGAATGGTGAAATAAAGTCTCAGAAAGGATTTGTCCCTTAGCAGGTACTTTGAATCCTGCGTGCGGCCATGGGCTACAGCTGTGGAAGGCAAAGATAGTCATAAATTAGCCTTGTGGGGACAGCTCATTGGCAGCTTCTCCTTCAAAGGGAGACCCTTTCCTGTGGTATGTGTGTGCATATTTCCATGCTAAGTCAAGAGCAGTGAATAGTTGGTTTCCACTGTTCAGGCAGAATTGTAGAAATACTTGATATGCAACCTCTCATTTTTTCTGCAGTGGTTCAGCTGTGGAGGACAGCTTACATATTTGAGAACGATCATTGAGATGATATGAATAATTTAAATAATTAAAATAATCTGATTTTAGGCAGAATATCTTCTTTAGACAGATGTTCTACCCCTAACTTCTCAGTTGATATTATCTTCAAAGGCCCTCCATGAAACGGACTATTAAACACTAATTGACCTCTTGCAGGTAGTGGAAGAGAAAAAACAGTAAATTGCAGAAAGTGAAAATATTTCTTATACAAACCAGTGGTTAGGAAACAGCTCTTGGATACTTTTATAGCCCCTTTTAAAAACTAGGAATAGTAGTATCTTAACCTTCTGGAATGGGGAAAAAGAAACGATCACAAAACACCAATACTTAGAACGAAACAAAAACCCACGAAGCTAACCAAACAACAACAAAAAAAGCAACAACAACAGAATAAGTTTCTTATTTTTTGCCCGTTAGCTTTTGGGCTGAGGGAGAGTCTATCAGGATCAAATACTAACAATCAAACAACTTCAGCCTTTCTATTTCAAAAATAGAAAAATGACTTTGTTGTATCTCCTAATGTATAGAAAGGATCTCTGCCCATCAGTGGCATGGGACAAATGTCATAGCCTCTTCCAGCTGGCAAAATTTCAATTCACATAATAGAGAACTCTGACTGAAGGCAGAGAAGTGTAGTTCAAGACAAATTCTAAACCAAAGTTCACGGTGGTTCATTCAGTTCCACAGGAACTTGTTCTTACTTTTGTAAGCTGGGACTCACATAAGACTGAGAAGGAACTTCTGGGTCATAAAGTCCTGACTATTTCCTGAGTTCTTCTCTACCATTAAAGTTTTAGATGGATCTTTCTAACAATAGTTACCTATTGGAAGTCTTTAGGAGGTAGAAATGGCTGAAGCTTTCATTTAGCCCTTTAAATTTGTTGCTTAGGAAAACTGAACAGTGAACTACTTTTCTGTTTTAGTTTTCTATCATTTCATTTTATGATATTTCAATATAGCAAGTCAAGAGCAAGCTACAAGTATAAAACATAAGCATAAATGTGGCTTATAAAATCATGGAGTGCTTTGGGTTGGAAGGGACCTTAAAGATCTTTTCTTAATGTCTGGAGCTTCTGCAGAACCTACTGATGACAAAGAGGCTGGTAGATCTATCTAGGTAAATGCTCATCTGTCTTTACCTAAGCAGAATGCTCTTTGGCAGCAGGGAGTAATACTTCGTAAGACCTGAAGACCCAGTTAGCAGAATTACAGCAGCTCAATTCATCCTTGTTTCTGAAAACTTTGACTTAAATCTCATTGACATTATGAGAGGAGTGCAGAAGTGGGAGGTGCATTTGAAGAGCAATTAGGGTAAGAGTTTGCTTGTAAAGCAATTCTAGCCTTTTTGCTGTTTGATTTTGAAATTATTTTAATTGTCTTTCATTTATGAATGTTGAACCTTTAATGAAAAGGAGAGATCAGATGCTGCTGTTAGAGGGGAAATTACACTTATTACAAAGAGTAGACTTGGATACAGAAGTTGGTATGCTATGCTGACAAAGCCGCTATTGTCTTTCAGACTTCATTAAAGCGGTTTTTGCCTCCGTGAACATCTATGCTTTATGTAGTAATACAAAATGTTCCTTTATTTCTTTTTTTTTTAATGTGATTATGCTTTGATATCTGTCCTGTAATGAACAGCAGAAATACTGTGTAGGGATATAGGTGCTGACTCCTCTAAAGCTTCACTGGAGTTCAGTTGGAGAGGAAAAGAAAGAAAGAAAGAAAAAAATGTGACTAACCTGAAATTCCTGATTTACATAAATATCTTTCTGCACAATGTAAATTATTGCATGAAGTTTGGGCTTGTTGTAAGGTATGGTTGCATAGCTTATTTGCTCAACTCCTTCTGTATTTTAATGAAAACGCAATTTGATTTTGACAGAGTTGTACTTTTAAAAGCAAACTGGTGTATCTGTAGATAATGATTCCTTGAAGAGTGATTAGAGACACTTTCTTATATAATCACTGCATTATATGTATGTTGCTAGTGTTACGTGACATTAAAATCAGTCATTAATCCATATCCTTATTATCCCTGGTAGCTAAAAACACAGGGAATGAGGAGAGTAGACCAACCATTATGAGAAATAGAATGGATCCTCAAAGGAGGCCCTAATTGCTCAAGAAAATTAGATACTGCGTCTGATAAGGTTGTATGCATGTATTTCAGAGATTCTGGCATTCCACTTTGCTGATAATTTTCTTATCTAGAATAATTAGTGCTGTTTGTTTCTTGCGTGTTTCTATGGTTTAATGTAGAGCTGCTGCTATCGTGGAAGTGCTGTTTTTCTCTTGTGTGTACCCAACAGCGTCCCCAGCTCTCAGCTGCGCACTGAAGTGTTACAACTCGTGCCTCTGTAAGCAAAGGTTGTTCTCTCACCAGATCAGATGCTGCGGAGGGACTGAAAACAGAGCATAATAAAGGCTCTTGGAAATCGTGGCTGATGGCCCCATATAACAATAAGCAGGGATTGTTCTCATTGAATTTGCTGGGTTAGGAGCAGCACTTAAGCAACTTTTATTTCATAAAGTATAAGGCTGTGTCAGTGTGTGTTGGGGAGTAGGGATCAAAATGCTTGGGCATGAGACAGAAATAATGAGTTTGCTGAGTCTCTGATGCTTCTAAATGTATATAGTCCTCTGCAACTAAAAATGGTGAGGTTAATGGCGTTGCCAGCAGTGAATGGGAGACCTCTACTCTAGAGCTGATCCTTGACACCGGGAAAGGTAGCACAGACTTTGCAGGTAGCTCCTGATCTAAAGCTGAACACAGCCATGCGAAGAGCTTTGCCAGCCTTTGAATGGAGGCTATAATGAAGTTTTGAGTCATACAACAATGACCTATGTGAAAGCAGCTGTGAAATGGCGATTGTATCTTTCTAAACATTATGAAATGCATGGATTAAACAGAGTCTCCTGCAGACGCGCACGCACACATGCTCGCTCTGCCTATTTTCTAGTTCGCTGTCTACAAGAAAAGAATTAAATATTTATTCATTCTCCTCTTCTGCAGGTAAGATTACACTTTCTTTTGAATTATTCTGTTTTAATTAGTGGTTCGGGTGCCTGCAACAACACCGCAGGTCCAGAGGTTTATCCGCGAGGCTAAGCATGGCTGTGCTGGAAGCACCTGGTGCTGGGGCAGGTTATTGTTTGAACTGAGCGAGTTTCAACTGCTGCTAATTAGCTTTCAAACAGTTTTTTTTCATTTGTTTCACAGTAATTTCTCTGGTGTTTGCTCTGTGCTTAACCAGGTAAAGTAAACATTAAATCTCAATTAAGATTGCTGTGCTCATCAAGCAGAAATCCTCCATAGTATTCAGTTCTTCCAGCCACTGCTTTCAGGAAAGCAATGCTGTTGTTTTGCACAAGATGGATGCATTAAATGCCTGCAGACAGTGGGCAATAGGCTTTTATGTAGTCCCTTGAATATGGAGGAATATGCTGTAACAGATGTGGTCTTGAATAAAATATTCTAGCAAATTAATTGCATGCATGCTCAGGCTGAGTATGTAATTTAAAGTTGTATTTTTACCATACGGAACCTTGTTTTTTGGAACGTGCAGTAGAGCTGGAGAAACCTCTAGATGAAGTGCAATATAGATGCAGAGCCAGGCTCGGCCTACTGCAGTCTTGTAAGTAATAGGTGGTACCTTGTGCTTCGTGCAAACCCCACTGGGAGTGAGAAATGTGAGTTCTTGGAGAGTTCCCTGTATCACAGGGGTATTCATTATCTTGAAATAAGGTAAAATAATGCGAAGGCGCACCATGTCACAGTGCCAGTGACATGCCCAGAGCCTGTCAGAGGGAGCGGTGAGGTGGGACCTCGCATGTCCCTGCCTCCCTCTGCTGCTGGTGCAAAACCTGTTGCAGGCCTCCCTGGAGAACTCGTGTCTCTCGATGTGCAGTGCGTGCGTGCTTGCCTCTGCCTTCATTAGCCAGCAAAGACTGCTGCCTTTCCATTTTCACTGTGGAGAAATACCCCGCCTCATCTGCATGCAGCCAGCAAAGCCCGGAGGATTGCAGAGGATGGGAATTTTCAGCATCACACCAAGTTGCAGTGGGAAATGCCAGGTCCAAAACAGCCTCTCCGCTTTTTGTGCTGAAGCTCTGCTCTGAGCCATGAACATACAAAGTGTGCCATGCAGAGAGTAATTAAATGCTGTTTTCAAATAAATAAAAAATAGGCAGAAAGGTTCTTCGTTCTCTTCACTCCGTATGCCCCCCAGCTTTTGCCAGGGAACCTTGAAGATGTAAAACTTATATAATTTTGTCTGTTCAGTGAGCTAAATTATTCATTATAAATGAAAATATTTCTAATCATATGTCAGAAAATAAGTGTGATTTCTAGGCAGCTATGCCTAATAAGAACCCTGCGGTGTGAAATCCAAGTTATGGCTGCTAAAGCCATCCATCTTAAAGCTGTGCTGGCCTATGTGTATTTTTAGGCATCCTATCAATAAATATTTTATAAAGTGCTGCA
This sequence comes from Aquila spilogaster, assembly GCA_024606505.1. Taxonomy (NCBI): domain Eukaryota; kingdom Metazoa; phylum Chordata; class Aves; order Accipitriformes; family Accipitridae; genus Aquila; species Aquila spilogaster. Next base: position 4,208,437 of record JANHGO010000027.1, read on the forward strand.
GACAGTCGAGGGAGGAAATATTCTGTTGCAGTGGAATCCAATTTCAGGTTCCCCATAAAATGATGTGTTTTATAGGTTTTGATATCAAATACAAAAGCAAGGATGTTGTGTAAAATACATCAGATGTAATCACTGAAGAAATCCTGCTGTGTTGTGAATAATTTGTGGTCCTTCAAAGAAAGCTGCAAGTGCTCTAAGCAGACCATCTAATGATAAATATCAATCTGCATGTGCTCCTGTATTGATGAAGAAAAAGCTGCTTCCTACTTTTATTAACAGCAAGGTCAGATTGATAGCAAAGGAACAGAAGACATGATTTTTATTGCTACTTACACTACATGTTTAATTGAGAATAAATTTTGCAAGTGTTTGCTGTAATGCGAGCGCTGTTGCAGGAACCCTGCCATCTCCAGCTCAGTGTTTGGAGATTATAATCGCCTTCTTCTGGCTTCATTCCTGCACTTGGAGAACTTGTGATTTATAGTCATGTGGTGGGGGTATTTGCCTGGCGTCTTCCACTTCTGTAAGAACCACCTAATGCTCAGCCTGCTCATGTTCAATGGGGGCTGGGGATAGCGGCCTTTCTGAAGCACAAATTGGCATGTGCAGCTGAGGTTTAGCTGTTAGCATAATCTGATAATGGCACGGCAGCTGTAACTTTCAGAACAGAACCACTTCAAACACCCCATCTCCTAGCATTGCCTATATCCAGATGAAGAAATAGTGGGCAGAAGGAGGTGTGTCATGGCGACATAGCCCTTCCTGCTCCCTAGAGGTGGGAGCAGCTGGCAGGGCCCTTGTCCTACCTTTGGGAAGCAAACTGGTAATTCATCTCTGATTGAACTGGAAGCTATCAGCCAGCACTCTGTTCACCCGCCCTTAGTGCTTACCTTCTACTCGAGGTGCTTTCCAGGAAACATGCAAAGCCGCCTTTTAAGTTGTTCAATCAAAACAAAGCTGTGGGTGCAGAAGGTTTTAGGGGAAGGAAATGGGCCATTTTCTCCCTGTCCTGCTGTTTTAATTGGAAGCCATTGCAAAAAAGCTGCAAGTGTGGAGCTATGTGCACCAAGGTGATCGTTTCTACTGTGGTAAATCCTGGTCCAAAAAGGTATTTTCTGCAGGGAAGGCTTTTATTTCCTTTGTTTTTCCAGCACTGGAACACATATGAATTAGGCAAGTGGCAGCTGCCTAATGGAAAACATTTATTTCTTGTTGCTGACCTGGAAAACAAGGATTTTCTTAGTTCTGTGTTATTTTTAAAAGCTAGGACTTGGGGCATTTGGGTATTTTGTGTGTTTACAGATAAACGTAGAAAAGGAGAAGGTTTTGGTTGGAGCTCTAGCACTACAGCTACGTGGTGTTATGGCTCATAAAGAAAGCAGGAGCTAAGTTCAAAACTGCAAAAGAAGGCTCATATCAGGTGGCATCTAGTTTGGATGGAACTTGTAGATTCTGTTTTAAGCCGAAGAGAAATGATAACCTTACTCTGAGAGCACTCAGTTATAATTTTTCTATTATTTTATTATTTTCACCCCCCCCCCTCAAATACCTGAGTGTAATTTGCATAAGTAGCCGTTTTGTGACTATTTCTTTAATTCAGATGTTGCTGCAGAAAAGCGCTGGAGAGAACAAAGGAGTGCGGATGCAACAGCTTTATTATGCTGAAGCATAGTATTAAGACATGCTGAAATATGTATGTATTAAGTCGGTAGGCTGCAGATACTGAGAAGGAAACAGAAAGGAACTGCATCGCAGTGTCTCTAACAGTTTAGCATGAGGTTTTGTCATCTTGGTAAGCAAATGCAGAACATAGCCGTGTCCCTTGTGGCCTCACTTTATATAGGGCACTTTGTGCCATGATGGATCTTTCGTTACTGAAGACTTCATTGTGAAGCATTATGCATTCTTAAGGTCCATTCTATTCTGGCTGCTGAAGCACTTTTAAAATTATAAGATCAATTAGTAACATTAATTGAGTATTAAAGAACAGTAGGTGAAAGAAAGTGCTGTTTTAGCTGCCAGGTCTATGGTTTGAGCTTCGTGGAAGGCCTATTCTGGCAGAGGTCTTCTTTCTGTTGCCTGTGAGTTCATAAATTGCTTGGCTTGATCAATCTAGCTTCAAGCCTAACCCATCCCAAAGTCTGGGATGCTTTGAAGAGTTAGTCACACAACGCTCCTCCCTCCCCTTGAGACAAGGGGGGAAGGAAGAGGGAAGGAACCCAACTGAGGTAGGAGAAACTAATTTATTAAAAGGAATGGGAGATAATACAGAATAATTAAGAGTAATAAATCAGACGAATCAAAAATAAACAGGAGGAGAGAAAGAGTCAGTCTGAGTGTTTATCGGCAGGCCCTCCACGGCTGGCCTCTCGGAAAAGATGAGAGATCTTCCTCCTTTTTAATGAATGTAGCTAGGAAAATTTAGTTTAGCTGAGCAGTGAAGTATTATTAAATGGGAAAGTACATGCAAGGATGATTCAGATATTTCTGCTTTATCAGCTGCTTGGACTTTTGAGAATTACTGAACGTTGCTTTTTCACACCTTTCTTTCATGATAAATAATTATAAAAATTTATCTCGATCAAAGGTTTTCTTCCTTTGCTTCCAAGTATTAATATGATCGTAAATAACTGGTATTCAAACCAGATTCTATCTGAATAATGTATTATGCACAGTAATTCATAAAATATAATTTATTTTTTAAGGAATGTGTTCGTGTAACTTTGACTTCATGGAAAAGAGCAGTTGAGATATCTAACAATATGTGGGTATAAAATTTTTTTATGAATGTGATTAAATATTAGTAACAAAAACTATTCTTCCATTTTTAGTTATCGGAAGTGCATCAAGATAAGTAATTTACAAATCTTAGTAGGGTACAGTAAGCATCAAGAAGTTTATATAATGGTTATATTCAGCATGCATGAGCTGAGCAGTTTGCTTGAGAGCTAAAATGCGGTTGATGCACACTGCCACCAATAATTGCTATAGCAACATTGTCATAGTGCCTGAGATCTACCTCCCTTGGGTTCACACCTGAAGTTTCCTTTGTGGTGAAACAAAATGTCTTCTCAGGTTGAAAATACTGTGTCATAGTTAGGGTATTGATAATTTTTGCTATTCTTTTTCCAAGTAATTAAATTTCAAATGCTGAAGAGCACAGTGGAACATTAGAGGAAATCATTTGCTGTCATAGTGTCCATTTATCATGAAATTCAACATTGTGTGGCTCCTTCTATACAATTAATCTTTGCAAATTGGTGTGATCAGGTGAAGAAATTCTCTGTGGGCGGTCCCACTTAACTTGCGGAGTTTTTCCTTCCCTTTATCTGAGTGCTTAGATGTTACATTAGTGTCTGTAAAAAAATCAATCAAAATAATGTTTCAGAGTTGTTATTTCTCTTATTTCAAATTGCTGCACATAGTGATGTTAGTTGTGTCTCTGCTTATTGGGAGCTCTTTGACTCTAAGCACTGATATTCAGCACTGAGTGGGATCCTACTAATACAAGTTGTATTATGTAGAATTTGGGGGCCAGATTCTTAATCCTAGTTCCTGCTTTGTGCTGTTGGGAAAAAAAAATAGTAAGGGTTGCCCTGTATGGCAGTGGATGCATCACCAAGGGCTACTCTCCTGATGATGTTGTAGTGTAAAAAATCATGATGTGTCTGGGGACTATTTTTTCTGCTTGGTAGCTGGGCTGGGGGGAGAGGCATTGAACATTGTTTTGCAGGCAGCACCTGCACTGCTGTTCCTCCCATACAGCTCTAAATCACTGTGTTGAAGTTTATTACAGATATTAAGATTCCTTATATGTTAGTGATGTAAGCGAAGAGTATTACTCCGTTATTATTACGCTGGAATAACAGATGAAATAATTTTGCCCTGGGTCATGGAATGGCACAGTGAAGTCTGAATGTAGACTGGAAAAAGTAGAGCAGTGAGGGCAGCAGAGGCCTGTGATCATCTGAGCAGGCTAATCAGAAATCTTTCTGCAAGGAGACATAGATTATTAAAAAAGAAAAACAAATTGAAAAGTGGTATTTGGGAAAAGAGGGAGGTTCCACACTCCAAAGGAGAAACCCCAGAACCCCAGGACAGCGGTGGTAGCAGAGGAGATTGGGTCCTTGATGTAATGCCGGAGAATCTTAAAGGTGTGAGAAATCAGTGACGGGCAATGTGTGAAGGTTGTTTTACAGCTATGTCTGGATTTGAGAAATCTTTAGAATTCACATATTTTTGTCAAGATGCTTAAAAGCAAAAACAAGAACAAAAATGTTGTTGTATTGAAGCTAACTTAGAGAAATGAAAGCTTAAGAGAATTGAACAGGACTCTTCAATGGCTGTCCAACAGAAGGAGCTCAAGGAGTGCTGACGGTGACAAACTGCCTGGCTACCTGATGTTGGACGAGTGAGAGGAGGACTGAAATGGTCCTGTTTGATTCAAAATTTCTCATGGGTTGGTCTGTATTGTTTTGGTGCTGGAGCTTGCTCTTCCAGCAGCAGAATATAGCTTTTACAGAGGAGAGTATGGAATCTGAAGAGTTGGGATGTTGGGACTGGCACATTCAGACACATGAAGCATGTCAGTGGAAGTATAAAGGCTTACCTCTCTAAGGGGTGTTAACCATCATTATAGAATCACAGAATCATAGAATGGCTTGGGTTGGAAAGGACGTCAAAGATCATCTAGTTTCAACCTACTTGCCTTGGGCAGGTTTGCCAACAACTAGATCAGATTGCCCAGGAACCCATCAAGCCTGACCTTGAATGCGTCCAGGAATGGGGCATCTACAACTTCTCTGGGCAGCCTGTTCCAGTATGTCTCACCACCCTCTTGGTGAAGAATTTATTCCAAACATCTGACCTAAACCTCCCCTCTTTCAGTTTAAATCCATTCCCCCTTGTCCTATCACTATCTTCCTGCGTAAAAAGTTGGTCCCTCTCCTTGTAAGCTCCTCTCAAGTATTGAAAGATCACAATAAGGTCTCGTCAGAGCCTTCTCTTCTCCAAACTAAACAATCCCAATTCTCTTAACCTTTTGTCATAGGAGGGGTGCCCCAGCCCTCTCATGCTGCTCTCATTGCATGATGGGTTGACCTAGTGCGGTGTGAATGCTTCAGCTACTGTTGATGCACCAAGTAAAGCTGTGGACTAGCTGGAGTTAGCTTATAGTGCCCACAAATCTATGTGGAACGTGTCCAGTCATTGTTCTCAGAATACAACTGTAGGCTTGGGAATTAAACTAGGTTTAATTAACTTCATTAAATCACAATAACATTCCCATGTAGACAAGACTGACAAACTTCGGGAGTTTCATTATACACTTTGCTGACATAGTATGCCTATCTAGGGAGCCGACTGAAAGTCTTAGTTGCAGCAACAAGAACTTCTGCTGGACTCCTATCTGAGTTTGAGCCTGGGTATTGCAAAATCATTTTCAGTTTTAAAGAGGAATCTTACCATATTTTTTCTGTTTGCTATCAATGAAGTATTGTATTGAATTTCAACAATAAAATCTTGTAAAAGCAAAACAAGGTGAGTTCTAAGCTCCCCCTAGACAATGGAAAAACCTCGTCAAAATTTAATGTAAATCTGAATAACAGATTTGTATGGATGGTTAATTTTCCACACTGCATTCTATTTTAAATTCTTTGCCATATTTTGCGTACTTGCTCATAATGTAATAATGAAGGTGAAGCATCTCAGTTTATGAGACTTAATCATTTCAACTTAGACTTTTTTGGAGAATCTCACAACAAGAATGTCTTTGAAATGTGCCTCAGAAGTGTTCCATATTGCAGTCGGAAGAGCAATTAAGCAATTCAAGCTTATGAGTTTGGGCTTTCAGTTTTAAATGATTTCACAAGAAATGATGGGCCAAATGCACAACTGAAGTGTGAACATTTCGTTTCCCTGGAACCGTGCATCTTTACACCAGCTGACGTTCAAATATTATTAATCTGTGCAGGCACAGGGCTTATGAATTAATGTTTCACATCATACCTGCATTCTCGTGTTCCCTAATTGCTGGGTATTACCTTAAAAACTCTCCAAATCGAATGTCATGTGTGGAAGTTTTTCATTTGCTATAAAAATGAGCTGCAGATACATATTTCTTTATGAGTGGCCAAGCTGATAGCCTTGAGCAGACAACTGGCACAGCTGTGCCCTGTCAGTCCACGCTGCAGATCTCTGAGGCCAAGCTAATAATGATCAGTAGGAGCAGTAGCTTTGTGTACTTTAAGAGGATGGATCCTCATGGACGAGACTTCTGTTGAAAAGTTCAAATCTTTGCTGCAGTGGTCAGCAGATAGCTGCTGACAGTGAGTGGAAAGCTGAAATCTTGCACTCTGTTTCTAATGGCTATGATCCACAAACTGTTCCTGCCTCGCTTCCTTTGTACTCATCCCAAGCTCTCCCAGTGGCCATTGATCTTTTTAGCTCTCCATGGGCCACGTTGCTGATTTGCCCTAGTCCTTATCCCCACCATTCTCTCTTCCACTTGTAATGGTTCCCATTCTTTAACTGTACATCAAGCACAGTGCTCCATTTCTCTTCCTAAATCCTCCAGCAGTGTGTCTTAATTATCTTTCATATGCTTCTGGCTCTTCATCTCAGTATCCTATCTTGCTGTCACTCACAGCCTGATTTCTCTCTCCTTTCTGTTCAAGTCTTTCCTGTTCCTCCTCCTCCTTGTCCTCCTTGACATCAGCACAGGAGGAGTCTCCCAGGTTTCATCTCCTCTCTTCAGTACTGGAAAACCAAATCTGTGGCAAACAAATATATACGTTGTGAAGCAAACGTATTCTTAGGTCCCAAACCCAAATGACCGAGTGTATGATCTGCAATTCTTCCAGTTTTCTTAAGCTGCCCTCATTGGCAGAGCTGGGTATATTTTCATGCACAGGATGAAAAAGGTAGGCTCCTGGGGATGGTAGAACAGCTTCATACAGTAGTTGTGAATAATGTCTGCAGGTAAATTATGTCTCTCTCTTTTTTTTCTTTTTTCTCTTTTTTCTCTTTTTTTCTCTCTTTTTTTTTGTTCTGAAATCAATCTGAGAAGTTAGGGAGCTGTTTCATTCGGAAGTGTGTGTACATGCATGCAAACTGATGATTTTTTATACACGGGCTTAAAAAAGTACCAGCAGATTTGGAAGGTATCTTTAAATAGCTAATTTAGTAAAAGTAATAACAATTGCAAGCAAGATATTGAGTCATTAATGTAGATATTGTCATATTTATTCTGTGATGTATACTGAATTCACAGCTCTAAAGTAATAACAGAGATAAAAATTATAATAATCTTATTCAAATAACAAACATGGATTTCAACCTCATCTGCTTTATACTGAAAGTGTTTATGGAAGAACACTGAGTCCTGGAAGCACTTGAAGGCTAAATGATGTCACCTGAGGTGCGGCCACTCCAAGGCAGCCACGTGGAGCAGCTCCAGGCGTGCAGTGCTGCTGCTGCCCTGCAGCATGCTCTTCACATCTGCTGCCAGCGTGGTTGCTTACACGGTTATGAAATCAAGGCATCGTTAACAAACTCAAATACCTGTGTGACAAATGGACACTTGCAGAAACTATCTAATTAACTGTATCTCCAAAACAGTGGCTTTAATGAAACACTTATTTTAATTGAAAAGCAATTAGGCATTGTCTCCTTCCAGTGCACGTCTGCCTCTCATTAGAATTAACAAGTGTCGTTGGCAGGACAGTGCTCTGCAGGATATATCCCTGCCCTGCAGAACTAGTCAGTTGTTTCCTTGGTGCTGTCCATTGTCCTGTCAATGTTTGAGTTTTTAGATTAAAAAATTAAGATAAAGAAATGTAGTCAGGTTAGTGAGAAGCTAATTTCCATTTCTCTGCTATTGCAACTCAGTGACATTGGAGAACGAATGTGACCATGTAACTAGTATCCAAGAGGGAACCACTGTCTTCTTGGACTCTCGAAAGTTTTATATTACGATCTTAACTATAAAAACTAAGGAAGGAAGGAAAGTGTTGGCAGTGGCGTTGGTGCATGTTGTTCCTCAAGAAGAGGAAAACAAGGGTTGAGAAAGGGTTAACAGCAGATGCCTTTCTGCTTCTGACTGAGTTAATCTAATTGGCCTCGAGACAGAGACACACTGAAGTGAACTGGAAGGTCAGTCAGTGTTAGATAGAGGATCCCATGTTGTCTGTTTACTGCCACTGGGGCAAGACGAGATTGCTGATTTACCTAAATGGCCACTGAGAGTCTGAGAGTTTATGCAGTTTTCTGCATTTCTGAGAAGAGTTATTACTATTTTGTAGTCTGCATTTTGAAGCAGGATAAGAAAGCTTTTTCCTCCCCCAAAAATTGAGTGAGAACAGACACTGAATGTTAGTTCACAGAGAGTGTTCCTTGTGAAGAATTTTTCTTCCCTTTCTCTTTTGAGAATTACCTAGTAACTAAATTCCCATGGATTTCAATTGATCAAAATACTCTCCTGTGACACAATTTAATAGTCAGGGATATTCACAGTAAGTTGAATTGGCGGTACTGTAACTGTATATGAAGATGGAAGCACAGCTAAATGTAAGTGCCCTTCTAATTCTGCTGTATTGGAGATTTTAGTAACTAAGTGGTTCCAGGCTTCTGTCTGTACTTCTGTTTGTCTGAGAATGGTCTTGTGCCAGTGATTAAGTTGCAGTTTGCAAAAAACAGGTTTTATTGAAGGCCCACACATCAGTTAAAAAGAAGCCCACTTCTCCACCATTAAATCAAATAGTCATTTTAAAGTCTTTAATAGTACTGTGTCTGAGTTTTGGGAGATGAATAAGACTGCAGTAGGTATCATACTCTAAAAATTCGACAATCTCTGTACATGTGGTCCAGAAATGTAAGTTAAATAAGGTTTGCTATCACTGTAGCAAAGTCATAGTTTAAGAAGCACACAGTCTCAGAGTTAAAAAGAAGCAAAACCTACAAACATCTCCATGGTGTTTTGTGAAATCAGAATTAATGGGGACCAGAATGTTTACTTCAGCAAACGAGAAGAGAAAAATTAAATTATTTCAGAAAATGCAGCATAGGGCCCAGAAACATTTATTTTACACTCAGAGGCAAAATTAATTTCTTGTCTAGGAGAAAATAAACACTTGGATCTCATCAATCATATTCAGTTCCTTGTATTTTAGATTTGGTGTAAATTTAAGCAGCACAAAAAAAATCCTTCATTTTTGTTGTTGTTCTGTTTTGATGTATGGTGTTTATGAGAGAAGAACATGGATGACCTGAAGAGAACCTTGGAATGAAAGCCCAGAGGTCTTTCAATTAGTTTGGAGATTTCCTATCCCTTGTTCTCAAGCTTTTTTAGCTACCTGGGGGAAATAAGAGTGAAAAAGTTAAATGGAAGAGAAGCACAGCTACTGATCAGTAAGGTCCATGACAAAAGCACTTGTAATCAGAGAACAAAAAATGGCGAGAAAATATGATTTCTGAATTTACGATGTTGAGAATCTGGAAGTTGGATGAGACAGAAGTAATGTGACCATTCAGCCTTTCACGGAACGGTATAAATAACGTACGAGGTATTATACAATAAATTACCAGTGGTTTGTTTGCTGGCACATTGCATATCAATATCTACTTCCAAGGTTGAAGTCCAGGCTTGTGCCGTGTCTTTTCCTCTGTGTTTCTCTCTCCAGCGAGAAGTCATTTTTTCAGTCTGGCCCGAAACTTTGTGCAGATCCCTCGAGCTCTTGGTGGCAGACTGAGCAGCAGCTCAGCTCCCGGTCCTGAGAGCACCAGGGGAAGAGTGCAGGGAAGTGAGCCTCCCTTTGCACCCGCCCTCTGCAAAAGGGAGGGAGCAGGCAGGATGGAGGACAGGTTGTGGTGCAGACATAGCTCTGAGCTCGTACGTTTGTTATTTCCAGGCAACCAGCACTCCCCAGTATCTTCAGCACACGGGATTGAAACAGTTTGGTCTTTCTGTCGTACTTGTAGTTCTGCTTTAGTCATGAGCAAGACCACATCATACAGTTTTCAGGAAGAAAGTCAAGTGTTGTCCCATTCCTCTGGTACTGCAAAGCAAATTTAGGGTATTATCAATGAAGAAGTGTGTCTGACACTACCTTTACTTCTCATGCAAACATGCCACCAGGTTTTTGTGACATGAGTTGGCCTAAATGTTGGTCAGGTGTGAAAGATGCACACTTTGTTAGAGCAAGCACCTTATTGAAGGACTATTTCAAAGTTCATGGTAAACATCCATAGTTCTTTTTATAAATGCCATAATTTTGTGCCATAACTTAAAACCTGGATCTAGTACTGAGTTCATTCTGAAAAACAAACCTTCATCTTCTTGCTGAGAGTTGAGAAATGGTAACTCCCGTGCTTGATACTCTTACTACTTGGTCTGCTACCAAGAACCAGAGCTAGTCCTGGATCAGCTTGTCTGAAGAAGGGAAGGCCAGAATAGCCCCTGCTACCATGTAGTAGTGTGATGTTAAAGATCTCCTTGCAAGTCCTTTAAATAGGGCAGGAGTGGCCCATCATTTATGAAGATGTTTGCATTGTCAGTAAGTTGCCTAGTAAGGACAGATGCAAAGAAAAACAGTTGGTTTAATTTTCTGAATAGGTGCTTATGGAACGTTTTACAAGCGGACAAGAGGAGAGACATTCATGAATAACATTAACACATTTTATTTCTTTTTCATCTACATCTGTGAAACTAACATTATTCATATGGTGCAGGAGGTGAGGGATGTACCTCATAAGGAAAAAATTGGATTAAATAGTTCTTTTTGATTAGTAATATTATATAAGGTCTGCTCTGAGAGTAACACCTCTTATTTTATTATGTTGGCCCATAACATCACAGGCAGATGTTGGTGGTATAGTAGCAGAGGCTGAACCTTCCCAGCAATATTCCATTCTATGTTGTTGCCATGTGACAGATGGCAGCAGAGGGGCAGTCTGACACAATGGTGTCTGGCATGGAAGTGCATATAGAGAAAGGGGTGTCACTGAATTCCTCCACAAGGAAAAAATTGCACCCATTGATGTTGATGCTTGGTGAGCATTTAGGGAGACCAAAGAGTGGATGTGAGCACAATGAGGCAGTGGGTGGTGTTTCAGCAGTGGCAGCAGCAACAGTGCAGTCACCTCCGCTGGTGCACATTTTTACAAGCACAGCGTTCAGGATCTTGTTCATCAGTGGTAAACATACACAGACAGCACTGGTGGTAACTGTGTTGAGAAAATAGTATTTTGTAGCTGAGAATTTGCTCTATCACGTAGCGTTGTTGTGCACTTTGTATCTGCTGTAGTTTCTATGGAAATAAATAGGAGGCATTACTTTCAGAGCAACCTACATAGTTTTAAAAACTATTTCAGAGTACTTGCTCTTTCAGAGAGCTTGCTCTCCAGGTAAAAAATTGCAGCTTTGTGAGCATGTGGGTTTTCTTATCTCTGTTTCTACTTTTTTCAGGATGAAGTAAATGACTCTGAGACTTTGACCAAAGCAATTAACTTCAAATTCAGAGCTTAAAGGAAAACTGCACCATTTTGTGGATGTTATTTTTCTATAAACACTTTTTTCAAATGCATTTGTAGTAATTTTGACCACGAGAATTAAAATGTTTGGGATTTTTTGAGAAAGGAGAAGAGGTTTGGAGAAGTAATTGAAATACTAGTCTGCATTGAAAAGATACTGTGGATTTTAAGGTTTCTTGGAAAGCTTCCTGACAGACTTTATATAGAGAATTGGAGGCCAGAAAAAAAGATTATTCTGCTTTGCTGTGTGGGACAGCTGTGCTCCTGTTCCTGCCCAGATTTAGGGACCAAAGGCTAAATCTGCCCTGCAGGGCATCCAGGGCTTTTTGCCTGTCCTTCAGGGTTTAATTTCTAAAGCATTAAGTTCACAAACTCAGGGGTCTTAATTTAATTCTTTATTATTACTATTATTATTATTATTATTTTGCTATTATTTCTGTCAGACACTGACCAACTCAAGAAAAATAGCATGATGGTATTAATTAGATGGAATCTAGTTTGGGAGAGTGTTTTGATTTTCAGTTACTGTATGTTCACATTATAGGGTAATAATAATGTCAGCAGTTAATAAAATATGTAATAATATTGTATATGTGCTTGAAATATTAGCATTTTAATGTCCATATGCAAAAACAACTTTTTTCAGGAGCACAGCACTGAGAAAATACTTTCTGGGTGTGGGTGGATGAGCAGTAATTGATGCCCATGCAGTGGTTTGGCCAATAGCAGGTTAAAAATGGATTTAGAGGCAGTTGTCCAAATGGTATGTCATCAAGAGCTGATATTGTTGCTACATCACTGTAGCTTCTTTTCTTACCAGCACACTATTTTGTCCAATGAGAGGTTATTAACACTAGGGAGAAGATATCTGAAGAGTAGAATTGATTAACGGGATATATTTGAGTTTCTTTCTACAACTGTCTCAACAACCAATCATAGAAATCTGCTTCATTTACAGAAAATGAAATTTAAATTACACAGTCTTTGCTAGAAAATTTTGTCATTAATCCCATCCCAAAAATGAAATATAATTTTTTTCCACATGAACCCTTTTGTGACCTTTCATATTTTGCTGGTTTCTGCCAGCATTCCTGGGCGCTTTGGTTTATGTTATTTTGGTTTATGTTATTTTATTCCTCCTTTTAAAGGAAGAATAGAGGGGAAAAAGAGAAGAATTTATATGAGAATGACTTTTAGGAAAGTCCCTCAGTGCATCTGAAATTAATATGTCCAATGCATAGTACACATGGGCTGCTCTAAGCTCCCTTGTGTAAACATGAACAGTATATTTGAAGAAAAGTTTGCCACAGATAATTAGGAAGGTAGAGGTGCATACCTCATTTCTTCCTTTCTTCATACCATGGTTCCAGTTATATACCCTTTTCCTAAGCTGAAGCAGACCTCTGTATTTAAATGTCAGTGGTAGCTGTTTCTCACAGAACAGTATTTGAATAAACTTTCAGGAGGAAAAGAAGTAATTTAAGCAGACCCAAGAACTGGGAAAAGGGAGAGAAGGAGAATTTAATGTCTAATTTCCTGGTCCTGCATCTGAATGTGTGTTTTAATGTAGTCATTTGTCAACAGTTGTTAATTAATTTAGCCATTAAACTTCCCATAATCAGTCGGGTTACATCAACTACTGTATACCCGTTCCTTTGTATGCCTAGTCCCTCTTTTCTCCCTTGGCCTCACTAATAATTTCTCACTCACTCCATGCTATCCCTTCCCCATGGGGCTGTCAGTGCTCTACCACCATTCTCAGGCTGCCGTCACCTCCGGTCATTGCTGTAAGTACAGCCAGTTTCCTCCACGAAGCCCCGCAGCCTTTTCAGGCAGCACTCTTCAGGCACCATCTGTTCACAGCATCTCTCTGGCCAGGCTTCTGCCCGGCTGTTCCCTGCCTCCTTTCTTCCTGACCATCCTGCCCTTCTGGGGAATCTTCTAGAGGATTACCATTGCTAACCTGCAGAACTGCTAACCCTTACCAGTAGCATCCTTACCTGACCCTTCTTAGCCTCTGCTTGATCTGGATAGCTGGATCAATGGGCTGAGGCCAATGGTATGAGCTTCTACAAGGCCAAGGGACAGGCCCTGCGCTTGGGTCACCACAACCCCATGCATTGCTACAGGCTTAGGGCAGAGTGGCAGGAAAGCTGCAAAAAGGAAAAAGATTTGGGGGTGTTAGCTGGCAGCTGACTAAACGTGAGCCAGCAGTGTGCCCAGGTGGCCTTCTTGGCATCCTGGCATCCTGGCTTGTATCAGAAATAGTGCAGCCAACAGGGAAGGGAAGTGATTGTCGCTCTGTACTAAGCACTGGTGAGGCCACACCTTGAGTGCTGAGTTCAGTTTTGGGCCCCTCACTGCAAGAAAGACATCGAGGCCCTGGAGCATGTCCAGAGAAGGGTCTGGAGCACAAGTCTTATGGGGAGCAGCTAAGGGAACTGGGTTTGTTCAGTCTGGAAAAGAGGAGGCTCAGGGGAGACCTTATTGCTCTTCACAACTGCCTGAAGGGAGGTTGTGGTGAGCTGGGGGTCGGCCTCTTCTCCCAGGTACCAGTGATATGATGAGGGATAATAGCATCACATTGCACCAGGGGAGATTCAGGTTGTATATTAGGAAAATTGTATTCTCAGAAAGAGTGGTAATGCATTGGCACAGGCTGCCCAGGGAGGTGGCGGAGTCACCATCCCTGGAGGTGTTCAGGAACAGTGGAGATGTGGCACTTGAGGATGTGGTTTAGTGGGCATGGTGGGGATGAACTGACAGCTGAACATGATGATCTTAAACATCTTTTCCAACCTTAATGACTGAATGATCCTATGATTCTCCCACATCCGGTCCTAAATTAACCTGTAAGCTCCTCAGAGCACAGCCTTCTCCTTCGTGCTCCTTTTAGCACCAAGCACGGTGGTGCCTGACTGGTGTCATTAAGTGCCACAGCTGTATGAATAAATAAGAATAGTTTTGATTACATGTTGAAGTTGCAATCCAAAATAATTTAAACAGTAGTCACAAGTGGTTATGCTGTTTATAATTCATATAATAATTTTGGTCTACCAGTTTTTAACTGTTGTGTAATTTGAATTTAGTTGCTGTTCTCTTGGGATAAAGTATATTACTGAATAAGAATGAAATAAACTATATTCAAAGTAGCTGTAGGGTGCTGTGTTTTAAAAGAAAGCTGGGGGAATGCTAGGAGAAAATATGCAGGTTCCATTATACTGTTAATGAATGCACAATTCAGATTGGTGATTTAATTTTTAGATCATATTTCTCTGGTACTGGCAGGTTTAACAGGCTTCATACATGAAAACTGAATAAGATAGTATGTATTTACGCTCAGTCATGCAAAACCTGAATAATTCGAAAAATGGGTTTCCTATATTGTTTATTCACCAGCAATTTTTTATTTTTTTTAAATGACATAGCATTCCAAGAGCACAACAAGAAGGACACAAACATAATTTCTGGTACCAGTATTGAACCTGTGATTGTAACCTTTAAGACAACTTGATATTTACCTACAGCTGCAGCCTGACACTATATTTAAGCCGTAACTAGAGCATCATTTTTTGATCTGGCCAAGAGCTTTCTTGAAATAGTCACCATTTCCTTCCTCAGACAAGGTGGCAGATTGGTCATATTTTAAACTCCCTCGGCTAAGAGACAAATCTTGAAGTTTCCGCAGACAGACCTGACTGATGTAGGACTTACTCCTGCAAGGGCCACAGCCATGAATAGTTGTCAGAAACCGCTTTGTGTGGTGACTTCTGACTTTACAAAATATGATTTTTATGCATTTTGTACATTGACATATATTTTCATACCAACCTTTTTTTCTGAAATGTGAACAGATGTCCGGCTTTTTAAGAAGCCGCCTTTTACAATGGACCGCACTTCAAATTAGACAACCACATCCACACAGTGAATACAAAGGGCTCTGAAAATACACGAGGAAGACAGGTGGAATCAAAAGAAGCCCTACTTGGCCTTCCATTTGTGCACTGGCTAGTCTGAATTTTCTTTTTCAATCTCTTACAACTAGATTATCAGTTCTTAAATGAATTTGAACAACTTGCCTGTGAGACATTCTAATCCAATCTTGTATTACAACAATACCAGTTGGATCTTATCCTATTAGGGACTCGCTGTAAATAAGGGATTTTCCACTGACTTTTAAATCCTTCATTAATGAGTGTTCTCAAAGCAGTGTCCTGGAAATTAGCCATAGTGCTAGCAAGAATTGCAATTCACTCAGGAAAACTGATTTATTGTAAATCTTCCCATCCAAATTGAAAAGTATAAGAAAAAGATAATGTGAAGTAAGTAAAACATAGTGTTTCGTCTTGCATTATTTATCTATACCCTTTGGCTGCCTGAGACCCTTAGATCTAAATCTTTCTCTCTGTTCAGGTAGGTTCCTGTCAGTCAGAGCTCTTCTGCCCAGAGCAATCTGGTAGCTGGCCCAGTTTCTGTAATGTATGTGTTGCTTATATTCTCTAGTGTTTTAGCTAATTCTTAATCCCATTTTAAATCGTGTTAAGTAGTCTAATGGCTTTTACATGTAGCTTGGTCACTACCATCTCACTTCCTTTCACAGCTCATTTGCCGTTATGCTGAAAAAGATGTGTGAGTAATGGGAAAGAGGTGTTTGGGGGAAAGCAGAAAACGGGGAGGTTGTGACACATCTGTTAATTGACACCTAACCTGGAATTGTTTCTGACACATTTTTATGAAGAAAACAATTTTCATACCTTACCTCTTCTTATTCAAATACCGGTACTTGTTTTATTGTTCACAACAAAATATGTTTTATATCTTGCATTGACTTTGAAACAAAGATTATTTCATGTAATGCTCAGAGATACAAATCTTGGCATGCTATCTTCACATTTATTGTAAGAGTTATTAATTTCTTTATCCTTAGTGTGCACGCACTTTTATCAAACAAGAACATCCCTTTGTTCTTGAAGAAATGCGCACATTCTTTCCTTAGATAACACTAGAATTACTATCACTTTATAAAGATAGATTTGACCTCTCTTTATAAGTAACTGAGCAAAATATCTTTCATACTTTCAGGCACTTAATGTGTGTGATGTTTCAGTAGTTATTTTCTTGTGATTTTGATTACAGTGGAAACTGTACAATGAGAGCATACTTAAGCTAAACTCTAACCATACTGTGCTACGTAAGCAGTAACCAGAGATGCTGTGGTCCTTCCATAACTCGATCTGAACATTTAATCTCTATGAGCTGATGTCACAAGAATCACAGACTTAACACATCCCTACATGTACCAAAGCACCCTTAAACAAAATTCCATTTAGACTAGTAGATCTTAGAGAAAATAATTTCTTACTATGACTATTATGTATGCATGTGATGCTTTCTTCTTAATGGAATTCGCATGCAATTCCCTAGTGCTCAACTGGTGAATGTTCAGTATTCCAGCTGTAGGTCATACAAGTGTAACATCATCTCCAGTGTTACAGACAGAAGGAAAAATATATGACACTGTGATTTTGCTGACAAAATCGAAACTGTTTGGGAGATGTATGGCACTTTTTTTCATACTTTTTTTATTATTGTAAGTGCTTTTTGAAGTACAGAGTTAACCTTTTATGTGAAGGCTTTATTAGTTGGTTACCTGGCTGTTTATTTTTATTCTATACTTTAGGAAAAACACAGGCAGAGATTGGTTTTTAAACAGATATTGATTTTCAAGCTTAAATGGTTGTCTTTTGGGGGAAGGAAATGGACATTAGAAATTCAATAGGATGTCTGCAGCTGACTTTTGGTATAACTATGTAGCAGCGAGAATGGTCAACTAGAAAACTTTTCTTTTGTATGTATAACTCTCATTCCAAATATGGCAACTTACTTTGGCAGCCTTGTAGATTTACATAAATCTTTCCAACTATAGGGAAAGGTGGTCCTTGTGATTATGGCACTGAACTGTGACATAACATAGTTGTTGTCTGTAGCCATTTTGATTGCCTTCAGCAAGTTATTCCATTCTATTATGCCTCAGTCTTCTATCTTTATATTATTATAATAGGCTTTGCTTTGTTCTACCTCACATATGAATGAATGTATTCCTGTATCACTTTCCTACCTCACAGAAGTGCTGAAAGCATGCGTTCATTAATATTCTTGAAGCGTGACAAAGAAAAGCTTATTACTGTAATGTGCTTTGCTTTAAAACTTTAGCTAGAAGAATATGATAAACAGCATTGGTTAAGCTTTGTCTGTAACATACAGAAATATGATAATTACATATTCACACTTAAACTGATGAGGTTAAACTTGGAGGTATTGCAGGTCCTTCTCCGATACTCACGCAAACAAACATCTAAAAATGATATTTCACATTGACCAAAATGGTTTGTATCTTGTAATTGGCATATGTATCATACAGGAACCCAAGAATGGCTTTTTGCCAGCTATATCCTTAGTTGTATGTTTCAGTGTCACATTTTCTTATTCTCCTCATGTATTTCCTTCAGTGAGGTGAAGGGAAGTTTGAAATGGGCAGAAAATAAACATCTTACCCATAGGAAAAGCTTCTTCCTAACCTCATTAGTAATTGCTTGAGAAATGACCATGAGCATGACAGTTTATATTTCTCTGCTATTATTTCCCCTAATAACTGTGGATGTTCTT
The DNA here is from genome assembly GCA_024606505.1 of Aquila spilogaster. Classification (NCBI taxonomy): domain Eukaryota; kingdom Metazoa; phylum Chordata; class Aves; order Accipitriformes; family Accipitridae; genus Aquila; species Aquila spilogaster. The sequence goes on from JANHGO010000027.1 coordinate 4,226,629, forward strand.
ATTATATTTCTAAATGCTTATTCTCAGAGGTGGCTTGAACAGACGGTGTATCATTTTATTAGGTTCAGATTGATTGCCTCTGTGTTGCATTTAATATTTTCTTGTTCTTGCACGGTAAGGAAAGGTAGATAGAAGTCCCCAGTTTGTTTTCTGTGTAGCGCTCCAGGTTGTATCATTTGAGTCCTTTGTCATGATTTTTTTTTTTTCTTTTTTAAATACAAGGAACTGTCCAAGCTAATTCTGGACAGATGTTCCTCAAATTTCTCTGAACTCAGCACAGAACTTGGGTAATGCTTCACTTACTTAAGACAAAAGGGTGTTCTAACTGGTACTTTCTAACACTTTATATATTTACTGTTGTTTTCTTTCCTTGTCTTTCTTCTCATTGAAGAGAGGCTTTAACTCAGTAACAGTTTTGTTTGCTTCTTTTGGGTTTTTTTTTTTGGCTCTGTATCTGAGACAGCAAGCACAGTCAATACAACTTCAGTTTTAACAGCTGCAGGCAGCTCAATACTTTGACTTGTTTTTTAATGCTCTTTGTGTTTTCAAGAATATCATAGCAGAGACATTTGAGGTAAAGAGGAAAGATGGGTAGCCCCAGTATACACATTTTTTCCTTCTACTTTCTGTTATTGCATGAAAATATTATAACGTTTAAGAGCTTGCACTGGATGTCTATACACAGTTCCTTTAAAAACTGACAAGTGAAAACTGAAAAGCAAAGTCCCACTAATAGAGAGTTGGAAACTGTCACTGTACCATTAATTATTAAATCTGGAATGCTCTGGGCCTTGCATAAATTCAAACAATACCAATGAGAACCTTAGAACATAATCGGCCAATTAAAATATGCCTATTTGACTTTTATTTTCTTTGCAGACCACAGATGACATCCTGGTGGCCTCGGCTGAATGTCCCAGCGATGACGAGGACATTGATCCCTGTGAGCCGAGCTCAGGTGGGTTAGGTTAGTCAACTTTTTTACTACTTTCTTTTATTTCATATTTGCATGCTCCCATCTCCCAGAAATTTGGAGGGACAGTCCTTTCTCACCTAGCATGGATAAGTTAAATCAGGGCCTTTATAACCAATAAATGTATGCCAGCTGGGAGGGACAGTTTGCCATGTAGTTTTCAGAGACAGTAGCCTGGAATGCATTTTTGGCAGCTGTGATCTGTGCAGCTTACCAAAGGACCTAAGGCTGGACTCACAAAGGCATTCTGGGGCCCCTGTAACTGTTGTCATGATAAAGAAGGCGCAACTTCAATCAGAAGAAAGATGTTACAATTGTTAATGCCTTCAGTATTTACCAGTTACAATGAAAGTAAAGTATTTCAAATATTTTATTATGTCAGCAGTGGAATCAGTGTTCATTTTGAATTACTGTAATAGATGGTAAAAACCTGAAGATAGTAGAATACAACAGTTTCAAATTTAAAATTGCTTTGTGATATTTTTCCAAACTAAACATATGTACAAATTCTCTGAAGGGTTGTTCTCAATGCATTCTTCTCCCAGTCTGTATACATACCTGGGATTGCCTCAGGACAAGTGCAACACCTTGCATGTGGCTTTGTTGAACCTTATTAGGTTCACATGGGCCCACTTTTCAAGTCTGTTCAAGTCCCTCTGGATGGCATCCCTTCCTTCTGTTGTGTCATCTGCACCGCTCAGCTTGGTGTCATCAGCAAACTTGCTGAGGGTGCACTCATTCCTACTGTCTTTATCCACCAAATAGTCTAGCCTTCAAATCTCTTCCTCTCCAATTTAGAGATAAGGATGTGGTGTCCATGTCAGAGGCCTTGCACAACTCCAGGTAGACAACATCAGTTGCCCTTTCTTTGTCTACCAATGCTGTCGCTCCATCATAGAAGGCCACCAGTGCCATAGAAGGTTGGGCCCTTGGTGAAGCAATACTGGCTGTCTCAGATGACCTCCTTGACTCATCTGTGCCTTAATATAGCTTCCAGGAGGATCTGCTCCATGATCTTCCCAGGCACAGACTTGAGGCTCACCGCCCTGTAGTTCCCCAGGTCTTCCTTTCTCCCTTTTTTGAAAATGGGAACAATGTTTTCCTTTTTCCAGTCTCCAGGGACTTCACCTGATAGCCACTGCCTTTCAAATATGATGGAGAGTGGTTTGGCAACCACATCAGACAGTTCCTCAGGACCCTGGGATGCGTGTTATCTGACCCGTAGAATTGCACACACTCAGTCTCATGAGGTGGTCTTAGACTTGCTCTGCTCTTACAGTGGGAGGGATTTTGCTCCTCCTGCTCCCTCCTAGAGGTTCAAGGGCATGAGAGATGTGAAAAGCCCAACTGCCGGTGAAGACTGAGTTGGCAGAGGACTTGCTGAGTAGTACTTCAGCCTTCTCCATGTCTGTTGAGGCCAGTTCTTCCTTCTTATTTATCAGAAGGGAATACAGTCTCCTTTACCCGTCTCCCAATAAGCCTTTTGAACCCCGTCTTGTTATTTTTCACATCCCTCACCAAGTTTAGTTCCATCTGTGCCTTGGTTTTTCTGATCCTATCTCTGCAAGTCTGGACGGCAGCCCTGTATTTTCCTCAGACCACATGTCCCTGCTTCCACTGTTTTCCTGTTTTGTCTCACCATTCATCACTCAGCTACACTTTTCATTTTTGTTTATTTGAGAATGATTTTACTGTTTCATTTCTTGGATCCCAACTGCTACTGCTTTTTTTAAAAAAGCATGGATTGGCACAAGAATTATGTTCTCCATAAACTCAATTGTCTGGATCATTTTATCTGTCATTCTACACATCAAAATGTCACTTGTCCTCCCACTCTCTACTCTTAAAAGCTATTAATTTGCCTCCTTCTTCAATGGCCTTGTCCTTTTCTCATGTTTGAAACAACATCAACCAAAAGGCTTGGTGAAGTCATAACTTCTTGCATATCTGTCTCCCTGTAAGTTAAGTCTTATCCACTTAGTCTTACAAATAAGATTTCTCCATAAATAGTCCTGTAGCAATAAAGTACTGAATAATACTGCAGTCCATCTGAATAATACTCCATATGAATTATACTGCAGTCACCATGCACTCCTACCAATAGGCTTAAACTTAAATGAGAAAAACATAATATTGTTGATAGTGACAGATTAATTTTTTTCTTGACATTTGGGATAGGAAATGCAAAATGATACGTCCCTCAATTTAAATTCTTCCCATGGTTCAGTTCAGCTTTTTCCCCTCAATTTCTTTCACAAAACTCAGTTGTTTCTCCATAGCCACACCTTCACCTCCTCACTGAAGCTGGTGAAGCTCATGGTTCCTAACATATACTTCTAGAAGGAAGATAGTTATAGAATCTACATGATTATTAGGACGATCTTACTATTGTATTTTCACTTCAGAGGCCGTAGCCTGAAATGAAATTAGATTTCTTCTCTTGTTTCTTGATGGTCATTCAGCAATGGATACAGCATGCTCATTAATCTCACATCAGTATTTTTCTAGAAAGAATACACTGAAGGGATGGCCAGAGCCCATTCGTTTTTATTGGTAGAGCCATAAGTGTACATTTACATAAGGATTACCCATACTAAGCCTATTTCTAACTGAAGTTCTCAGCTCAAAGTGGAAGACTACTCACCAAATCATTTGAATATGGTAGACCTATATATCATAGATACTACTCATTTAGCTAGATGCTACCGATTAGCAAGAGTTATGCTTTAAAATAGGACTTATTTTCTTGGATAAATGTCTTGCAGTTTGTAGTTGGTATCAAGTCTTGGTCTGCCGCCACAAGCTTTGCTTTCAGTGTGCCTGTCTTCTAAAGAATAAAGGGAAAGATGCAATTTGCAACAAATTTCATGTAGGACATAAAAATGTAGACCAGACTAGGAGGTGCTAAGCAGCAATCCCATCAACTTGTCTGGAACATAAAGTCACAAACATTATAATTGCAGATTTCATTGTGACTGCTAAATGTGCCATAATTGGATGAAGTCATAACAAATTTATTAGCATGCAAAACTTTGTCAACATATTTTGTTTGCATTATGTTTTGTGTGGTAAGGCAACATGTGTTGCTTTTCTACTCTAAATATTAATAGCAACACAAATAGTAATCTTAATAACTGTTTCCTCTGCTTCTTTTCATTGAGGAAATAGTAAAGCTTTTTCATTTTATAGGCAAGTTATGATTAATGTTAGTGGAAACTTGTCCAAAAAAAAAAAAAAAAAGATGAGCCAGTATTACTTACTAATTTTACCTAGAGCTATAAAACTGTGGGTGGGCAGATGGCCATTTTGCATGCCTGGAGTGCTGTTCCAGCCCTTCCTGAGCTTTGTGCAGAGTTCTGATTTCTGCAGAGTTGCAGTGAGCATGAGTGTTACACTGCTTATTTGTCCCAGTTACACTGGCTAGTATTTTATTTGTTAGAATTTATCTAGCCTCTTTTGTGGCTATGGAAATGTTCCAAAAAGTAGAGGCCCAAACTGGGTCAAGTGAAGTGAAGTCATGGAGTTTAATGGCAGGAAATCTTGACCGTGGAAAAAGCTTTACAATTTTTAGCATACGAACAAAACAGTACTTTTGCTGCAAATTGCAGTTAAATCCTCTCAAACTCAAGAGTCAACCAGCTTTTAAGTCAGAATTTAGCTTGAAAAACCTCTCTGGGTATCCCCATCAGAAATGGGATACACAGAGGATTTGGCAGCCTTGAGGAACTCTGCCAGCATGTACGGTATTCGCTGGCCTTGAAAACATTAGCAAAGACAACCTTCAAAGTGAAAAAGTGGTCTTTTGGTGACAAAGCAAGCTACTTGTCAGCTTTCTACCAAAAGAATCTCATGTGTTGCAACCAGAGAAAATAATTAAGCATCTCATAATCAACATTTTCCTGGATAGAAGCTCTTGGATTCTACTTCCCAGGGCAGTGTTTGATCAGTGTCAGACTCTGTCCTGTACTCAGTCTCTAGGGAAGCAGGGCAAGAATAGCCAGGACAGAGCGCTGCATGCAAGCTAGTGCGTTAGTTACCTGTCTTAGCATTGATTCTTGATCCTGTGAAATAAATGGGATTAGATTATTTCCCACATTATTATTTAAGGACCAGTAATAGGATAGGTGCTTACAGACTGATCTTTGAGCATGTATTGATTTTCCTACACCTTGGCTTGGCTTATTGCATCACAGAAAACCACTGGCAGTGTTCAGAAATATGCAGTGTATCAGTGCAGCCAGGAGAAAGTGGACAAAGCCACTGCTTAAGATGTTATTTATTATGTATGCAGTAGCATTCATTCACTGGTCTGGGGATGGCTTTGTCCTGCGAGCAGAATAGTATAGGACTTTGCATGCAAACTGCTTCCTGCATATATATGTTCCCTTCTGTGTTATAATGTGTATTAGACAGATAGAAATGGCTAGGAACCATACATTCTCAAACACTTTGTGATGGTTTAGGCTTGATCCCAAAATTCATACCTATTTTATCTAATGAGCAGAGCTGTGAAATATGGACAGTGAAGGATTTCTGTTCATTGCTAAAATATTTGCTCTTCTTTTCCTGTTGTAAATTACTTCACTGTATTCCTGCTTCAATAGCAGCAAAAAAAAAAAAAAAAATGCAGTGTACGGTGAAATTATTCCTGTAATTTACACACAAGTGTAAATGCCTTATTGAATAAACTGAATGGAATGCATCATACAAGGAGCTGAAAGAAAACAAAAATTACAGTTAGTTCAAAAGGGCAACTGTGGTCACTGTACTGGAGACATAAGGGGAATAGTTGTGCCTCATTCCAATAACCATGTTGTTGTACATGTGTTTTCAGGTCTAGAAAGCTCACTGAATTGTCTTGACTCAGGTTTTTTAAATGCTTAGCTAAAGTACATATAGATGTGTCTACATGAGCTACTGCAGAGTGAAAATTACATTTTATTTACAAAAAAGAAAAAAAAGAATGGCTTTTAGAACATGTAAAGGAAGTGAGATGCTTCAAGTATAGATTAATGTTCTTGTAATTGACGTTAAGATAGTTATTAAGGTTACTTAATTTTTCTTAAGCAGAAGGCTCCCAAAATGATCAGAAAGCAAATGTTGCACTTTGGAAATGATTTTACTATGAAGTGAACCACTATTATTGTCAACAGTCAGAGCTCTTTGTGTCTGTCACCATGAATTACAAATATGCAATTCCCATTTGAATTTGATCAAAAAGGTTTTTTTTCATTAAGAGGTTAAAAATGGTGATCAATCAGTTGTATCAACACTTATCTCTACCCTTTGCCAGCCACATTACTGAAACACAGGGACATTGAATAGAATTGTAGCTTTCTAGCCAGTCCTGAGTGTTTTCATACATTTCTTGTGTTGGGAGTAATTGAAAACAAGAACATGCTGGAAGAAGGGGTTTTCTCTCACTCTAATAAATCATTTTCCAATAATTTAGAGAATTCTAACTCTTCAAATGCATTCTCTGTAATTTTAGGGGTGGTCTGCATGCCCATGTTCTCATACATCCTTTCTTATTGTAACCTCAAGTAGTGCAGGGGATTTATGAACAAAGTGAAAGTATTTTAAAGTTTATTTTTGAAGCAAACTTTAAGACAGAATTCAGCTGTTGCAAGCTAAAGATGTCTTTTAAATGTGGACAATTCAAATTTTTTACTCCTTACTGAATGTATGTAATACAGAGGGTATAGTACAACACCTAGAGATGACAGCACAGGTTAATGCATTCTAAGGTCTGTTAACTGCATTCACAGTGATATCAACATATCAGAACTCAAAATATGAATGGGAACTGAGGGATGACTTTTTTTTCCTGAACATAATGGTTTTCTATCAATGTAGTATCAGTGACTCACTATACACTAAGACTGGTAAAAAATATCGAGTCGCTATAAATCATACAAAGTTCTGTCCTAACTCGTACAAGATCTTTTCCATTGGTGCAGAAATGAGGAGTAGAGTTTCCTGTGTTTAAAGTTTGAGAGGGCGTTCATATTCTACTCACTTTTTTGTTATAGTTGAAGATTCTCCTTTCTATAATGTGTATATGAATGGCATCCATTCATAATGTAAATACTGGGATTATTATTGTATGCAAGTAACTAAAACTCTACTTCAACTTTCAGGCATATGCATATAACAAGATATCAATTCATACATTTCTCTGAGCTAAGTATTGATATTGCTGTTATATGTTCAGTGATTCCACAGCAGAGATGAAACCAGATGGTAATGGTTCTGGTAATTTGATGAAACATACTCATTTTGTAAACAGTAATTAAAGAAAAATGGGCACGTTGCTTAGTGCTCCTGGAGGGGTGGCCCATGTTACTTTTCACTCTTTTAAATATGTGAAATTCTGTGGCTCAGTTCTGAAGGTATTTACACAAAAATCTGAATCGTTTGATCCTGTCTGCTAGGATACCTGGGCTGAGATAGAATGCAGAGGAGCAATCCAGACACTCCACGTCAGCTAATTCACAAATGCCTGGGGACTGTGTGTGTCATACCCGTTGGCCTCAGTGGAACTTCATATATTTTTCATTGCTTATGAACAATAAAATGTCTAGCAAGCAAACACAGAGTCCTTTTACTCAAGTGTAGAACTGATATGCTAGCCAGTGCAAGGCAAGCATACAATCCCTACAGGAGATAATGTGAGTCAGAGGAAGTGAACGGCAAGCATTTTAGAGCTGAGGATCACAGTTCTGTGGGCAAGGCTTGTGGAGAGCAGGAGATGCCCATGCACATTCAGCACGCACAGCGGTGGAGAAGTATAGGTTTGTTCCATTGCTGGGAAAATTATTTGGCTTGCAGTCTGTTTAGTATTCTTTTTCTCTTCCTTTTTCTCTGCCTTACCACATGGATATGCGTAAACTCTTGAGAGCTTCCTCAGTTTATCTAGAAGTTTCACAGAAAACACTGCTGCTAGCATAGAAGTAGTTGCTTGACCTATTATTTTTGCTACTCCCAGATAAAGAACTTGCCTTACAGACAATTCCAGCATTAACTGGAGAGGGAGATATGTCCGGAAGGAGAAATAAATGTAGCAAATCTCAAAATTACTGAATAAGGCGTTATGTGGACCTGAAGAATTTGTTGACTACTAACGCAGTGGCTTTGAAAATAGCAAAAAAGAAAAAAAATTGGATCCATGACCATATTCTTTTAGATAAAGAAGTTGTGATATTCAAGATTTTCAATTATACAGCAAATTACAGCCCAGCATTTGGTGCCTATGTCACTAACATGTGTAAAGAGGTTCAAGGCAGTTTGAAGCTCTTTTTTTGTGTGTGTTTGAACCAACATTGTGGGTTGTGGCTAGGGTGTTTGGGCAGTGCCTACGTGCACAGGGGCGGACACTTGGGCGGGACACATGGGTCACGTGTATAGTACCTGCACATACCGAGAGTTAACACATGGAGGGATATGATTAGTAAATATGGGTCACGGGAATGTGGAGTGATAGGTGGGTGATCTGGGGGCAGTCGGGTGTATGGGTATATAAGGCTTTGTTGTGTAGTAATAAATTGGACATTCGGCACTATACATCATATGTTCGTCCCATATGTTCCCGTGGCAGGAGGTCACCGTACGTACAGGGGGGTTGGCCTAGCTGGTTTGCTGTCTTAGTCAGTGCAGGTCGCTGATCTGCAGCAACAAACATGAAGCATTTTCTGATGCATATTTCAAAAGATAAACTATATACTTCATTAGGTGGTAATAATCCTTGCTTGCTTTCGATCTTACTTTCTTTAAATACCAAATCACAACTGAGTCAGATCTTGCTCCATATGTGGCATGTGTTGATTGTTCCAGCTGAAGGTTTCTGAACTCTGTTGTAAAGCAACCTCAATTTCATCTCCTAAATTCTCTTTCCTATTTGGAGTACAAACACAGTGCCAGAAATGGTTAAGTCTTTGTTTAATGAGGCATTTGTTTGATTAAATGAGGAATTTTGGAAAGGCAGAGGTTTTGCTTGTGCAGGAATGGATTAGCTGCTTGAATCTCAAACAAATTCCTTCCGTTTTCATGGAAATCTGTTTAAAACTCCAAAATTAAAGCATGTAATTCTTAGAATTAGTCTTTTCCAATCAAGCTTACGCTTAGAATCAAGGCTACTCTTAGACTGTTGACATGAATGTGTAGTTTTAGTTTCTTAGTGATTAGATTCTGTGCAACTGGTGCCTTAATTAATGCAATGTTCCATTAAGTACTTTTCATTCTGGTTTGATTGACTACACCGTTGTACATATTTTCTCCTTCACTATACTGTTGACACTAGCAGTACTGAAGCTACTTGTCACTTTATAACATAGACACATTGAATTTGCCTCTTTTTGTGGGGAAAAAGAGATTTTTCCTCCACCCTATTTATCATCACTTTTCAATGGATATGTTAGTAGAAGAAAAACAGTATTTTGCAAAGGGATAAAATGACTTATAGCCAACATGATGTTGTTCATCTATGCCAAGTTTGAACAGTGCCATTCTAAATCAGATACTTACAATTCTATAGGAAAGTTGCTTTTCCTTTACATTTGGAGGAAGGACTAGATAGAAAGATGAGAATCTGAGGCAGCCATCCCTGGCAAACAGAGAAAATACAATTTTCACTGAGAAGGGGGAATGCTGGCAGTACTACATGTATGACAGAAGTCAGAGGTGTCAGAGTCAGCTGTCTGAGTTAAATGACCCTGGGCACTTCCTACTCGTGATCTTTTGCAGCTTAGTTATTCTGCATTCAGACTGGGGACTTACAGGTGTGTAAGCAAATCATTATGCTTCTAGCTAACCATTTGAGGTACCTGATAAATTCAATTAATATAGTGTTAGAAAGTAGTTAGTGTATACCAGCTGCAGCTTATCAACTAATTACCATGTTAACAGACTGCTGGCAGCAAACAGGGCTGCTTACCCCACTACCAGACAGCAGAGATAAGGGCAAACTGGTATTTTTTGCTGATGTTTTCTAGCAATCAGTGCAGAGTGAATTTTCATTATCTTGTGCATATGTAGTAGTAGGACCATGGCTGCTAATTTTCAGCTACTTGCTAAGACCTAATTTAAACTTCTGCAGAAACACTGCATTTTTTAGTGCACAATTTGACAACCTGCACAGTGGCAAGTGAATGCTGCCAAGTTTGAGAAGTAGTTATTCTCTAAGGATATTACTCATAAATGGAAGCAGGGAAAATTCAAGGAAAAAATAACCTGTAATGAGGATGCATGGACCCAAAATTGTCTAACCCTAGGCTATCTCATTCTAACTATACAAAGACCTGAAGGAAGTCTTGTTCTGCTGTGTTGACATGCTGTCCTGGCCCATAGATTTCAAAACCTGCACTTCTCCTAGGGTTAAGAGCTGTAGTCTAGATTTGGGACCTTGGGAGCTTCAGTGTAAACTGGCTTAAACAACAGATTCTGATCTAGATACAAGAAATGTTGTGAACATACCCTCTAAGAAGTTAGAGATAATCAAAAAATAAGATATAAGTAGTGAGAATATGAGAATTATATTCCAAAAGAAGGGCATTTTAGATACCTCAGACTTTTACTTTGTGATAAGTAGCAGTCAGCAGAATTGCTTTACAGATGGTGATGACAGAACCAGGGGTAAACACAGTGGTCTTCTTTTTTAATGCTTCAATATTATTGAGAAAAAGAATATTAAAAAAAAAAAGTGTTATTTATATCAGTCCTGAAGTCCATTTAGCTTTCTCTTTCCACCGCCAGGGAAATACCTGCAGTCTGAGAAATAATATGATTCAGGCTCAACAAGGGTAGCTGTAGCTGCAAGTTGTATGCACGCCTTTGTTTAGCAGTTGTAGCTCTGTATTTGTGTATAGTATATGCATGTCTTAAAACCCTGGACTCTTCTTTTCCCAGGCATATAATAAAGTTTTTTATTAGTCGGTCTGACTTGATGATAACAATTAGAGAAAATTAAGTGCAGTGTGCACAGACATTTCTCTCTTCAGGTGGTAGCTACTTAGTGAAGAAAAACATTCAGGGCATCACCCGCAATTGCAAAGATCAGTGAGGGTATATGCATCTTCAGCTCATTTGATGAGCAAGAATCACTCCTTGCTCTGCAGGACAAGCCATCAGATTCCTCACTCTTTATAATGACATTTTGGTGTTCCCTTGCAAAAAAAAATGGTTCCTAGATTAGGTGGTTTGATTTGTTTTTGTATTACTTTTTGTTTGTTTCTTCTGTTTTAAACAAAATGGTAATGATATCCTTATCCTTTGCTCAACAGAAAAGCTTTCACTAAATTCAGCGGGTTCCAAATGTCGCTATCACTAACACTACAAGTTCTTGGTACAATAAAGCCATTAAAACAGTTAGTTGCCACCAAAAAATGTGTTTCCAGTGCCCCTGCCCTTTCCTTGCAGTAACACTGGTGTTCATCCCACTCTTCAGAGAGCTAGAGCTGCAAGCAGCCAACATCCTCATTTAGCTCTCCCAGCTGTCTCCCCATGATTAGAATTGCTTAGCTCGAGCTTGAATATGTTATCAGAAGTATAATATTTTTGTTTAGTCTTCCTCATGTTATCTTATTCACAAAAACATATATATATCTTTTCCATTTAGGAATACTTTGATTTAAAATCTTCACCATCCATTGACTCTACTGACTAGTCAAAATTTTTGAAGCGAAGTTACAAATTACCAAAGCTCCCCCAGAACACACACAAAAACAGGATAAATTACTTTGAAGCAAAGATGAATGACAAATGTAGAAGTGGGGGGAGGTAGGGCTGACAGTTGAAGAATAAAATGAGAAAGCATCCATATAGGGAGAAAGCATCCATATAGGAGTATTGCTAAAAGAGGAGCAATACAACTAAAAACAAAACAAAACATGACAGTAAGAGCCCAGGGATGAGGACTGCTGAAAACATAAAGCAATATATTGGTTCACGTTTTCCACTTTGGTAGAAATTAAATTTAGTTTTGCAGAAAGTATTTTCACAAAACCTTCGTATTAAGCTGTGTGAAATATATTCTCCCCAGCTCTGCAGATCATATTAACTTGCAAAATCCATTGACTTAGCATGTCTTATCAATTGCCACTGCACTGCCAACTAACCCATCTCCCTTTAGATTTATTTTGACAAGTGAAGAAGGTTGAGAGAACCCTCCCATGTCTCAACCACAGAAAAAAAGTATGCTAACCACGAAACCTGAAGTCGTAAGAAGATGGTAGAATTTGTAAATTATTTGACGTCAATATGGCAAATCACTGTACTTGGAAATAAACACGATATTCTGTGCAAAGAAGGAATGTATTGCTTCCTAATATGGGAATCACTGTTTTTATCTGTGCATGGTGTTTTGCTGCTTGACTATTTTTATGAGTAGCTAAATTAGTTAGCACCACTTTAGAGGCATGTTAATGCATTATATCTTTCCTACTAAAAACCTTCAAGATTTAAATTCATAGGAAGCAAAGAATCTGACTTTGTGCACTGAAGAGTAGTACAAATAGTGTAATAATTTTATCTTAAGCACCTTTGAAAGTAAGTTATTATCTTGTTCCCTTAAACTCAGCAAGCATCTGACACATTTTTTAGAGCAAATGCATTGGAGTGATTTAAGATGGGAAATGTGTTGCTCCACTCCCAAGCACCAGACCTTTCCACCACATCTCTATGGGTTTTACATGCAGCTCTCAGCTCCCATTCTCTTTGAACCCTGATGTCAAAATGACCAAGGAGGGCAGCATGTATGTGAAGCAATGCAGCCAGTGTTATGGTATCTCTCTCACATGGATTACGTGTGCCTTTGAATACAGACTATTCCAAGTCTGATAAAAATTGGTCAGTCAGATACAGCTCACTGGAATCACACCCTACTTCTTCCCACTCATGACAGTTCATTCTTTGCTGGACAGCCCCTGGGGAGCCCATTTTTGCCTCCTTTCAAGAGCTAATTGAGGCCAAGGAGGAAGGCAGTGGGCTGAAATACCCCTGTGTTCAGACCAGGGTGGGTTTGCAAGTTTATAGCAGATCCTCGTCCTGTTTTTGCAGTTGCACCTATCTCACCTGTTCAGCAGACAAAGCACTGAGGTTTGTTTTTCCGACATATTCTTTGTAATGAGGCGCTGAAATTGCAGTGAGCTCAGAAACCAGTTCGCTAGAATCCAACAATGCTGCAGAAAGTCAACCACAAACAGGTCTACAATGATAGCATGCAGAGTGAAAATTAATATGTGTCCTGTAAATAATTGCCTTCATGCCTCATTGCAAACGGAGTAGTTAAACATTCTTGTCTTGTGAGTAATTTCCTATTCACAGTTTGTGGGAAGGCATAAATGTAAAGAAAACACGTTTGGGGTCCATTTGCTGGATTTTTTGTTTTGTTTTTAAGTCTGCTAATTTCAATTCACAAACACCATGGGAGCCTGCAATTCCAATTTTCTTTTCACAGTATTAATGAAAACTGGGCACTGAAAATAGTTAGCTTTTTCCCTTTAAATTTTAAACCACTTTAGAAGTACAGTCAAGAATAATAACTTTCTAATCCATTACTACACAATGCTAAACTGTGTTCAATTGCTATTATTTCATGTAAAGTTTTCTTCATAAGTGGTAGAAGAGGCTTTTAAAAGTCTGTTCTAAGCTGGTCTTTGAGGCAGTCCAAAAATGCTGGTCATACGCTGTTGAGAAGATTTGTGCTTCAGAGCAGTTGCCGTAAGAAGGGATCATTGCACCGCAATATGACTTTTTATTTCTTCTCACTGTGATGGTGTGGTCTGCACATGGTCACAGTCCTTACGATTTCCTCTTGATTCTCATCTAAGTATCTTCAACTTCAGATAGATTGCTTCAGAATATTTTCATGGCTTTTTTACTTTAATATTGGGGTCTTTTTATTGTATTTAATCTTGATCCACCTCCAAAGATTCTAGCTTATCATTTAAAATAAGGAACTTAGTCTGGGATGAAGTTAGTGGCATTCTCATGCTGTGGACGCTTAGGGAGACAAGTAGCAGCCAGGGTTTTCCCATAGGTATACCTTTGCTGCTGTGCCAGGAGCCAGTGACTGCCTGGTTCAGCTGCAAAGATCCTGGGCTGAAAGCTGCATCATGTGTTTCTCTGTTGGGGAGCAAAGAGCAAGAATTCTGTACCCTGCTGTCACTTGCTCTCCACCTATGTCATCTGTTGTGCATGCTTGCAATAGTTCCTCTCTTGCAGTGGAGAAGATATGCAGGTAAATTCACCTAGTATAATCTCTGTGGTAGTCACATGAAGGTCCTGCTTAAATAAGAGGCAGCTGTTTCAGCAGTGTTAATGGCTGTGAATTTGCTTATTTACATAAGATACAGAGGAAGCGTAGGTTGGCCTTTTCCTCCTTGTCTGAAGATAGGATACTTGCTTTATAGCACTTGCTCCGTGAGCCTTCCCAGCCTGCAATACTCACAAACAAACCCATGTGCTTTTTAGAACTTTCCTCTTATTTTCTTCTTCTTCATTTGCCTTGGAAGGTCTTGCTAGGTTAAAGGCATATTTTAATGTAAGCAGAAGAAAAATAGCAAGTTGGCATTTCCTTTGTTGAACTGCTCCTTTTACAAAAGTCCAAACAAATGTAACAGCAGATGCTTTGAAAATGTTTTCAGTTTAAATAAAATTATTGTAATGGTTGAATATTCCTCGGGCAGATGGGATAAATGAGATAACTGTGAATACATTCTTAAAAATAAAAGGATGCTACCAGGTGAAAGGCAAGAGTTTAGGTAGTGATGAAAATTATTCCCTACGTGTTTTTCAGGCTGCAGTGTTAAAAGACAATTTTCCTATAAGCAAGCTATTAAGTGTCATTTAGTGGATACTGGTTTAATTTTGAAGTTAGTGATGGCATTTGGCCCAAATGTCTGTATTGTCAAGAGAAAGAGCGGCTGTAAGTCTATCAGGTATTAACAGAGTTTACTCAGTTTCTTCTATTATTTCTCAGACAGGAATTTGTTCCCTGAAATCACATACAATAACATAACTGTCTCATTTTCAGTCACTATGGAAATACTTAGGAGTCTATTCTGTAACAATGCAATGTCTTTACACCTTATACGTAAAAGAAATTCTGTTTGCTACAATAGGCACAATGAAGAAACAGGATCTTATATGGTCACAACTTTGAGCTAGACCCCATTTCTTAGTGGGGTGACATCTACCCTGAAATGAGAAAAAGTTCTTGAGCCTTTTGAAGCAAAATTGGTTCTATAAAAACTGGTCGTAGAATAGATCAATTGTACCGACACGTAACAAGTAAGAAGTTGCAGAGGAAAAAAATTATAAAATTAAAATACTATTTGTCACAAGTGACAGTTTTCTTGAGTCTTGCTGTAGCGCCTCTGTTCTTTCAGCCAAATAAAATGTCACCTTCTTTGAAACTATGTGGGACAACTGCCAGGAAGTGGCTTTCTAACAGTGGGAACACAAATCACCAATAAATAAGTATTAAGTGATAGCAAGGTAGAGAGGCAGCTTTATTCTTTTCAGGGTTTGTGGCTTTTTTGCTGTTTTCTTATTCACAGACCAATTGTGGAAGTCAATGGGAAAGCACAAGAAAGCAGCTAGTGCCTGCTTTTAATTCTGGTTATCCAAACTCATTGCAATTGTCTCACTAGAGTAGATAGTTTGTGTGGTGTTACATTTAATGTAGCATGCTTAAAATCATCATCTTCCCGTCATATCTACTGCGCAAAAGTAACTGTGGGGTATAGTATGCCTTTGTACACCTTAAACAAGTCAATACTCTAAATACAGTTCTTTAAAGTGCTAGTTGTAGCAAGGCCTGATAAAGCTGACATTATGGATATATTGTAAACCTAGCTTTTAAAAGTACTCTTAGTTAACACTTATACTATACTGACTGTATAATGTATAATAACTTAAAATGTGGTTTCTGTGAGCCAGTCTAGATGCTTAATGAAAGTGTTCTGCACTGCTCCATGGGAAGCCTTAGTTCACTCACTGCTCTTTTCTGGCTCCTGAGCTCAGCCAAGGCTGGTGTTGCTAGGGTTCTTTGCCTCTCGGGGTTTTAGAAATGCTGGTATAGTTAGAGAAATGCTGCACAGACCCAGGTCACTTCATTGTTGTCTGTCATACTTTACAGATCTGTCTCACTTATTGCCACTCAAAGAAATTCTATACAAAGATCTGCCCCCCCTTCCTTCTGCTAAATGAAATAAAGAAAGGAGACCATGGGAGATGCATATGCATTGCATGTGATGTGGGCATTTAACCTAAAAATTCCTTCTGGAATTAGCTTTCATTCCACATGGTTGTGCAAGGGGATAAAATGTGCCAGACAACACAATAGTTCCTATCAAGAAGACTTCACAGGTCGGTCGGTCACTTCCATTGAGAGGTTTTTTTCCGGCCTTGGGAACATCTGGTCAGTGAAGGAAAGAAGGAAGGGAGAAACTGAGTGAAAAAGTACTCTAAAGCGTGGCCACATTCAAGGAAGGATGTGAATTATGAAAGAGAAAGGTAGAGTTGAGAGCATTCAAAAATAAAGTGTAGTTAATTTGAAGAGGACATTAGAAGGAAAGGAGAAATTGAGAAGCTTGTTGACAGAAGGTTAAAGAATAACTGAAGATACTTTATTTGTAGCCAGCTTATTTACTGCTATCTTTTATTATTATGGGGAATTTTGTTTTCTTTCCCCCATTCTGTTTGCTTGTATGTCTTATTGTCACTATCACTGTTCTCACAGTAACTACTAAAGAGTCACTTTTTGTTCTTTACAAAAAATGGCAGAGGAAGAGGGAGAGAGCTTTCCCTCCCAGATCAGTGTTCTGGGACTTAAATTCTGGCATGCCTTATTCTTTGCTTAATAACAACACTTGGAGAAATTGTACTTCTGAAGGCTAATATTACATTTTGCTTGTTGCCCTTTTCCTTGTTTAAAGCCCCATTACTCCCACTAACAGACATGAAAATGGAATGGGCTGCAAACCTGAACATTTCGGGACTGGTAGGGTAGGGTGCATTGGCAGACAGTGCTGACCTAGTGAGAGCAATTAGAAAGATGGACGGTAGTAGCATGTAGACATGACTAGCTCTTCAATGTGCAAACCCAATAATAACCTCTCCCTTATTTCATTATCTACCTACAGCAAATCCTACCAGGGCAGGAGGAGGAAGGGAGTATCCTGGCTCATCTGAGGTGATTCGTGAATCCAGCAGCACAACAGGCATGGTAGTTGGGATCGTGGCGGCTGCAGCTCTCTGTATCCTCATTCTCCTGTATGCCATGTACAAGTACAGGAACCGAGACGAAGGATCGTATCACGTAGACGAGAGTCGAAACTACATCAGTAACTCAGCACAATCCAATGGGGCTGTAATCAAGGAAAAACAGCCCAACAGCGCTAAAAGTTCCAACAAAAACAAGAAAAATAAGGATAAGGAGTACTATGTCTG
>JANHGO010000027.1:4244923-4310411 GCA_024606505.1 Aquila spilogaster
TTTTTGGTAAACTCAATGTTATAAGTGTTGCTAGGTATAGAGAGTTTTATGACATCTGGAGCAACAGACATACTTCATTTTTTTTTGCAGCCATTATGAATTGTCACAGACTTTTTTTAAATTTGTTTTTCTTTTCTTTTCTTTTTTTCATTTTAATTTACAGTGTAGTGGTTATACTAAGGGGGACGTGTATGAATGTATATAAGAGTCAGCTAATTTTTTTCTTACCTGTACAGCCTCTATTCTGTTGCAGTTAAGTTCTCGTAGTTTGTATGAAAGAAGTGGACTAGAAAGCAAAAATATATATCTATTGTAATTTTTCTTCTCCCTCCTATCCCCATCTCTCTCTCCTAATTATGCATCAGTGAAGTTGATCAGAATAGCCAATTCTCCTAGAAATATACTTTCATTAATTAGCTAAATATTTAGAGATTTGAACTGGTCTTTGGCTTACAGTGAGAGCTTCACTATTGAAGAGCATGGTTTGCCTTACAGGAACCTCTTCTTATGAAATTATGAGAGTGATGAGTTTCTTGAGAATCTTAGGAAGTATCATATAGTGTTGATCTGGCATTCAGTTTTACCAACAGCAGTTACTACAGCATTGAATGGTGAAAGATCTAAAAAGACCCATTTTAATTATCCAGGCTGAATCTACTGCAGAATTTACCCCTTTCTCCAAAACGGAAATAATCTTGAGGTGCACGATAGTATTTTTCAATGGTGGGCATTTTGGCACATAAAAAAAATATTATTTAGCTAAGTTGATTGTGCAGTATTGCAAGGCATCATAACCAGATAAATATAAGTTCGTCATGTTTTGAAATAATAGCTTTTCTCGCATATATAAAGCATTAATGCATTTTAGTTAAATGTATTAAATATATAATGCTATAATTTACATGTTAAAGGGTTTGTTTTTTTTTTCCAGTATTGTTTTGTTAGGTTCACAGCAATAAATCATAGCGTAACATTTTATTTACATGGAAGTTCAAAGGGAATACATTAGACAGAAAGAGGGTAGTTCAATGGAAATCAACCAAATCATTGGAAGGCCTCCTGAGAGGGAATATAGATGTTCACACTTTACAGGCAGGAAGGAGGAATATAAAATTAGCTTTAAACAGCAGGCACAAAACATTTCGTTGTGTGTTACTCACTGTAGCTGATGAAAAACGCTGGAGACTGGTACAGCTATCTGTCTGGGAGTCAGAGCACTTTAAAAATACATGTAGCTGACAAGAAAATGCCTCTCTTGAAGGTTGCCAACCACAATAAGGTGTGTTATGTTGTATTTATGAAATGATTTCTTTTTTTCCAGAGAAATGAAAACAGGTTCACAAAATCCATTCAAAACTCATTTCATAGATGGTTGTTCACCTGCGGCATTCATAATTCCTCCCACCTTTGCAAGACAGCTGTACTCAGGGAAAGGCAGGGTGAGGTATACTGAGGGTCACTGCTGGGAGCAAGGGACTTGAACTGGAGGCAGGAGAGAAGTTGAAAGCCAGATGGCGGTCAGTATTGAAAGATTTTGGTGCTTGAAGTAATGTGAAAGAACAATAATAAACTGATGGCAGGAGATGGGACATGACAGAATATGGTTGGGGTGAGATGGAGTGGTCTTTTCTGCTTGGTATTGATTGCATTCATGAAATAGCATGGTTAGGTCAACTTCCAGACAGTTTGGTAGATTAATCTTTAAATAAATCCATACATCAAGGAAAAAAAGTTCTGCTACTACCATAAGAAGCAAACACAATTTTAATACTGTTTCTGAAGGTTCTCCTTTTTCCTCTTTAATTTTGTAATTTAACAAAAAAAAAGAAAAAAAAAACAAATATGGATATATCAGAAGTGCCAGCAAGTGGATTTAATATTCCTTTGTGTTTAAAAACAGCAGCAACAACAAACAAACAGACATAAAACAACTACCTAACATAAAATTGGATCCCTACTCTATAATAATCTAATTTGTTTGACTGAGATGGCTTCATTTCTATGACTGTATTGTGTTGCCTTTTTTAACAAAACACTAAATAATGTGTGAAACTTTCAACCCTAAGACATCGAAGAGAGGCCCAATGCCCCTAACCTTATAGTGCTTTCTGTGATAGATATTTACGATTTTTTTATTTGTTGCAAGGCCAATTTATTCATTATCGGAAATGCTAAGCAAGTGGAATTTACTGTTTTGTTAATAAAAATGTTTCTTAATACAAATGCTGGCTTGGCTTTTGTTTTGTTTTGTTTTGTTTTTCCCTTTTGCACTTAGATCTGGGGTACTGATTCATCTTATGTGAAAAAAAAAGTTGGAAGTGATATAAAATTAAAGACATTCATGTCAACAAAACGTGACCTCAGAGCTCTGAAATGAAATCCTTCCACAAGCCTTGTGTTCAACTTGCCCAGTTAGAAAAGCAAAAAAACAATAATGCATTGCTATGCGGGAATACTTCATTTGAAGATGCCTCGTTTTTTCTGATATCGGGAATTTGGAACTTAATATTCCCCTACTCTGCCACCCCTGGACTGGAAAAAGAATTCCTTTCCTTTTCCATGACTTTTGTTCTCATTGAAAGACGACGATGGAATGTAAGGTAATGAGACGAAGAAAACAGAACTAGAGATATTTTCTTTTGTCTAGAAGTTTGTTTAAAGTTAGTGGAAAAATGAGCATATTTCAGTTCCTCAAAAACATTCCTAGATAATAATTGCAAAATTTCAACCACAGCTTATCTGTTACATGAGTACTTTCCTTCTTAGCACGGCATTTAAATTTGTTGCTAACTTCAAGCAAACATCTAATCCTATTGATTTAAGTAAGTGTCTAAAGCTGTCTAAATGCATTGCAGATTGTGGGTGGAGATAAGGTTTTGGATCTAAATTCCAAGAGGAATTTAACATGTATCACCTTTAATCACATCAGTAGCTTCTTTGACTTCAGTAGGATTTATTCATCTGCTTAATTAGGTATAGACTGAAGCATTTTAAATAATATTTGTTCAGAAATATCTGGAGAAAATAGCCTCTATCTCCTGCTTGTATAAAGCAGTTAACCGTAAACTTACATTCAGAACTACTTTATAGTAGAATTAGTAATTAGGTGTGTTCATGTGTGTGTGTTTTAAATAAATACTGTACATTTTATTGAGGAACATGCTTCATGCACAGTTGAGCTTTAACAATAGTGATTTTTGTTGCACTACAAAACAAAATTATACACTTTTTAACTCTGCATGTTATGTATTCATTCGTCCTATGTCTATACTGTGCTCTCCCTTTCATCAAAAAAAACTAATGGCCTCTCAGTACCTGTATCATCCATCAACAGTTAACTGCTTTAAGTGGTGGCCTCCATAATCAATCATTACTGCAGCCTAGTAGCTAAAAAAGCTTCACACATGATGAAGAAAAAAAGAGAAAAAACTGCACAAAACCCCCAAAGACAGTGTAGAACAAGGGAAATAGGACACTCGTAGGCTGTAAATTACAGCTGTGTTTGTTAATTCTTTCAATATGACTTCCTTATGGTTTAACAAAACAGTTTTTAATTTTGGTACCTAAATATGATTTTCATAATAATTATAGAAATCTGCTTCTAAATTCAGTCCAGCCCTGTCTAGCGGTGTCCATTACCATTATGCTGTGATAAAACAGATTTGTCAGTACAATTTTATTTGGAATCAAGGCTGTTTGCTTTGCTTTAAAGCCCGTCTGTAAGTATTCCAATGTTAAAATGTTTCTGGCCCTCATGGGAGAGGGGAAAAAGAGATATCCAGGCTGCATTTAAATCAGTTTACAACTTTTGAATGCTAGGGGGTGATAAAATTGCCTGCCAGGCTCTCACAGACTATTCCTCTTTGGATCGGTCTTGACTCTCCATGAAACCAGAAGTGTTCCCCACAGGTCAAACTTTGAGCTGCAAATTTCAGATAGCTGTGCTTGGTTTTGTGAGACACAGGGCCAGAAGTCATTGCAGCTTTCACTAGCTTGTTTTGGAGGCTTCTTAAGGTCTCTGTCAGACTTCAGCTGTAAGCTCTGTCCTCTGGAAAAGATGGTGTGTACCCCCTCCTTTCTCAGTTACTCACTACCATACAGGGTGGACCAGGCTCTGAGCACACAGATCAAGCCGTAGGTGTCCCTGTTCATTGCAGGGGAGTGGGATAGATGACCTTTAAAGGTCCCTTCCAACTCAAATGGTTCCATGATTCCCTGATAATTACCTTCATTCACTGTTTAGAACAAGTAGATTTCCATATGACAGTGCTCCTCCAGAAAATGAGGTTCAATTGTGGTAGACTACTATTTTATTTTAATTTTTTTTAAGAAAAAAACATGCTGTTTACATAAAGGGTAGACTTAATTCAAAGAATGTGGCATTTTGTAATAAGCAAATTGGTTCTAAGTACGGTAATTTCATTCCAGCATACACTTGAGAGGTTTAAAAGTCCACGACAGCAATCATCAACAACAATGTGCTTTCTGGAAATGATAAAGACATTACCTTGTTTGTAAGAGTGCTCAGGAGCCGACAGCAAATGGGAACACATAGGTCTGGTTACGGCAAATACCTGTAAACGCAAAGGGAAATGGAATTTGGGCAGCCAAAAATAACTGCAGCCACCGTTGCTGGACTTAGGATTGAGTCCGTTTGCAGGTGAGTAGGCATTTATGGGATGATATGAGTCACAGATTGGGATGGAGCAGGCTGAGAAAACACAGGCACGGCCTGTACGGCTGCATCGGCTTTTTCAGGCCACGGGGGCCCAGCTGCTGTTGAAGGTGCCCTCCAGTCTAGAGAAACGGGTAGGTTTTACAAAGCAGCTGCTGCACACCCACTGATCCGCCATTTTCCAGTAACCCTTCTTTTCCCATTGGAAATTAAAATATGGTTTCTGTCAAAGGAAAGTAGATCGCTTCATTTGACAATTTTAGCGGCTCCCAGAAATGTGTATAAGTACAGCCAGCACCATACAGAAACACAGAAACCAGGCTTCACAGAAAGCAGTGTGAGCTGGGTTTGGCATTCAGAGAGGGTCAGTGAGGGCCAGGACACAAGGAAATGCTTGTGGTCTCTCATGATATCCCCACAGAGCTGTCTTTGCCATCACTCCTGCTTGATCCCGAGTTTGGTACCCTGACACAGAGGTGGGTCAGCATGAAGTGAGCCTCAGTGGACCCAGGACCAGTTTTGAGTCAAGCAGGTTGTAGTGGGCCACGTCACAGAATTGTAGGCCTTGGAAAGGGCCTCTGCAGATCATCTAGCCCAGCCCCTCCACTAAAGCAGGTTGTCTAGAGTAGGTTACACAGGCAGGTCCTGCCAGCACAGGGCCACCACATGTTGTCCTCTTCAGCCAACACTCAGGACAGGGCTCTTGAGTTATGAATGTCGCCCTTTGTCACTTGCTGAGCTCCTGCAGGGCCGAGACCCTTAGAGCCACAGCACCCTGGCACCTCCAGTTTCAGCAGCAGCTGCCCTGAGGGACGGCAGCTGTAACAAGAGAAGCACCTAGAGTCAAACCTTACCAAAATAACTAACTCAGAGCCCAGCTTTCCTGGAAAACCCCACCCTCCCTGCCATTTTTCTGGTGCTTGCAGGTGGGTTTAATTCCTCACTAATTATACCTGGAGAAGTAGCAGACATTACCACTGTCTGTCAGTCTCACTTGGCAGAAGGGTTTTTCTGCCAGAAGACTGTGAGCTTGTTGTGGCTATAATGCCATG
Organism: Aquila spilogaster; assembly: GCA_024606505.1. NCBI lineage: Eukaryota > Metazoa > Chordata > Aves > Accipitriformes > Accipitridae > Aquila > Aquila spilogaster. Next base: position 4,250,651 of record JANHGO010000027.1, read on the forward strand.
TCAGCTAATTGTACAGAGATTTTTCTTTAGGTTTAGGTGGAAACTAGTGTAAAGGCATGTTGCTGCAGAATGTAAAGGCCAGAATTGCATCCTCCTATGCATTCTGGGTTTTACAGACTTCCTTTTGATTTACAGTTGAGGATCAAATCATAGAAGAAAAACATACTCCAAAAATAAAAGCAGACTTTGGCTTGTGGTGTCCAGCAAATTCCTATATGAAAGCAGGAGGATTTCAGGTAATTAATTCACTTAAATCTCTGTTTGTTGAAGGATGGTGCATGGAAAAGGTTAATTTATGCCCAGCTTTTCTGAAAGCTCATTTACATCAAGTTGCAGGCCCCATTTAGGAGTATGTTACAAAATGGAGGTAGCACTAATGTAAGTCATTACCCAGACCAGTTTCTCATCTATTTTAATAGCTTTTGTAAGTAAGGACTTCAGGACTTGGCTTAAAGTTAAGTCTATGCCTCCATCAGCAAGCATCAATCAATAGGAGCAAATTTCATGGCAAAGCAGTTGGTGCTGAAGACCTGACCTGCTTGTTGTATTTCAAGCTGTTCTTTGAATTGGTTGTGGCTTGGGCCTATGGCTGAGTGCTGTTAAGCTACATTAGGGGTGTTCATGGAGCTCATCTTATTTATTTCAATCTAGAATGTGTCTAGACTGCTCAAGCAGAGTTCTCTATGAAGCTGATTGAAGTGTAATAATGGGAACTAATGAAGCTGGAGTTGCTTCAGAACTTTATTTCTGATCTTAACAAAGCTGTTACTGTTGCAATGCTCTTTGTGCCTTATTATACATCAATGCGTTTTTAACTCTTTATTATAAAGATAAGCTATTTTTAGTATGAAGTACCAAGTGCCAGATGATAGTTGCTGCTATGCATCCTGGTACTTTTTTCAGGACTCTGTCTTCACCACTCTGACTTTTTTTTTTTAAACCACTTTCCTTTCTTAGTTTCCTTTGAATAGGCTAAGACGACTATGGAAGTATTTTGAGATACAGACTATATAAGGAATCCATGTTTCCAACACAGAGACCACTAGTCACATGTAAAGTGGTGACTGCATTGCAGTTACTTGTAGAAATGCATTGTGGTTGCCTAATCAATTGTAGAAATGTACTGTAAGCAAAGCTGGGACTGCCAGAGCTCTAGAAGGAAGAAGGTGTTGATCTAGGAGAAATGGCTGGGGCAGGGCAGGATTTGGCCCCTCCTCACAGTGGTAGAAATATGCCGAACGACCCCAGCCTTGGGAATCTTGACATCCAGATTTTGCAATGCAGATACAGTTTTAACCAAAGTTTTGATGGTCTTCTATAACCCAATACTCACTAAAATCAATTCTTTCTGGTAAAGAAGATAATATTAATCAGCACCAATTTAGTCAGTATTAAAAATATTATCGGAAACCACAAGAGATTGAGCTACACTTGGAGATGATCGCTTGTATCCTCTGCAGGCAGGAAAACTTCTATTAAGAATGAAATTTCACTGCTGCTTTTTAACTGTGGAGTGATTGCACTTTCCTCTAGCATACTTTATGTTATTATGAACACTTAGTGTAAGTATTCTGAATAGTCATCAGTAATTCTTTTAGATTTCTAAGTGTTAGGCATCAAAAACAGACAATGTAGACCAATGATAAAAGACTTCTAAATCTGAATTTCTGTAAATGGACGTATTCACGTTTTAGTGACTGCTTTTAAGTTTTTCCTAAGTTCAAAAAATCAAATTTTAGTGAAAGTGAATTGTTGAATATAGAAACAAACATCTGTAAACATAAGCTTTTTCATTAACAGTTCAATTTCAGTTGAGAACGGTTCAATTTAGCAATAAGAATATGACTTTTGAGCTTTTTTGGTGTATTAAATGAGTTCTTGATGTCATCTAATCTGATTTAGAAATTTCTGAGACTTTGAATTCAAAACTAAACTCAGAATTATTGCCAATCTTTCTGAATCCTGAGCAGAGTTAGCACGTGTTGTGGGTCAAGGTTTGTACAAATAAGTTTGCAGCAACAGTCTGGTGCCCAATCTCACATGTTGCTTTTCAGGAAAGCAGCTCTGCCTGTGAGCATGGGTTCTGCACCCCATGTGAAAGCTTTTAGTGACTATTTATCCATGGGAACCATTCCACAGACTCTGCTGCATGCTGTAGAAGTCCCTGCCTCAAAAGCAGCACTTCACATTAATTTGCATGCTGTTTGAAGCAAAGCTCCTGTTAACTTTGGCACAAGCAGGGTTTTCATCCGAGGAATGTAAAACTCTAGGTATGCTGGCATATTAGAAAATACTCCAGAAGCAGATTGAGAGCCCTGTACAAAACAACCTGAACACAGAGTATAGAAAAGCCAACCCAAAGAACATAAAACCAATCCGATTTCCTGAAATGGACTGTAGGCTGGTGTGGGGGCATGACTGACTCCTGTGAAGTCTTTAATGGCCATTTTTGGTTCAGCAAGAACAGGAGATGTGAGAGGCCTGATACTGCACAGCAATAGATAATGCAGCCTAACAGAATGAGGACTGCACAAACAGGACTCTGCAATTTTCAAAATTGTTTTCAAATATTGTGGAGATGCGTGTTATAGAAGTGGAATAAAAATCTAACGGTGAGACTTGGTGATAACAGGGTTGAACAACAAGTGATGAATGTCACCAGCAATAGTAGTTGTAATCACATGAGAAAATAAAGAGGAAAAGAGACAAACAGCTCTGAATACCTTCATAAACAACAAGATTTTTCTTTCTATTGTAAGCTTGTAGGGCCCTCAGTTCTGTATACGTGTTGGGGGTTTGCAATGCATCCATTAGAACTTCTAGATGCAGAGCTACAACAGCCTAGGAGTTAGAATGGAGTGGTGCTGGTTGCCCTGAGCCTTGCTATAGGTGAGCTGCTTCAGGGGCTGCCCAGCTGCTCACACGTGGAATTTGATTCATGAAGTCTCATTTTTCCTCAAATGCTTATTGAACACTCAACTGAAGATTCTTTGCTAAACAGTCACATTTCTTTACTACTCCCACTATCATCCACATGGAATTTTTGAAATGAAGTGTTTTTGCCACTGCATATGTTTTCTCCTTTTCTTTTTTTTTTTTTTTTGGAGTTGTTATAAGGCTGAGAATGAACAATATCAATTCTGAGTTTAACCATAATGATCCTTCCAGATTCTTAATGAGGCGAACGTTTAGGTTTCAAATAATTAAGAATCAGAATAACAAATAATTTTAATTGCAGTTTTAAAGTAATTTGTGAAAGTTCACATGAAAGGTTTGTTTTAAACAAATAATACAGGTATTAACACCGTCAGGTCAATCTTTCCGCTGCTACAATGATGCCCATTAATAGCATTCAAAGTACATGGACCAGACTACAGAACCTAAGGCTTAATTAAAAGAGTGAAAATGTTAGTGAGAATAGAGGGAGAGAAAGAGAGAAAGTCTCTTCTTCCAAGCTTTTTCTCCTGATTAATATTCAGACCACTGCCTAGATGAATTGCACCAGCATATTGTTGTTATTGAATTCAAATTTGCCATATAGAGAATTTATCTGGTCAGTTTATACCAATGCAAGTCCAATACGGAAAGAAATTGTCATTTCCAAAACATTTACTGCTGAAACTTATCTTTCTTTCTGTACTGTCTAAGCTCATACACAACCCTTGTGCATACAAGTGTAATTGTAGCCATGCTGGTGTGTTCAGAGGGAGAAAGGAAGATGGCTGCCACACTACAGTAAGCAAGCTTGTTTGAGCTTGTAAACTTCAAGAATAGGAATCTTCTTGTTTGTCCAGTTTTACAGTGAATGCAGTAAAAATGAAAGGAAGTTGATCTTGATTAGCAAAGCTCCAGTTAAAAGTGGAAGTTTGTATCCACCTCTAAACCACTGCCAAACATCAGCTGCTACATCATATATGCTGACATTGCTGTGTCAGGTTAACCCAGAAGTAGGGAGCTGATGCAACTTCACAGCAGTTAGTTGGTTCCCTGCTCAGAAATGTTATGTGAGCATAGTTCTGTAGGCTTTATTGTCATTATTCACAGTTGTGCCAACAAGGACCTTAGCCTGGCGGTGTATGTCTGCACCAATGAGATTTACAATTCAGACCTTTATTCAGTCAGGTACAATGGAGAAAGCTCTACTTCCTCATATTTTTATTCCAGAGGGAACATTAAAGTTTTGGGTTTTTTTAATTTTTTATTTTTACAGCATTGCAGTACAAAGCAATAGATGTAATCAAAACACTCTTTCAACTCTTTTTTTTTTCCTATTCTTTAGACATATTAGAGAAATCAGCAGTTCTGCAGCAGTGATTCTTGAAGGTATATACACTACTTTGTTACTACAGCAACAAGCAGAACTGACAGCATCAAGTTATAGATGAACTGGGGCCTTTTGCAAGACCAGATCAAAATGAAAATGGCCATGATACATCTGCTATATGAAAAACTGGTAGGGTTATAAGGTAGTCAGGGCAGTTTCAATATGGAAAATTATCTTATTTTACAAAAAAAAAGCTTCTGTGGTACTTCACAACCCCTTGAGTCAGAACAGGTGGGAATTTGTACCAAATCTTCAGCAATTAAGTCAGCTCTTCTTGATTTATTTTGTGCTGTTCCAGAAAGGGATGACCCATCTCTTTTTTAGTGATGGAGATTGCTCTCTAATTGAGGGGTAGCGTGTAACTGTTTTCACAGCAGTAGAAAAGGCTGTGTCTAAGGCAAGGACAGGACCTCCCCAAGAGTCTTGATGTTAAAAAAAAGATAATGTAAACTGCCTTATCTTGGATCAGCTGCTTCCTGACAATGCAGACCTGTTCTGCTTTTTTCTCTACATCCTTCAGGAATACATGTAAAGGAATACATGTAAAAGCATATAGGGGGAAAAAGGGCGATCTCACCTTTCTCTTTCCTCCTTGGCCTTCATTACTTCTCCTCCCTCCCTGGAAGAGCCAAGTTCTCTATTCTTGAGCTAAGGCACCCTCAGAGTAAATACTGGATTTGAGTTATTTCAAACCCTGATCCCATAAAGACACCTTAATGCAGTTCAGCTTTCAAAAGCACACAGTGAAGTGAGCTATTATGTGCTGAGTTCTTTAGAAAAGCTGACCGTAAGTTCTATTTTATTTACCAAGACCCAGTCTATGCTAGCTTTTGTGATGCAGAAATACTTTTGTAAATTATACCAATAACATTTCCTAGCAGAGAAGCTGCTTATATCGGGCAAAATGAGCTTGTGGCAAGGGACATTTAAAAGAAATGGGGGATAAAATAACCAGCACGAAGTGTTATATAAGTGTAACTGTATCTGATTTAGCTACAATTGCTGATATTGGGGTTTATTCCCTTCCTATGTCTCTCTCTGTACAGGATAAGAAATGAGCGTATGTCTAGAACAACACTGCTCTATCAAGGGCAGCTTCATATTGGCTTTGCTTAAGGAGAAGTAGGGTGAAAGCTAGCAGAGCAGATACAAAGAGCTAAATTACTGAAGTAGAATGCCACTCTGTATTGTAGTAAGGCCATTGGCTTGAATTGTGTTACAGAAGCTCATTAAAGCTATTATGTATTTACTAAGCCACTGTAACAACATGGGTGCATGCTCTGAGATTGCCTGAAGAGCTGGGTTTCTTAGCTTAAGTGGTAATTAATGGGGTTGAGTCTCATGCATTTTGCCTTGACTTCAGGGGAAAAAAAGCCAGTGATGGAGAGTGATGTCAGCTGAGGAGACAGGTGGTAACTTGTTAAGCTATCATGACTCATCTATGTTAAATCTTCAGCCTGCACCCTTAGCTGCAGCTAGTTAGACTTCTAGGCAGATAAAGAGCTAACAGCAGAGACTGTATGAGAAAAATAACTAGGTCTCCAAATACACTTAGCTACTCAAAAACATGCCTGAAAAAAATGCTCAGTTAAGAGAGAGCCCTAAATAATAAATTAACTTTTTAAAGTTTTACACTGCCATTGATTTCTGACTCTCCTGTGTATTAATAAGTATATGACATTTTATTGAATTACTGACTCTCAGCAAACTGAAACAAACTGGTCAATTCTTTATGTTATTAAGGAACAACAGAAAAACAGAGGTGAATCTCTTAATTCTCTCTGTCATACAATTTGTCCATGCTTTCTCTGTGCTTTCAAACTTATGCATGGCAGTAGAGTGAATGTTCAGGTGTTGAATACCTCCAGCTTTCATTCAGTTGTAAGAGTTAACTTGTCACAATTTTAAAGGTCAATAGGATCCATAAATGAATTGGAAAAGAATGATTCCTGGAAAGTAGGATGAATTTCACCTAAATCTGCTATATATTTAACAATCTACACTACGAAAATCTAGATCAGAGTTTTATACGATCATCTAATAGAAACTGGACCTTTTAGAGAACAATATGTGAACCATTTTAGATATTTACCTTTGGAAAGCCTAAGCTCTGCTGTCCACTGCTCACTGGTAGAGTATAGACTCATCATATTACAGGTTTTTACTTTGTTCAGTAAAATCCCTACTTAATTGCAACAAGACTTTGCATATACCCAACACCTTCTACCTGGAAGGTCTTCCAAGACTGATATGTAACTGAAGCTGAGGTAGGAAAACAATTGTTCACCTATTTTATCTGAGGTACAGAACCTATGTTACCCATTCTTATACATACACTTATCAAAGGGGGATTCCCTTAAACCAAAAAATGCTAGCCTTATGATTGTCCCCAGTTCCCTTGCCACCCTATGGCCAGAATGTGTTTTCCCAGAGGACCACTAGCTAACCCACTGGGGAGCCTGAGGACCCACTTCTCACCAGTTCTAGAAGCTCCTGCCAGTTCCATACTCTTAGTCCTTGATCTCTTCCAGATATTCCTACTCCTCAGCTGTCCTTTCTTGCAGTTCTTATGATGGTGACTGAGGTAAGAGCTACTTATGCTGCTGCTGCAGAGAGAAATCATTCAATAGCAATATAAAGAGTGCTTAAGTCCAGAAAAAGTGTCCACACTTGTCATGTTATGGCTGAAGAAGCATTATTTGGAGTCTCTCAGGAAACGTACTCCAGAGCTGGTCGCTACATCTGAGCCTTGTTGTTAATTCCCATAAATCTTCTCCTTCCTGTGTGGAAAAATACTTGTATATAGAGAACAAAGGCCATTCTTCTCTTCCAGAGAGTAGCAAGGCAATAAAAAAAGCAAGTCTATTTCTTGTGTACTAGAACTGTGAACATATATAGACTGAAATCTGAAGACTGATTTTAAACTGGGAAGTTCATGAGGCCTTGATCAAAATAAACAATAATTCATTCATTGAGCAGCATCACTAGAATGCACTGAACTGCCATTTATCTGATTAGGAGAGCTTCTGATTAAGCATTCTGGCCTTGGACATGTAGGATTTTAGAGATGGGGGAAAATAGCGAAGACAACACCCACCAGGATACTGAATGCTTTCTGCAGTCTTCTTTTCTTCTCTGCTTTTTTTTAAAGCTTCTTCTCTTCTAAGCTTTAAATATTAAACACTACAAGATTTTTCTGCATAACAGTAAACCCGCAGATAGAAAACAGTATAGGTATGCTTTAGTCAGTTATAACTTCCTTCATTCGGTAAACTACTATTTTAAGGATGCTTATCTCAAGTGCACATCCAGTAAACATTTTCAGTGTTTTGGTTGTTTATGTTTAGTTTAAAGCCTTTCCGCATTTTAGATCAACCTTGTGTTTTTCTGTTATAAATACCTCATTCACTTATTTGCAGTAGCTATTTCTGCTTAGCTCTTCTAAGTGTTTCAAAAGAAAATGGAATAGATCAGTGAAACTTTTTACAGTTATAGAGTAAATAAACACTTATTATGCATTTCTTCCTCAAACTTTATGGACTGCTTCAATGTAATTAGTACACAAGATAATTGTCAAGGTCCTTTTTTTTCTTTTTTTTTTTTAAAAAAAAGAACTTAAGAATAGCCAATAGATTTTTCTTTAGAGAAATATGAGGGTCAGCATTTCTCCTTCACTCCTTCCCATAACTTAAGCTACGAGGATGAATGGGTCTAGCGCTTACTGTTAGCTTAATATGATTTGCAATATCCTTTAAACATCCAGTCATAAAAGCCATAAAAAGCAAGTAAGTGAATTTCCACTGTGCTTCCTGGAAGAGGCGGTCTTAAATATCTCTCCTAAATGTAACTCACACAGCTGTGATTTTGCTTTCACACTTGCGTAAATGACCAGGAAGAGGATTGAGGACAAAAGATTGGTGCAGACAACAGCAAGTGCAGGCCTGAATATTCACCAAATTCACCAAAGAATTGCAGAATGGTTTGGATTGGAAGGGACCTTTAACATCATCTAGTTGCAACCCCCCTGCTATAGGCAGAAACACCTCCCACTAGACCAGATTGAACTTTGCCTTGTGTGTTAGCAGTGCCTGGGCTTCTGCCACCTTGTCATCTTCTGTTCTGGCATCCCCTTGCCCTGTCCACTCTAATCCTAGTGCCCAGCCAGCACCGCTCCTATTGTGCTGTGCTCTTCTGAATCTTTTCGCATACAGAAAATGCAGTGAGATAATCAAGTGACAGCGTTTACCAAACACACCTACTCAGAGAGTCCTAGATATTCATCTTTCCTCACTACTCCTGAGAGCAGATCTGATTCAGCTGATGAAATAAGCATAAGAACACATGGGCTCACTGAATTTTGAGACCAATTTTGGCTCCTGTTCTCTCTGCAGCTTCTCATATCTTGACTGATTGATTGATTCATCATTAACAGCCCGAACCTTTGAATGAAACCAGTGGGAGTCCTGCCATTTTACCAGCAAGAACAGACTGCTGCTTAAGTTTCCCACATGAAAGTACAATTCACTAACATGTAAGAGGGTAAAATAAAATCCAAGAGACTGAAATCGCTGCTCTTAAAGTCAATTTAGTATAGGAAGCTTGCAGTGAAGCAACTGTTTAAGTACAATCAGGAATCTGTGGATGGCTTTAATATTTATTTTATATGCCAATTTCAGTTTGTCTGACTTTTTTTGGATGATAAGGTGTGTATGGATGTAAGCATGAATGTTTTTGGTGCTCCTCAAGGACTACCACGTTCTTCCATTTGTCCCTTCTAAGATCACTCTCCTCTCTCACCCTCTCCACCATCTCATGCATCACAGTCATCCTTGGGAACACCGAGAATAGGACATCCTCCCAGGGAGCCATCATCAGCACTGTGATTTAGTTGTCAGTCCTTTGGGCATCCAGAGAAAGATGTATGGTAGGGGGCAGCAAGCACTGGACAAGCTGTAGCAGCATCACAGGAAATATAATCTGAATCTCCAACCCGTCAGAGAAAGGACCTACCACCAGGATACTGAGGCAGTCTGACTAGCTGTGGCAAGATATATATGTTGTAACCCCTAAAATCCCAGGTGAGGCTTGAACATAGCATCAGACAAAGGCTCTTAGGAATGCACTTAGTTTCAGATGTTATTCTTCAGTGAGCATCGTCATTTCTTGGTCGTAATATCAGGGAGAGATATAATTAGATTTATATTTATGTGCTTTTTGCAACATATAAGGTTATTTTCTGTTCATGCTATTACTGCTTTGGGAGTATAAACAAAACTGATGAACACATTATTATACCTTTATGAGGGCAAGTTATTCGACGCATGAATGCTAGTGACACTTGCAGTACTGTGCTCACAATGCTTACTCTGATCATAATGGTTTAAATAATACATGAGCTCATGCATATACATACTGTAGCTCAGCTCATTCATTAAGAGCTTTGCTAAATTCTCTCTGCTAGTCTTCCCAAGTGCTCACACGTTTTCAGGGTGAAAGTCCTTTTATTTGTCACAGGCAGGTTGCAAAATCTTGCTGAGATATCATTTTAAATTTGTTTGGCTGTGCAACCTAGTTTAACAAGGGCAACTTGCAGCCTTTGCTATTCCTCCTGGGAGAAAAGAAGTGAAGCTTATGTGAAGTGTTTTAATGTATGAAAAAGCCATATGAAAGGAAGAGTGGAAAATTGGATTCGGTAATTAAGATTTTGTGTTGAGACTCCAATGGTCTCTGTTCAATTCCCTAGAGTTTCTACAGGAGTTTGAGCAAGTCACATCAATCTTTCTAAGTCCCTGTAAGGTAAGAGTAACAGTTTCCTCTTTTCCTCCCACTTTGTCTCGTCTATTTGTCTCTAAGCTCTCAGGTATAGATTCTCTTTGAATGTGTTTATACCTTCCCTAGCATATCATGGCTTTGAACATATTCAGGGATGTACATATAAATACATATATATATACATATATATATACACAAATCAAGTATTTGAAAGGAAAATACTTACGAATTTGTATCTTGGGTGCTCCAATTCTTGATAGCAACTTTAAACAAATATGTTGAAGAATGTGTATTTATAGAGAGAGCTCTTGATCCTAATGTTTTTGGGCAGAAAAGCAAGATTCTGTGTTGAGAGCAGGATGGGATCTGTGCATTAAATGCAGCTGGCACGGAGGAATGAATCCATCTTTCACGTCTGCTCTAGGCTCTGTGTACTTTGGAAGCACTGCAAGAGACAGAGAGGAGAAATTCTGGATAGAGGCCCAATGTATGGCAACATAGCAGGAGTTGGAAGAGATGAGACAGGAATACATGCGGTGGGTCCCTATTGGAAGAAGTTGTAGCTGACTTTGTACTTGTAAAAGAGTGCAGGCTTATGTGGCTCTGGTTTTCCAGAGGGTACCTGTCCACAATGTCGGCAGTACTTCCTGCACTGAACCTAAACACACGGCTTTACATTGGAATGGCTGTGAGATTTCTCCTTCCTTCCTGCTAATCTGTGTCTGGTATTTCTGTGGAAATGAAAGTATCTGAAACAAACCAAACACTGGCCCCTACCCTGACAAAATGAAATTACTATAATGAAATAGAATTTTACATCATGAATCACAGGCACCTATCAGACCGTAACATTGCAATGCAATGCAGGCTGTTAATGAAGCACTGCTGTTCATCACCTGGTGTAAGTACCCAGTTTCTTCAGTTCAAGACTACTTCTAGAGATGCTGCTGTGATCTCAGAAGCCCTTCAGGGAGCACAGCCACGCACAGGGGTCATTCACAAACAGGTAAAACAAAGCTGGGCTTTTTGCGTGCAGCAATAACTTGTCCGTAGTGCTCCTCTGAGTTCACAGAGAGGACAACACAGGGCCCAACTGGAAGCTGTGTTTATGAAAGTGTTCCTGGTTCGTTAGCTGTGATTGACATGTTAGTTACACCTGCATCCCTATTAAGTTCTGACACCATCTGTTAGGGCAGAGTGACCTCCCTGCTGGGCAGCAGTCATTATCACTCTGTTCTTAAGACAGGCGAATGGTGTTCGCCTGGACCACTCATCAATTTCTAGTGTCTTTCCTCTTGTTCTACATTGTAAGTTACTTTTTTTTTTTCCCTGAGAATCTGCTGTTTCAAAGCTACAACAGAACAGAAATGGTGAGTAATCCTGAAACTGAGGAATTTCCAGTCCGTTTGCTGTCACTGTTGACCCTGCACAATGCTGTACAAAATCGGAAGAAGTTTAAAGCCAGTCTGCTTTAAGGCTTCCTTGCAGTTCTTGGACAGTTCCCCAAGGAGTTAATGTCTTATGAGCATCAATAGCTTTGAGAGTTTAGTTAGAAAGTGTCCTATGTCCCGTCCCTCTTCAGGATCCTGCCACACTGACATACCCCAGAAATAAAATGCAAACCTGTAAGCCCATGTACCAAAGGAGACTGTAAAAATAAGAATCCACGAGGGCGCTGTTCAATGCCTGAAATAACCCAATATCTGGTTACTCTCAGGGCCTGGTGGGTTCAGTTCAGGACATGTTCCCTTGCTTGATTAGATTTTTCTTATTTTACCATGCATGTCTTCTCTGTGAGGTTAACTCTATTATGTACTTGCATCTTAAAGCACAAGAGGTTTTGGAGTATCAGATTCACAGTTAATGTATTTCTCCAAGTTGTCAATAACACGTATCTCTGGAAATAGTAAAAGAGCTGTAGAGGAAACGAAAAGTTTGCACAGTATTGATATGTTTAGAAAGAGGAGTCTGCTCTCTCTGTGAGAAATTCAGGTCTTTTTTTGTTCAGAACAATTTGGAAGGGAGAAAGTCTAAAAGGATCAAAAGGAAAAAACAAGGCAGTTATTTGTAATGAATGATTTGCTGTCCATCTTACCTTGTTGGCTGTGGGTCTGATTGTGCCACTATTGAAGTTGTGTCCAAGCTTGAATGATTTCAGTGGCACAAGACCCTGAAAGAGAGTACCTGTCTCATATTTTTTTATAACTCGTTATATGGCATTTGAACTAGTTGATCACTGTGGGCTATTTTCTCTATCTACCCCCATACTTTTGCTCTTACCCTCCATTTGTATATAAGTAATGCTCAGGAAGCTTATTGCAGCTGATGTAAGAGAGGCTCTGCCAGCCTGTCTGTAGTTGCCACATGCCATCCTCTCCAAGCTCTTTATGATATAAATATTTCTTTTTAATACCTCAAAGAGAAATACTCAAGTAATTATAGCAGCAATTTCCTTCCTTAGTTTTACTGTTTCTTCTCTCCTGTGCAGATTATTTCATTTAAGCTGATATCCTGAGCAATTATAGTACAACATCATTTGAGACGTAATCACCTCTGGCTAACCTCTTCAGGATCCCTTGATATAAATGCGTTGGTGTCTAAGCATCCCAGAGAGAACAATTCAGTGAGAAAAACTGATATGAAATCTAATATTTCCCAGGAAACTTGGTCAGGCATAAAGCACAACAAAAACTCTCTGTTAGATAGAGGCAAGGAATATCAGGAGAAGATATTGCATTGATTTTATGGGCAGAAAAAATAACTATGATCATCTGTTCCCATTGCCTGCAAAACACATGCCAGCATCTCGGCTGCAGCCACTGTTACTGCCTGCAATGGACCACATCCAAAACCCTGTGAAGGCACTGGAGAAAATGCTCTTGGCTTTGCTGAGAACTTTGGATCAGGGTCAGTGTGAACAGAAGCCCAGTAGTGCGGCACAGCTGTGGGGAATTCCCTGGCTCGCATGGAGCAGGGATCATCTGCCAGTAAATAGGGAACATACATAGATTCCTGCAGGTAGGGCAGTGCCTTGTCCAACATTTCTTCTGTGGCTGTCTCTGTCCTCACTGAGGCAGGAAGCAAACCCAGGGAAAATGGCCAGGAAGGAGCTATTTTCTGCCTACCCACTGCCTGCAGCCACTACCTAGGGCTGCTCTCAGCAGCAGTTAATGAACATGTGGACGGAGGAGCTTCCCTCTTCACTGTTGCAGACGCGAATATTTGGCTGGAGTCTGGTCTGCTCATCTACTTTCTGCTTAGAAAAAAACAAACAAACAACAAAACAGAGCTAGTTAATTTTTTGGATTAGGAACAGCTTACTAAAAGTTGAGAAATTTGAAAGGTGTTTTTGGGGGTGTGTGGGTCATTTGAGGGAAAAAAAATAAGAAGCAGAGCAAATCACTATATCAGATCTACCTAACTAGTCTTGGGGAAAAAAGCAAACAAACTAAAATAAAAAGAACTCAGAAGTGCTCCTCTGGGACTCCTTTGGGGCTTCAAAGAGCAGTAATTCCGAAATACTGCATTTTGTTACAAAATTGCAGTTTGCATTTTAGCAGTGGCAAGACTCAGCATAAATGTATAATCAATGTTTCCCACTCCCATTAAAAAAGCAGGAGCACATTGTGAAAGGGATGATACTACAGAATAATTCCCCCTGGTGAGATAAAAACCTCCTTTTCCCCCTTTACCACTGCTCTGGATGCATGCTCTGCAGCACAACTTTTGCAGAAACAGGGAAGGTGAGCAGAAGCCTTCAGGCTCTGGTGTTTTGCAAAGAAATATTCCCTTTTAGACCACAGTTTGATTTCTTCCCAGGTGACTAATAACTTAAAAGTGCTAATTATGATGCAAGGTTTTGGAATATGCACCAAGCAGCTGGGTCCTGCTGCTCTTCCTGATGAACAAACAGCACAATAGGTCACCAGCTGACCCCTTCTGTGGAGGCAACAGCCACAGAGAGGTAAGAGCTCTCCCTTCTCAGGAGATGCTCACTCCAGCGGTTACTGCTTACTCCTAGGAATGTGCATACTCCTCCCTGTGCCTGGCTACTTTGCTGGTAAGCCTCCCTTATAAAAGAGCTGCACATCTCCCTCTCTGCCTTATCCCTCAAGTTTCCTCATAGATAAGAGAGTGATATTTAGGAATTATGTTTTTTCTTCTATGATCTTTTCCCATGTGACTGTCAAGAGGGTTGGCACAGATAGATAGAGTGTAAAGTTTGGATTCCCATTGTTCAAAGTATCTTGAGGACACCAGGGATCTAATAACGCCCATCTGTGGACAGCAGGCTGGTGATTAAACACAGGTGTCTAATATCATTTAAATGTCCTTGATAACCTAACTTGCCTGTGTCACCTCTATCTGTCCTGCAGGAGACTCATTTGAGAGGTAATGGCCTCAAGTTACTTGGGGAGGTTCAGGTTGGATTTCAGGAAAAATTTCTTTTTGGAATGAGTGGTGAGGCATTGGCATAGGCTGCCCAGGGAGGTGTTGGAGTCATTATCCCTGGAGGTGTTCAAGAGCTGTGGAGTTGTGGCACTGAGGGATGTGGTTAGTGGGAATGGTGGGGATGGGTTGGATGTGATGACCTTAGAGATCTTTTCAAACCTTGATGATTCTATGATCCTTCTGGAAAGGCAAATAGAGGGCAATCAGATGAAAGACCGTTACAGCCTGAAGGCATTCAACTGCTCAAAGGACTTTGATGGGACATGGCAAGGCAACACAGGGAGATGAGAGCTAGCTCAGAAAACGCTGGTGCTGGTCTGCATTGCTGTAACACACCAGGCAGGCCCACACACCCTGCTCTGCAGTCAGCACAACCATGCCAGCAGAGCAGCTTTTTGATGTAGCTGTTTTGTTCCTGATAACTCCATTAGTCCAGGACTAACTCTGTTATCCTTGAAAAACACTTCATTGTACCATGTAGATACTCCCTGAGGAACTGTTCTAAAGCCTTTGATAAAACAGGAGGTAAAAAATTGTGAATTGGAACTTGGAGCAGAAAGCTCCAAGAAATGGCACTGGAAAGCAAGTACTGCCTTTTAGGACTTGGAGGTAAGTAGAATATTTGATTAAAGCCTTTATCTTGTAGGCTGATTTACACCAGTAGGGAATCCAACCCTTTGCTTTTCTTGCTCTCTTGTGGCACTAAGGTGAGCATGTGCCAGCGAGGGTGGGACAGGTCAAAGTGTGTATAAATCTACTTCAGTAAGCTGAGGGGAGAAAGTAAGAATTGCCTACAGAGACTTTTTCATTTGATACAGACCCTCTTGCAGCAGAAGGACAAAAAGCAGCTCCTGGGCAGAAGTAGTGCCTGCTGCTCTAAAGCAGCTTGGGAGCTCTGCACTGGTGTTTCCGGGCGGGTTTTCTTCTGTCTGATTACTTTCAAATGAGCAGCAGCATGGGGTTTTTAGCAACATTCCTATTATGTTTCTAATAGCCTTGTTAACATGCAGGAAATCAATACCAGGAAAAGTGAAGGGGCATACAGAGGAAAGTTAGTGAACTATGCTTTGAGGCCCATCTAGACTTTATCAACAATAATTGCTCTCCTCCAGGAATCCTAGCTCTTTTGCTGCCCCCACTAAGACCAAGCCAATCAACATCATTGTCAGTTATTTGTGGGCAAAATGCCTCTGCCCGGGCAGCATGAGCCACGCGGTGTTTATCTCAGGAGCAGCACTGCAGTATGGAGGTAAAGAATTGAAGGTCTTTAAGAGAATGATTAGAAAATCAATGAGGAAAAAGGTTCTAATGGGAAGAGAATTAACCTCACCTATCAGAAATCTTTTTCAACTTATTCTGCTTTGCTAGCTTCCTCTAAGTCTCTCGATCCATGCCTTTCACTTGTTCCTCTTGCTTTATCCCTGGAAAGTCAGTCTGCAACACATCCAACACTGTGTTTCACAAGGTACAGATGTTGTACAGGACAAATCAGGCATAGCATTTATTTGGTGAGTGGTAGAGACCATAAGCAGAGTATACTCAGAACAGGACAGAAATACCAAGCACCAATCTATTTCTCAAGTATTCCCATGCAGAAAGCCCTCATGATGCAGGTATCTGCGTTTTCTAAGTATAAAAAGAACCCTGAAATAACCCAGGGCGGCACTGTGAAATCCCAGAGGAGTGATGCGGAGCCCCCACTGTCAGCAGTAAGAGAGGAAGAACTGAGGAAGGGCAGAACACAGGTACAGGTGTGGTGAGCGTGTTGCTGGGTGCATTATTCCTCTCTTCGTTTCCTTCCCACACTGCTGTCTCGTGGAACAATCACTTCATCTTTTGTGCTGAAGAAAAGGAAATATGACACTGTTGATCAGCACTGCTTCTGCCATTGTAATAAAACGAAATGAGATCCAGTGTACTCAGCCATTACCTGAGTGAGTCAGACTTACTGACCTTCACTGCGGCTATTAATGTGCATAACTCTGTCTTCCCGCTGTAAAAGCTGTCTCTCATTTCTGAAGTGAGAACAAGGAGAGAAGAAAAAGAGAGAACAAAAGAATTTCACACCTGTGAACACTGAACACCCTGTTTTATTTTCATTTTTGCTCGCACTGAGTATTTAATGTCAGTTGTTAGTATCACCTGATTAATTACACATCCTTGTAGCATAAAGACATTCTCCCTGTTTGCACATGCAGTCTTAGCATCCAAATAACTTACTTCGGACCCTTGGAATATCTCTGTATTTTCAGTCAGAAGTAGTGTTTCTCTAACAGCTAAAATCATTTGTGAGTTATCAGTCTCCCAGGTAGGGTTTGCCCTGTGCTCACGGGGCACTGACCGCTCCGTGCACATGTCCAGCAGGATGGGCCAGTGGCAGAAGCTGACAAGGGAGGCACCACTCAGTACCCAGTGCTGTCATTTTCCCAGGGAGATGTTAATGAGGCTTCCTTGGTATTTCATGGAAATTTCATTTGCAGCACAGAAGGCTCCCTGACAGAGGAAGCTCTGGTGAAACTCACAGAGGTGGTTTAAGTTCTTACAACCTCTCGCCATGTGCACCCTCTGTCCGCGAGGCTTGTCATCCTTGTAGCCAAATGAAAGAGGCACCCAAACCTCAGCTGCTGCTTCTCGGAGTTTGACATATCTTGTGCTGCCAGTGAAAGTGATGGGCAGGGCTAGGGGCATGGAGTCATGGAAGGGAAGGGACTCCTCCACCCTGTGATGGACATGTAGACTTCTGCTTAACCACGGGAGCAAGGACACCAATGTAATTATTGTGTTCTTTTAATTGCTATTGCCTTTAACATCTTGTTCTGCTGTGTATCAAGAAGCATCATAAAAAATAGCAGGTCTCAAGGATCTCGTGAGTCCTTGATAACTCAATGGGTAGTATTTCAACAATTTCCTTCACAAATAGGAACTCTACTTCCATTTTCAGAACCCATTTGGGTAGCTCAGGTGTCATGTCCATGACCCGTTGCAGATGGCCAAGGTTAGCTGCCCAGATCATGTCCATTCTTTAAAAGCCAGCATCTCTGTGGTGTGGTTTGGAAGCTGGCTAGAGCCAACCACAGTCAGTTGCTGTGTCTGTGCTGGAGCTCTGGCACTGACTGCAGCTGTGGGTGGACTGAGAGAGGCAGCACCCTATGCAGCTGTCCCTACCATGCAGAAGCCTTAGAGGAGGAAGCAGTGCCAGCAGGAGCTATTTCAGGTATCTGATTCACAGGTCACACTGGTTGACTGCACTGGACCAACAGAGGTGACTTCCTTAGGGAGAGATGATAAGATTGCTACATGTGGTTTTACCCCTGAACAGAGACACTTGAACACCTAAGCAGTAACTCCTGAGCCACCTCATTTCACTGTGTGGTGTTTCAAGAAAATCAAAGTCACTGATGGCCTCTGATAGATCACCTGTTTGGAAGAGTTAATGGGTATCCAGTGGGGTTAACCACATCTTAAATCCCCTCAGCTGTCTCTCTTGTGCAATAGTGACAGTGAAGCTGTGAGAGTGTGGCTGCCTGCGTATGTACCTAGTCATTGCTGTGAGAAATGTAGCTATTTCCCCGGATGTGAAATGGAAATGCTATTTAAATTCAAAACAACTCCTTACAGAATTATGCCAAAAGTTATGTGTCAAGTTTATAAAATCAGATTAAAAGCATGCATATTGTGCTTTGTTCCTGTTTAAGTACGTCTGTAACTGCTCTGGAAAAGCGGTGCAGTGTTGAATATCTTTCTGTAGTAATTACAAATGAGCATGAAAATACAGATGGGGAGATGAAACACTAAAGGCCAAATCTAATAAAGAATTACAGTATTGCAGCACCTACCTTGCAGTCATCTGGTGCCCATATGGGATCCAGAACACTGTTAGACACCTAGTCTCCATTTAGAGGAACCTACATATACAGGACAGACTGATCTCCTCAAAACAGGAGCTAAAATAACCAGCTTCCTGAGAAGCTTCCTAAAACCAGTACGTTTGGATGTTTCTGATTTGAGCTATCTAAGAAACACCATGAGCAAGAGTACATGTAAGGCTGTACGCCTTGGCTACCTGGTCAGGTTTTCAAAGAGGACATTTAGCTTTGGGTCACTAGCCATCCTCTTCTCTGGCTGGGTATCCCACCACATTCCTGGTACTTGGTTGTTTTCCTCCAGATATTTTGCAATATCTAAGTTAGAGGAGGCTTTCACTCCTTTGTCCCAGCACTTTAGTGGCCCAACTAAATTCAGGGAGATCCAAGTTTAATTTCTCTTCCTGTTCCTTCCCACACTGAAGCTGTTCCCCTGCATCAGAAATAACCTGAGAGCATGAAAAGCAGTAGGAAGGACTTCAGCTCTGCAGTGTGCTGCCTGGCAGTGGTGTGAGGGGAATATGAATGCATTCCGAGTATGAGCAAGAACCCACTTCACTGTGTCCTAACTACAGCAGTATGGGCACCATCTCCTTGCACAGAATTTCTGCAATTGCTCCTGCACAGTGACACAGTAATAGCAGAGCTGTGGGGATATCCCCACAGGTGATAGTTCAGGTACTCCTACAGGATGGCAGACATTTGAATGTCCTTTGGCAGATGTGGGAACTGAACCTGGCCCTCCTGAGCAGGGTTCTCTAATGGCTGTCAGAAAATAGGCTGCTAACTTTAGTGGTGCTTTGAAAATCTATGGGAGTTAGACCTCCTTTAGAAGAGATCTGATCCATCAGTTGGTTTCATCCTGGCAAACCTAACAAAAAACACTCAGGGAAGGGAAGAGTGCCAATAGAGGGACTGGTCAGTTCTTTCAGGACTGAGCTGTCCTGATGCCTGTCCGGGTTTGATAACAAGGAGCTTAAAGCACTGTGTGTGTAAGCTTTTCCACTTGCTTTTTCACAGCTCTGCCTCCTTCACTGTGTTGTTGCCTATATCCCACTTTGAATCTGACCTTGTATAGTTTATTTAGGTACACAAACAGTCTATGACAGAGAAAAGAACTGAACTTGGTCTCCTGAGTCTTGATGCATCTTTGAACCTGTCTTTCCCTTCTGCTGATTTAGCCTTAGTTTTGCTCACTCCTTGCTTGAGCAAAGCTTCTCTTGATGTTTAAACTCATGGCCATGTATTAATTGGAGGTCTGGAGACAGAAAAACAGCCACTAATCCCTTCTAGAAAAAAAAAAAAGAAAAGCAGATTGAAGTGAAATATTTCCCCAAAGAAGTTAGATGCTTTTGTTGTTGTTTTTCTCATCTGAATCTGTAAATACAACGATGCCAGCTTCTAACAGGCACATCCGATAATGGCTGCCCATTCTGCAGACTGATAAAAGCAGGATCAATGCCTCAAAAGAAAGACATGTAGCTGGAATAAAATTGTCTGCAGGATGTTGCTAAGCAGGTGGGCACCTTGAGTCTCATCTAGCAGGCTCACCCATTCCTGAGACAGTGCCCAGCATAGCAGAGGGTAGGATATTCCTGGCCATATGCACAATATCAACATTACAAAGGTCTTAGAGACAAATACAGCTTGAAATGACAGTCCTTAGGGCTTTCCAGAAGGGAGACTGATTGAACCAGATGGGGAGTATTTAGCCACAGCAGGCCAGCTTCTCAGATAATGTAAAGCAGCTTCCCTCCACAGATGATTTACAGCAGCTGGAACCTGTAGCTTCAAAGGATCAAGCTGCAGTCTCCTGAGCAATTGAGGCTGCATAGATTTTTACCAGTAAAATTAACAAGGCCAGTATATGTGCAGGGGAGAGAAGTAACCCTTAATTGAACAGAAATTGCTGAGACTTAAACAGTAATTTCTCTAGTTACAGGCTTTTCTCTTAGCTTCTTAGACCTTTTTGCTGAACCTCATAACACAATCAATACAGAAATAACACATCTGAATGGCCTTGGATGGTAGCGAGTCATAAAAGCTTTCTGAGGCTGTTAAAATGAAAATCTTCCTTTCTAAGTGGAAAGGAGTTTTTAAGGACAAAACAGCAGCTGCTTTGAAATGTCTGTGAATTCTTTTTTCTTGCAATTAGTAGCAAACAATAAAGGCCTCTATTCTGAGCACTGATGGCATTTCCTCAGCTTTAGCAGCCTTTGTCTTTTCTAAATGATAATAATTGTGCGTGTTTGTTTCTGTTTAGGAGAGAATGTGTATCCCCGTAAAGCACGCTCATTTTGCGTGCTAGCTGTAGGCATGTTGTTCTGAGAAATTGCTTCGAGTCTGGGCCTCAGTAATTAGTATTTTTACTGATATATCATATAACCCTAATAGTGCTGTTTTGCTAAGCTTACGTGAGATTGGTAAGCAGTGAAATCTCTTAGTTGCCCAGCTGCTCAGCAGTTGGCTCTCACTTCCCTGTGCCCAGCAGAGCTGTCTGCTATTACCAGGATTAAGAATTTACTTTGTAGGAGTGAAATAGAGGAGACAGAATAAATGTTTGTTTGGCTGCTTTCAATGATTTGTTGCTGTGTAAATTGTTGAGAATTTTCTTTATATATATTTTTTTAACTAGTGGTTCAACTTTTGATCATTAGACAGTCAGTCTCCAGTGAATTGTTTTGTTAGTCCCTTTTTGGGGA
The DNA here is from genome assembly GCA_024606505.1 of Aquila spilogaster. Taxonomy (NCBI): domain Eukaryota; kingdom Metazoa; phylum Chordata; class Aves; order Accipitriformes; family Accipitridae; genus Aquila; species Aquila spilogaster. The sequence continues at coordinate 4,271,764 of JANHGO010000027.1, forward strand.
ATAACAAGGCATCAGCTGGCAATCTAGCAAGCCGAAGCATGTTCCAGATCTGCCACAGGTTCAGTGTAAGTCCTATTTACCTGATAACATTTTCAGCTGATAGCCTGCTCTCCCTGAGCATAGTACAGTGATTGCTTCAGCCCTGAGCTGCAGCTGATGGGTGTTTATAATCTATCCAGTCCTGAGATGGGGAATGCCTGCCCATGAAGCTCTGATTGTTTTCAGATGTGCCTTCCACATTTCTGGGCTAGGGTGCTCTTTCAGTGGAGTTGGTGAGTTGCTTTGTTTCTTGAGAATTGTTTCTGTCTTTTTCAGAGGGTGAAGGATCCTCAGGAAGGTAAAACTAGACCTTTAGTTTTTATGTTTTTGTTGCTGATAGAGTTTTCTTTTCTCACTGGGGAAATCCTTGCTCTTGGCAAGTGAGATTGTTGAAGTGGAGCTCCTCTAGGCCAGGCTCTTGAAATGTGTTCTATGCAAAAACTGAGTGGTTCTCTAGCGTCAAATTGAGTGTGTTTTCTCCTTAAATGAGAAGGGCAAGCAGAGTTTCTGCTTCAGACCTGGGCTGCTGAAGGCCACATCTCAGGGCCTGCATGGTGTTTGCAGGAAATGATGGGAAGCCTATGGCAGGAGGAGATTCCTGCTCTTTCAGTTGGTATTTGAATGCACAAGAGGCATACTATCATGTAGTTCAGCTGCCTAAAATAATAAGAAAATACTACCTCTGAGACTGTATTTTTGTGGTGGTTGGGTCACATGTTCAAGTTTTAATGCTTACCACAAAGACTCTTCCGGAGCCTGAGACTTTTGCTGTCCTTTGATTGCAAGAGTTGGGGTTTAATTAAAAGTGTCAAGAAGTAAGAGGCTTGCAGGAAGATCATGAGGTTACAACTTTGGACTTAAGGGAGAAATAGGATTTTTCAGAGCACATAAAAGTTGCAAAGGTCATTTGTTCAATTTGAGCATTTTTTTCAGCTTGGAGTCTCAGCTACAAAACTTGAGGAAAGCAGAGAAGATGAAATGACTTGGAGGTGGTCTGAAAACAATCTGTAAAAGAAATATATATGTTTGAAGCATGTAGGTGAAGAGATGAAAGCTGATAAATCAGGATAAATACCCTATGGAGGAAAGATGCAAAATACCAGAGTTTGCAAAGAAGGGAGCACAGTGCTGAAAAAAATGATGTTTCTCTACAGATTACAGTCGCATATTTTAACAGTGCAGGTCACAAAACAGTCACAGAACAGAGGTGGGGATGGTGCAGATCTTCTGTCATTTAAAGTCTTTGAATCAAAAGTGATCTTTTTGAAAGGTATGTTCCAGCTCAATCACAGCTCGAGGCAAAGATCATGTGTGAGGCTCTCCACGTTGTGTTATGCACAGTTGTGATGATCTTCTGGTCTTAGCATCTATTAACTTTCTTCTGTGTACTCTAATGTCACATGTACCAGATTTTCTCCTCAGATTGAGCAAACTAATACAAAGGAAGAGGGTTAAGTTTCTTCTCATCGCAGCCTGTGAACTGCTTCTAGGTTTTAGTTAAAACTGTTACTTAAATGTCTCTTGTCTACACAAGGTACCCATGCTGCAAATAGGTGAACGGCTTTTGCAGGAGAGGACAAAATCAAGTGATGCTGAATATATATATGTAGATAGCTGTGGTGCAGAACTCTGTTTTATTTTCTCTTTTTGCTACCATCTGAACTTTTAATTCCCAGGCTTTTAAAATGCTTAAGATCTTTTTTTCCCTTCTGCACTAAACAACTGTTTGCAAACTTAACTCCAGCTTCATGGAACTTCTTTGTTGTCTGAGATTTTTCTACAGGCCTTGTCTACCAGCATTTCTGCTGCAACAGTGGCATAATTTGGTGTAGAGATGGGGAATGGAGTCACTCTGTTCTTTATAGTGACAGCCAACCTAGCACGTGGGACACATTCAGCTTCCAGCTCTGCTGGTGCAACTCCTGCTACTTACACCATCGGGTTTTTGGGCTTACTCTGCAGTTCACAAAGAAGCATACCTCCAAAGCTGATAAAATATTAGAGCGAAAGCAGCGTTCAAAATCAGTTTGGGGCAGCTAACCTTAATGCACATATTGTTTTCCAGTGGCCACAGCAGAGTTTGCAGACTTCATAGGTACTGTGAAAGCAATTGCACTGGAGAAATCGGGGTCCAAAGGGAGCAGTAGCAATCTCCTTGACTCCCCACTTGAGGGGATGGGTGCAGTTGCTGACTCTTCTACCTATGAACATTATCCATAAAACAATAATGGAAAGTTTTGTATGTGGGTGGGTTTTTTTGGTCTTTCTTTTTCCTATTCCCGGGAGAGCTGAGTGTCTTGTTCATCAGTATGCTGTGTGAGATAAACCCTCTCTTTCACAAATGTACTTGTTTCACTGTTCATTTATTATAAGAAATAAGTGTTCACATGCCAGTTTTCTTCTATTTGAACTTAATTTCATGAATCCCTGTGGAAAGCTAAATATACCTATTCAATTTGCACTTAGGAAGTATATTGCTGCATTTATAAATACTCTAGTTTTCTTTCCATGATTGTACAGATATTCTACTTCTGGAATTATAATTCATCCCAATATTTTCTGTTCTACAAAACTTTGAGTATTCTCCCCTACTCTCAGTTTCTATCTTTTTTTCTTCCCCTATCTCCCCTGCTATTTTATTTGTAGGTCATCACCTGGACTTACTTTCTAGAGACCCTGTACAGGGCTATCAAGCCACAGTGCAAATAGTTGAATATATATATATACTTGCTTAGGAGCCATGCAATTCTTTAGTGCGCTTCATAAATCTGCCAAATGGCTGTTTCTCTTCAATCCGATGGCTCATCAGCTTGTCATTTTATAAGAACCAAAAGAGAAAGACTAGATACTTAGGCAGGTTTGGAGGCATTCAAGGTGCAGAGAGGGCAAAGCATTAAGTGTTTCCTTGGGAGATGTCAGGGAGAGGTAAAATAAGGCATTTCTGTGCCCTCAGATGGCAATTGTTTGTTCTAAGTCCTCTCTTTCCCAGTCAGCATTGACTTTTATCAGCGTAGAAGAAATGAGTGCAATTATAGAATTTTCAGCCTTTCAGGTAGTTCAGTAATATCTTCCCATGAAAACCAGGAAACAAATATTTTTGCCTCATCATGTGAGTCCAGTATGCCTCGTTTCACAGAGAAGTTTTGCTGACGTTTTCAATCATTTTTTCCACCTTTTCTACATGCTAGAATCTATTCTTGTTCTCTTGGTATAATACAGTACAATGCTATTGAGGTGGAGAATAAATGTAATAGATTAAAATCAGATCCTCACAAGGAACTACTGACAATTTTTGCTTTGTCCTGTATTAAAAAGAGGTGAACGATCATTGAAGAAGTATCACAAAACTTGTTTTATCCTTATTCATGACTCCTGCTGGTGAATTGGATCAATGTAACTGAAAGCCTATTCATAACAAATGAACTGCTGTGCTGGAAAGCAATGTGCTTATCCTAAGTCCTGCAACATTAGTGTTTTCCTTATATTCTCGGTTCCCAAAGTCAGGTGACTTCAAAATACTCTTTTCTGTATATGTGTGTGTATGTCTGAATGCTTGATTTTCCATACTGCCAGAGAAAATTATGAAAATAATTTGCTTCCTATAGTTTCAGAAATGAGAAGACAAATTAAATTGTATTTATCTGTTTTAAACTGAAGGGTATACTTTACATATATATCATGATGTTTTTTAGATTATTCGTATGCCTTGTAAACATTCAGGGTTGGAAATACTTAGGCTGCATATTGTTTGCAATTACATCTGTCCTGTATACAGCAATCTGTTATGCTGGCTTTTGATCTAGAGCAATATAACTGAGAGGAAAATTATCCTTTCAAATGGACTTCATTTTCTCAAACCTTGGCAGAATTTAAAAGTGGTCTCTGCCATCTCACTTTTCTTTATATTCAGTTCAATTTGAGGTATTTATTTTCATCTGCCCCTTTATATTATTTATTGCTCCTTTGAACAAAGTAATACATATTTCTCAGCAGAGGAACAACCTGGGCTCGTTTCCAAAGCATTTTTGGAGAGAAGAAAGTCATGGCTGCTTGCAGCAGTACAGAAGAAGTTATGCTTAGCTACACCCTTATCAGACTATGTGGTTATTAGCATCAGTGATCTGCCTAATAGAGAAATTCAAAATGAAGAAAGAGCAGACCCTTCCTTCGTTTCTTCTGTGGTTTTGCCCAATGAGCAGCTTAGGAATAAACCCAATATTGTTCCCCAAAAGGCTTGATTTGTATTTTATGTCAAAAATCACAGCCTATGAATGCAGAGAATTGTTATGAATAAAATATTCACTGGAAAAAGTACTTTTATAGGGAAGAAAAAGACTAACATAACAGGAAGGAATAAACATAGTAGCCTGCTGGTATTTACTTGTAATAAGCTGTAGATAGCAAGTATAGAAGGGAGTCTGTTTTTGGTCCATGTGGAGTGCTTTGTTTAGTAATTTAACCGTCATTCTTCTGATGTACATTGTATGCCTCTAGCAAGATATTCTAGCATCCTATTTGCCTCCTTTGTTAACACAGCTGCATATCAAGTTGAATGCTTCAGGAGCGTTTGTGAAATAACTATTAAATCTTTTTCTTGGACAGGCTGCTGTAACACCTCTCTGTTTAGTGTATAATATCCACTTTGAATCATTGCTACAAGTCTTGTTATTTTATAAGCTTTAGCTGGCTACTTATGGCACTGCTTTAAATAGATGATGTTTCCCTACTTCTTCCCTATTGGCCTTTTTTTTTCCTCTGCATATAGCCTCTCTGTATGGTATATATCTCTATTTATAAATAGAGATTATCACTTCTTTTTTTCTTATATGAAATGTACAGCAGAAATAGAAGAGTATGTACAGCTAAAAGAGATGAGAGGAATGGAAAGGGCTTCCATAAGAAGGCAGACAGATACTAATACTCCTTTAATGTAGAGACGCAAGGCCATGCTATAGCTACACTAAATAATCAGTGTTACAGGAAAGGCAAATTGTGTGCATTTTGCCACTCTCTAAGAGCTAAAGAATTTAATGCAACTACCAAATTACAATATAATATACAAAAGAGTTGTGAAGCAACACCTTGTGAAGAATGTAAATCAGAGGAACTCACTTCTGTGAGGTAGCATGGACTCTACCCTGCAAGTCTTTGATAATTCTTTAGGATGTGCTAGAAACAGATAGAAGGCATCCACTGATGCCCCGTGCATGTTAGGTTTCTAGGGGCGTGACAACTGGAATTGCTTTGACCCGCATTACTGTCAGAAAAGAAGCAAGCAAAAAAGAAGCAAATTCCCTGGTGGCAGCCACCTTCCTGTTGTTGAAAATCCTTTGATTCTGCTATCCAGCTTGCCTCCTTGCTTCTGGGTGGATGAGTCAAATTTCCTTCTGGAGTCCTGGTGGCAAAAGAACTTGCATCAAGTGTGATTTTGACCTCCTGTCTTTTATGCTGCTGCAGCGTGGCCTCTGCAAGTCATTAGTGCTGAGAACTCCATGCTGTCCTGTTAGTTTTATGCATGGTCTGCTGGAAAAAAACAAACTTCTCCTCATATCCTATCCTGCACGTCTTTCCAGGATTTGTATGCAATAGCAGGGGTGGGGTATGGAGAAATGCTATGGAGAGTTTGCACTGGGGAATCTTGATTGTAGAAGCCTGTGGAGGCTTAGCTTTGGACATGAGGGGGAGGAATTAAAATGACATGCAATCTGTAGATTTTTCTTTCTCTTTGTTAACTAAAAAAGGGTTTACTGTTTTCTTTGTCTCTTCTGTTATAGGCTTAAGGGCTTAATCTTAAGCTCATAGACATTATTGTGAACAAACGGACAAACTGTATTAGGAAATACAGCTCTGGTTTCTTGAAACAGGCAGTATTTGAGGGACGAATGCACAGAGCCAGACTATGTGACTTGTTGCCCCAGGGAGAGCAGGTGGCCTGTGCATATGCTGCTCAGTGCTACCAGCACAGTGGCGAATTTGAAGGTGGGAAGTTTGCTGGGGGCGATGGTTTGGGTCAATGAGCCAAGAAGTTCTGGGGGCTGTGGGGGGAAAAAGATCTCCCTTGGTTGATGGGGAGCTAATGAAATGAGTGGCTACACTAGGCTCAGTTTACTTGGCTTTGCTAATCATAACTGTATGGCTTTCAAGCTGTGTTAAATCCCTTATTAAATCCAGGATGCTAACCTCACCCCACTCCAGAGCTGGAAGTACTTCACACTGTAAATACCTCTGCTGCAGAGGCTTTAAAAATCCTCTTTTGCTGTGGGGGGAGAGAAATCACACCTGTTTGGTAGGGACTGGAGGCAGCCAGAAGACATAGAAGGAGGATCGAGTCATGGGTATCCACATACTTTGAAACCTTGTAGGAGTTTTCTTTCAGTCTACTTCAAGATACTTCAGACCAGTACCTTCTAAGAAGAGTTGTTTTTATTTAATGTTTGTCTTTTATGTTGCTGGCAACATAAAAGCTAGATGAATAAGCCTACTACTTTGGTTCTTTTTTTTAATTATTATTATCAGCTGTTTTCTGTTTCTGTTTAGGTGTATGAAGTGCTCAGAACTTGGTCAACCATTAATTATAATTTATTTTAATTACTGGTTGAATACCTGAGGAAAAAATATACAGAGCACATGCAGTTTAGCTATGGGGCTGGCCTGCAAATACACAGAAACGATGATAAAAACTGTGGTTTTGTACTTCATTCATCTTGTCAAGCTTCTCCTAGCTGAGTTTAATATACTCAGGCATTAAGCACAGGCAAGATGGGGAATGTGCTTCTGGATCACCATTACACAGATTGGTGCCGCTCATTTTCCCAGTGATTCCAAGCAGTTACAAAAATAGCATTGGTCCCTGAAGATTTTATGGCTACAAGGCTGCCTCAGGTCCAGAAAACTACTAAAATGGACCAAGGATGCGCTTCTGAGCCATCCTTGTGAATCACCTGAGCTAAATCTGCTAGCGGTTCTGCTGCTTTAGATCTGTGCTCCACCTGACGTTTTGAACTCTCTGAGATGAAAATTATTTGTAAACTGGCAGCATGGGATAACTGTATATAGGATCTCAAATGGCATTTCAGAAAATCTCTCTGTTGGACAGTGACAAACCCTCATTAGTGTATGTTGGTAGAAAGACAATGAACAGTGCTGATATTAATATCCATCAAAGGCAGAGCCTTGAGAAACTTGATGGCCTGAAGTTCCCAAGAAGAGGTCCAGCTTCTCTGGAAAATGGTGCTCTAAGACTGAAAACAAGGGAGGAGGTTCGCATGGCTGGAAGGGTTTATCCCTGATGTAATAAGGCTGTGATGTGAGCACTGCTACCTGGCTGACGACACTTCATTAGACTGGGTTGGTTGAAAGAAAGTTTTATTTCATAAAGAGTGAGATTCTAATGCCTTAATTATTTATTTTTTTTTTAACGTGGGAATTGGATAGAGTTCAAGTAGTTTTATTTGTTTGCTAGTTTTGAGTTTAAGCTTTGGAAAAAGGAAATGCATGCTAAAATGTCACAACCCTCCTTCAGAAAGTATTCTCTTTAGATTTTATTGTACTTCAATTTTTCAAACATATATTGACCTGAAATTCATTTTCTTGAATATTTCAAATTCATTACACGTCATAAGGAGTTTTCAGTTCTGAAACAAAATGTCAATTATATTAGTGAAAGGACTTTATATAAATCAATCATTCTGTAGTTAATCTAAGCTATTCGATAAGAAAAACTTCCAAGTTTGAAGTGATGATGCCTCACATACTACAATTCTGGCTGCTAAAAGGTTAACAAGAAATGGTTAAAAGATTTTGGATCAAAATTGTATTTAAGAGTGCCCTTAGATCTGTCACTGCAGAAAGAACAAAATTGGAACAGGAACAAAGGAAGCTCCAGTCAAAAGAACAAAGGCACATGTTGCCTAACCCTCTGCCATTATCATAGGAGAAGCATCTCAGACAGCAGGCCACTATGGCTAGCAGTTGAACTGTGACACTCCAATTGTAGTTGGGGTCAGTTCTGGGGTGGAAAATAGAGAAATAATTAAAAAAAAAAAAAAAAAAGGTTTTTAATTCTACTATGGAACCTAAAGTCCAGTGCTGATGGTGTGAGAAGGAGTGTTCTAATCTACTTTATCAAGATTTATCAGTGATACAAAGGGAAAAACACACAAGTATCGGTTAGGGAAAATGATCAGGAATGGAACTGCTTATTACAGTAAGGCAATGTGATAGACACAATGCGTATGGAGTGGCCATGCATGATACTCATGAAGAGTTATCTAAAAAAGAAGAGTTCATTGCTGCTCAGGAGTTAAACTGGGACAGCAGAAAGCTGCCAATTGGGTGCTGTGGGACTGGCATTGGAGTGTTAAAAGCACTGCTCTGAAATGGGGGGGTTTGCTTGGCTCCCTGCTTGTTCCGTGAGGGAGAACTGCCTGCACCTTGACTTTCTTTTTTTGTGACAGCTTGTAAAGCTGCATTTCTGCCATGAGTTAATGAACAGATGCTCTTGATGTCTGCTTCAGAATAGCCACAGGCAGTTAAAGTTTTCAAAAACTATGTTTCTCTCTCCTTTTCATTCTCTTGCACACAAGACTCATAAAGAAACGTATCTGCATGTTACTGCCACAGATAAGTCTAGAATAGACACTTGTAGATTGTAATCTTTAGAGGAATAAGGTTCTCTGTCATTCTTTCCCTAAACATACCTAGTTCTAATGGACAATTCATGGAAATTTATGAAAAGAATTATATGATACGATGATGTGACAGTGAGGGACTGAATCTCAAGAGGTTTCTTCAAGTTCTGTTTCTGTAAGTCTCAGTATCTTTGTGTTAAAGAACTTCTGAAGACATGCTTCTCTGGATTATGCTTGTCTTTACTGAGTATTTTGATCCTTCTTCCATTACTGTGAACCCAATATTGCAAGACTTCTGGCACCCTCCTCTTCCTTCCTGTGGGTACTCTCCTCCAACAGAAGAGAGTTTCCCACCAAGTACATCAGCCCACAGGGGACTCTGTCCTGTCCCAGGGGCTTCTACTGCTTGTGTGGTTTAAGCACATCTCCAGACAGGGAAAAGTGAGATTCCTCCCCCAAAAAACTTAAGTGCTCTCCAAGCTGCAATCTCATTTCTTGGTGAGTTGGCGTTTCCTTCAAGCTCAGGAAGGACTTTACGTAAACTTTACGTTCTTGACACTTTTGTGTGTGTGTGTGTGTGTGTGTGTGTGTTAAAGAGCTTTTTTTGTAGATTTTAAAGATTTTCAATGATTTCCTCTGAGCTCTGTGTAGTTGGCAATTACACACCTCAGTTTACAGGCAATAGGGATGTGAAAACTTACATTTTTTTAGCATTTTATTTAGGTAACCTGCAAAACGCACCTCTAGGCATCCCAGTTCTTTCTGTCAGACTGCTGGGCTGTGTCTGTTCATGAGGGGCATTGTGCTCCTCACCCCCCAGAAAAACGCACAAAGTATTTGCAGGTAGGAGGATTTGGTACATCGGTGGGGAAAATGAGAAGGCCGGAAGGAGGTGTTTTTGAATAAGGTATTATTCACATGACTGTGCGCTTATGAGGCACCCTTTTCCCTGGTAATCTGTATTCAGCCGCCATATCCTGCAGCAGTATTGCAGACACCTGTGTGTGGTGTTTCTTTGGTGTTTCTTTTCTAGCTTCCCAAGTAAATTTGGGGCAGAATGCGAAGAGTATGAGAGGACAGGATTGAAAACCTCAGTGGGAATGTGTGAAGCTACTCCTTAGCTATGCATCATGACACTATGTATCGTGTCAGGCATGGGTGAGGAGGTAGAAATCCCTTAATGCTTGGGTTTGCCATGACAAATCCTGTGAGAAATAGTAGTAATGGTAAATTACAATACAGCACATAGACAGCATATGCTTCCAGGTATGCCATGGCAATACTGCTTTTGTACTTCATGATATTTACTTTTTTAGACTGTAATGAAAGCTAATTTTATTTCAACAGTTGAAGGTTCAATGACCGTTTTTTTTCCATGATGTTATTAAAGAAATGAATTCATAGCCACTACAAGGATGTTTTCATGTTTATTGCCAGCTTTCTTTGACTAAGTAGTGTGTGCCAGGTGATTTTTCACTGGTTGTCTTGCACTTTTTTCCCTAATATTGCGGCTTTTTGTACCTATCCTTAGGAACTGCAGCTTCAAGTCTGGCAGGGATAATGCAGAAGACCTGGAAGTCAAATAAAAAGCAGAATTGTCAGGTGGGAATGGAAGTATTGCAATAACATTGCTATTTAACTTCCTAGCTAATAATAATAACAAAAGGTTGGTTCTGCAACAACTAGTGTAACAATATATTTAGCAATTAAATTAATCCAAAAAAAATAGGGATTTTAACCCCATCATCCTGGCTCAGTTCCAATTTAAGTAATTACATTCTGGCTGCCTACATTCCCTATCGAGTTTCTGCTGCTTAAGTTACGGCTTATACCGCATCCGCATGTGTTGGGCTTGTTATGAACAGTTGTGTACTGTGTCAGCATCTGGTAAATCCTATCTGGTAAAAAAACACAGAGGTGATTGCATTGCAGTAGAAGGAGTGAGTGACTGTTTAACTGCAGTTAACGTGTTAGTAGGATTTGTGGATGCAGCAAACATCAGGAATGCCTTCCTACAGTGATGGTCATAAAATAAACAGGTTAGAAGTGAGTAGACTGACAGACAAGCTGGATTAGAACTTTCTTTCCTCCCACCCTTCTCACATAGAATTTCCCATATTTTCTTCTGAAGCTGAATGCTTTTCTTTATGTTAAAGCCAGCTTGGAAAGGCTGCTGTGTTTTTAATCACAGCAGTGCATCCTCCTGGCTCGCAGAGCAGCCCCCAGGCAGATGAACAGGGTGGTGTCAGGGAGAGACAAGGGGATGGGGAAACCATCTTTGAGACAAAGCATCCCCAGTGGTAGCATGTGTGCTGCCCTAGTCCTCTGGGAGATTCAGCTTATGCTGGCCTGTTCCTAAACCCCTTGTGGGGAAAGGAAGTGAAACACAGATTTTAAATCTAACAACATCTGATACAAAGCAGTCTCTGGCTGTGGCTTTGATGCCATTTTGAAGGATAGCAGTAATTTAATTCTTTTTACTGATGGTAAGTTTATTTGGAGAGGATGATCCCTGCAGAGCTGAAATGTTGAAAGCAAAAATGAAGAGTTATGTCCTGTTACATTTTTTTTAATGTTTTTTAGGCAGGTTGAAGAGTCCTTTCCTACTTTTTCTTTTGAGGGAGCCAAAGATAGGGCTCCTCTTTCTGAAAACTGAGGTGCTAAGAATTCATTCAGATCAAGCATGTATAAGATGCAAGTGGGTAGATGCACTATGATTCTGAGGAGAAATAGCTGCATGCATCTGCGCAGGTTAGGGGCTGACTTGCTGGAGAGAAGCTCTGCAGAGAAGGACCTGGTTCTGGTGGACAACAGAATGGCCATGAGCAAGCAGTGTGTCCTTATGACCCAGAAAGCCAATTGCATCCTGGGGTGCATTAAAAAGAACATGGCCAGCAGGTCGAGGGAGGTGATCCCCCATCTCTACTCTGCCCTGGTGAGGCCACATCTGGAGTACTTTGTCCAGTTCTGGGCTCCCCATGTCAAAAAAAAAAAATCAGGGATCTTCTAGAGAGAGTCCAGCAGAAGGTGACAAAAATGATAAAGAGCCTGGAGCATCTCCTGTATGACAAGAGGCTGAGAGACCTGGGGCTGCTCAGCCTGGAGAAGACTGAGAAGAGATGTCATAACTATTTGTAAATATCCCAAGCGTGGGAGTCAAGTCAATGGGGTGGGCTATTTTCAGTGGTGTGCAACGGTAGAACAAGGGGTAATGGGCAGAAACTAGAACACAGGAAGTTCCATACTAACGCAAGGAAGAACTTCTTCACTGTCAGAGTGACAGAACACCAGAATAGGCTGCCCACAGAGGCTGTGGAGTCTCCTTCTACGTAGATATTCTGGATCTGTCTGGACATCTTAAATGCGTGACCTGCCGCTAGGGAACTGCTTTAGCAGGAGGTTGGACTCCATCTCTAGGTGTCCCAGCCCCTGCAATTCTGTGATTCTCTGATTTGGATGTGATACTGCTTTTGAAATTCAGAGTCAGCAACATTTTAATTACAGTTTGAGGACAGCTTTGTCTGTTAAAACCTGGGCTTGGAAACTGTCTCTTCTAGATACTGCTTTTAAAAGCAAGGACACGTCCAGCTTTTGCTATGAGCCTCAGATGGTGCACTTGGAGATGGCTATGTGCACGCTGCCTTGCAGAGAGCATCTGAGGGCAGCCAGCTCTTTCTTATATGCAGGAGACTGAATGAACAAGAAAAACAAGGTTTGAGAAGTGGTTCCTTTTCACCTAGAGTAATGTTTTAACAGCGGTGTAAATCACGTAGGGTCCTTGGGTGAATGCAAAAAAAATGAACGTTGGTAAGCAGATTGGAATGAGAGTTGCTTTTGAGCATGATCTTTTGGTGGTAAAACCCAAATTCTGCAAGTTGTTAAAACTTTTTATTTCTTTATTTGTGAAAGCAAATACATTTTCAGCAGGATAAACAAAACACAAATATGCTCTTCTTAACCACTTTAATTTACTTCTCTTAAGATGCTTCAGCCATCATCATTTCTCCACGATAGATATTTTTGTTGTGGAAACTAATTTGTACATGCATGATAGATGATCTGCATTGGAAACTCCAGTTTTTATCAGCTCTAACCCTTGATCTTAATTAACTCCTCTACATCTGTTTCCGTAGAAACCAACCAATACAACGAATAAAATACTGCTGCTGGCTGCTTGTATTGAAGAAGTATGCAGGAAAAAATATACTTTCAATTATTTACTTCTGACCAGTTCATGGCCACAGGAGCAGGTATACGTTGCTGGGCTGGATCAGGGCCTTATCCTTGCTAAAGAAAAACCCATTGCATAATGAAATTCACTTTGCCTCATAGGTGCATAAGATTTAAGATAAGAATGGTACCTTTCTTCTCAGTCTTCTCTCAAACTGCAATTCTGATGGGAGCAACAGAAGGAAACACTCCTAATGTTCTTCCCCATACAGACAGTTTTCAGATGAACTTCCAGTATCTATTGTTGGGGAAAATTCCTGGCTCCTGTCCACAGGAAAAGGCCAAGACAAAGCTGCAGTGCCCAAGGAAACAAATATGTAGAGCTCCCTGCTGATGAGTATCTGTGCCTATAGCATTGCAGCACGCTCTCCCCTTCGTACAACTGTCTTTTGGAGTGTGCAGATTCCACATTCAACACTTTGAGGGGCATGAAATCAAAAGCAATAAATCTTTGCCATCTAACTCCTACAGCAGTGCTTTGTAAGCCAGCTGCATTGCTATATTTTCAGCCTTCAGAGTAGTGCATTAAAAAAGCCTATTAGTGGGCACTCTGATCTCCCTTATTGTACAAATCTAAGGTTGCAGGACTGTAGCTTAGCTAAAGTGTGTTGTTGATCAGTAGTTATGCAATATATCCTTGGGTTTTGGAAAACAGGTTCTTGGAAAGGAGTTGTACAGAAAGGAGTGATGCTCAGCTGGGGTCAGAAAGGCTGAGGAGACAGAGCACGTTGTCATGGTGCCCTCATGGCCACAAGGTGGTCACATAATTCAGTGACATATAAATGTATTTAACAAGTAATGTGAGTCAGGAGAGCCAATAACATCAGTTCAATGACACTTGTACACGTCACACTTGCACCAGTCAAGGCCAAAGTCCTCCTGCGCATGTTTGGGCCAGCACTCTGGGGATCAGGATGTTCCCCTCTGCCTGATTCATTCAGGGCTGCTCCTGCACAAAGCAGTTCTACCTCTTGCTTAGCATTCTGCAAGGCATCAGCCAGCTGTGAGGACCCACGTCTCCAAACTCATTAATCAGATCCACCATGGTTGATTTTTTGTAATCTAATCCCATTCCCATGGGAGGCACTGTGCCATATGAATTTTACTATCTATATTTTTTATCTATGTTTTAAACATGTATTTAATATCTATTTAAATATCTATATTTAAAATATTTTTACATAAAGCATAGTAACTGTCGATGTGTTTTACATGCTTTTAGTACATAGAACACAACATGCTAAGATATATGTATGTGCGTGCATATGTATGTATATGTGTGTGTGTGTGTATATATATATATATATCTTCCCTAGACAGAACATGTTACTATTCAGTGAGTTAATAATTTCCCTGTCAGGCATATGTATGAATCCTTAGCAAACTCCCCTGTACATCCTGTACTGCCTTAATAAGTTTCTGCCAGGTGGTCAAGCAGTGGCAGCTCCAGGTTCTGGGACCGCTTGGGATGCAGGGAGTGGATGGAAGAAACGTCTGATGGCTGTAGATGCTATCTGGGTAGATATCATGATGTATAGAGAGATAACAGAATGTGCCAGAAGCCTAAGGAATTCTGACTCTGATATTGGGTTTGATTTCATCTGTTTTAAAATAAAACAAAACCTGTTGGCTATGGACTCTGTGCTGTGTTGTTCCGGGTGTTAGCGACAGTCCTCAAATTTGCAGTGTCATCACTACCTTCTGGGTCTTTCAGAACACTGATGCGAAGTCAGCTGTCATGGTATTGTTAAATATTGTGATACCCGTACTATTAATATACAGGGACAGAAGATTTCGCAGTTGCAATGGCAGGGGAGGGTGCAGGCAGATTTCAAGGTGCTACCTACCACAAGTACCTGCACTTAACACTCTTGATAATGCACACATTTAGAAACTCAGCTCTACTATGGTATTGACATTCTGTCCATTACTAGCAAGAGCTAGTTATTTTTTTTGCAAGAGCTGTGAGAGGAGGACAGTATGGTTGGAATATGCATTTGGATAGGGATGTGCTAAGTTGCTTAGAAAACTAGATTTTTCCTGCTTTAATATTTTTCTTTAAAACATTCCCATAGGTGTTTTAATTTTAGTAAGTGGAAAATTAAAAGCATTTCTATATGTTCATGTTTCTGTAAGTGTACACATATATACAGAGATTTTTCTTTTTTTCTTTTTATGGAGGTACATATAAACTTCTTTTGTCTGTGTATTCGTGTATTATAGTTGTGGTTGCTGACATTTTCTATAATTTAAAGTTACCAAACATTTCTTTTTACAAGAAACTGGAAATAGGTTGTTGTAACTTTCTAAAACATGAATTTTGAGGTCAATAACAGGCCCATCCAAATTTTATGTAAAACAATATTGTGTGTGTATATAGTATACATGTACATAAACAAAATTTCAACAAAGTTGTTCAATAAAACACATGAAGCACTGAAAGTTTTCCGTTTGGGTGATTCATCAGAGTCAACTGGTTCCCATTTTCAGAGCGAAGATTCAAAGTCTAAGTGTAGCAGGTAGTTTGTCCCATTATCATATTCATTAAAGGAGAAAAATAATGAAAAACCATAACAGATTCCTTGGAAAATGTCTGATTTGCTGGAGTTCAAGTCAGTTCATAAGTTTGTTGTCTAAGTCTTTCAAAGTTTCTGCTTGTATGAGGCATGAGTTCTGTGGGACAGAAACAACCTGTCTGGTAATTACATGTAATGTCAGGATTGAGCACTACCAACAAAAAGGATTTTGTTTCTCCTCTACAAGAAGCAAATCCCCTGCTGGGCATCAAAACCAGAAATATAACCCTTCCACAAGAGTCAGAGCTGGAGTTTGCTGAAGAGATGGGTGTACTCTGATGCCAATGAGACATGAGGCAAAAGGGCAAAAGCTAGAAGTGCAGAAGTTGTGGAAGGGAAAAAAGAAGACAGAGCTGTGAGGAAAGGAGATTGGGAGCGCTGGGTAAGAAGAACAAGAATTGAATTGATGAGGGAAGGGGTAAAGATTGTGTGAAGAAATAGAAGAGCTAGCAAGGCTGGCTGGACTTAAAAATAATGAAGCAAGGGATAAGGAAAAATGTTGAGAAACAGATGAGGTTGGGATTCATAGCAACATCTGACAGAGAGACAAAGAAGACATTGTGACTGGCTGAGGAGCTGTCAAGACCATTTGGTAGAAGGAATTGGTGTCAGAAGGGAGGTGAAGTTTGGGAAGGGAAACAGTGAAGAGCTGACTGAGTAGAAACCAAAACAATTTGAGAAATGACTTAAACAACGAACAAGAGGAAAAAAAGAAAAGAGACTAATAGAAAGTCCTGTAATGCATTAATCACTAATTTTGACTGGTACAAACAAGACATCAAAAATTAGTGGGTTTTTTTTCCTTATTCAAATTTATTTGTATTGGTTTCCCTTCTGTAAACTGTGTATGGTTCCATTCCCTCAGCTAACAAAAGTGGTGGGGAGATAAAGGATACAATGTTTGTGCCATTTGTGGCAAAATTAGCACCACAGAAACACCCAGGGGGAAATTAATAATTCTGTCTTCAGAACCACTTTTGTAAATGTGAAGTAAATTAAGCCTGGGGCGATACGCTGAACAACAAGCAGAAAACACACGTTGAATTGATGCTCGTTAAGTGAGTACAGTCCATTCTGTGCATTAAAGGAGGTGGGAAAATATGGTTGCATCATCAAAGGTTATGTCCTAAGTCACACAGAAGATGGAATCTGAGCTGAGGCAGCATTAGCAATCTTAATTCTTTCCTAACTCTAAAAGAGTTTGTCTTGATGACCTTAATAGTGTTCTCTTAGTGCTTTTGTGTTTGTGTAGATATGTAGCACAGAACGTTATCTCATGAAGCTTGAAAATCAAAGGAAATATGTCTTGACGGCCAGCTTTCCTGTACAAGTAGCACAAAAACAATTTC
The DNA here is from genome assembly GCA_024606505.1 of Aquila spilogaster. NCBI lineage: Eukaryota > Metazoa > Chordata > Aves > Accipitriformes > Accipitridae > Aquila > Aquila spilogaster. Next base: position 4,288,588 of record JANHGO010000027.1, read on the forward strand.
AGCATTAGAATGGGATTTGAAATATGTTGTTGTACGTTATCGGGCACAGGTATTCTTGTAACTGTAGCTTTTCATCCTTGTATAACCTTCCTCAGTGTGGTACAGCTCTTATTTGTTAGGAGAAATGAGGCAGGAGTGTTCCTGACAATCAGGATGTTTTTTTCCTACTAAGTTGTATTTTGTTTGCAAGTAAACAGGGAATTGAAGTGGACCCTCATTTAGAAGTAGTGTTTGCAGCTCTATGGGTATTGAATCATAGCCCCATACTACCTAGCTGAGTGAGCTGGATCCAAATAAGGATATGAAGCATGTACTTAGAGTTCTAATTAAAGCCGATGGCCATTCATCTCTCTAATTGCAGTAATGCCCACCAGGATAATTTCCCCCCAAATGTCCCATTCTTCTTGTGTCTGAACAAGTGACATAAAAACCATCTGGAGTCTTGCCAAGCATGGAGAGAAAAATTTACTGACTGTGATATCACACCAGAAAACATTACAGGATGAAAAAGGTCAAACAAAGTGGTTAAGTTTCTCTGTCAGACTTCTGGAAATATTGTTGTCTTCTGCCTGAGCATTAGTAGTCATATCATCGTATTATTATTATTATTTTTTCCCATAAACTTGTAGGAATTAGGAGTTAGTAAGTAAAGTTTTTCTAAAATGCTCTGTAACCTTTGGGGATGCCCGGTGTTATTCATTTATTTGTAGGGAAAAAGAGAGGAGATTCAGGTGTTGCAGCAGGATGTGCAGTTGGAGGAGAGTCATGGCATGCAGTCAGTGGGGCTCTCAGAGCACATACAGTCAGCCTTAGGAAATGGGTTCATTTGTGAACCGGTGTTCTGGGTCAGCAGGACTCTGTTGTTGGGTTGGGCTTTACAGATCCAGCATACTCTCCAGATTCAGAGTTTTTTATCTGTAGTATATAACCTAAAAATCAGAAAAATTATATGTTTCTTGATTTTTTTTTTTACAGGTTGATTTCATTATTGTCAACAATATTTTCCTTTCCTGATTGATTTATTTTAGCCTTAGGGATATATGCAACAGATTTTTCACTGTTGAAGATTAAGTAACACTGAATTTCCTTTATGTAGCCTAAGGACATGCATTGAGAAGCTTCTTTGTTTTTCAGTGGGTAAGAATCACCCCATTAACTTCAGCTTTTATTTCACGTGTTCCCTGGAGTGAGAATTTTCCTTCTGTGTTCTACCAAGCTACTAGAAAGAGTGGACATGACATTAGAAAGGATGTTACTAGAGAGAAAGAGCTATAAGACTTAGGTGAGGGAATGGATGGCTGTTTTGTAGAATCACTGCTTGATTCTGCTGGTAACAATTGCTAAAATATGATTTTTTTTTTGCCTTAACTGGTCACGCACTGCTGCACCAAAGTATGAGATCTCAAGTGAGACATAAATTCCAAATGAGATAATATCTTGCACCCACTGACTTTACTGAGAATAGGGAATTTATAACCCTTTGGACCCATCTAGCAGTCTTGTATATATCAGGAGTGATTTGTTGTTGTTGCTGGTACATGGAGTTTTGATGATTCCAAAAATTATTAGTGTTTGTGTGGTCTAAATTTCCTGCAGTACCCAGGGAGGTACAGCTGGTGTTACTTCCTGTATCCTTAGGCAACTACATGCAGGCTGGCATCCTGCTGTCTATTAGCAGTGACATAAGGTCTTGCAGTAATGGTTATAACTCAAAATTTTATAATGTAAATAAATTGTGGAGTGATGGAGTGGGAGGTAGTGCACAAAACCTGTATGTCCTGATGACCTTTGCCTCAGTCAGGGTGGGGTGAGGGTTAGGAAGATGAAGACACTGAAGAAGTGAGCAAGTGAAGATTTTATCACTGATTTAATAGATTTTCCTATGTCTTACTCTGGACACTCATTCAGGAGCCAGATGTTTCTAGCATAACAGGTTCCTCTTCTGCTCCGGTTTGACCTGGGAGCATGCCCATTAAAACTGGTAGGATTTGCGCTACTGTCAACTTGTGAGCTTTTGATACCCTCAATCTGCAAGACACATATTTCAGTATCTGATCTATATATCTGAGTGGTCCTGTTAAGACTGGTCAGTCTATTTAGACACTTAAAGTTAGGAACAAACATAAAACTTTGATGATTCGTGTCTTAAGAGAAGTGAATGAAAACAGCAGTTGACTTCACAGTTGACTTCACTGGTGCCAACTCTTGTTCCATTCCTCAGCAAAAATGTTGCTGCCACTGTTCCACCATGATGCCCGGGGAAGGATTTTGTTTGTCTCTTGTGGAACAAACAGTTTTTGTTGCTGTAATTTTTGTTTTGTCCTTTTTTTTTTTTTTTTGGTTTGTAACTGATTATTTTTTCTCCTTTGCTTATTTTGCTATTGCCTCTCTTTCAGAAGCGGGGTAAGGAAAGGTGTTAGATTGTCCCTCACCCCTACAATAAGACATCTTATTGCAGGATTCCACCAGAAATAATCTGATGCTGCTCCTAGAACGTGCATTTAACATTCCCTTGAGTTCAAGAATGTTTAAATATCATGTATAATTTCTACTGGAGTGTTCATATGTTCATATGTTTGTAGTTTTTTTTTTTTTTTTTTGTCTACTGAAGGGGAAAGAGCTGTGTTTTTTCCTTTGTGGTCTTTTATGACCTGCTGCTCTACGGGGACAGAAGTCACTTGTGCAAGAGGGAGAGCAATTGCTTACTGATGTAATAGTAGCAAATGAAGGCAGTGTAAAGGGCAGGTGATTGACAGCATCTTTCTGAAAGATATGCAGAAACACTCCTATTTCATTGGGAATATTTGTAAATGTTGCCAGATACTTGTCCTAAGGTGAATCTGAAAATACACAACTGGAGTGGAAGTTCAGAACATGAGTAATTAAGGAAGTCCCTCTTATCACTCTTTTCACTTTATTTCTCTTCTGTTTCAGCAGTGCTTGTTTCCTTTCCATAAAGAAGGCAACAGCTCTGGACGCTGATAAAACAAAGCTTGGCAGAGTATCAAGCACAATATCTTGTCCTGGGACTACACTCAGCTTGATCTTCTCATTTACCTTACGGGTATGAAGTGATTTTTCATACGCTGGTCAGAACTGCTAGTACAGGCAGTTGGGATTTCCATTTGTGGTTATGACTGTATTTGGATACCAATATAACGTGTATTTAAGAGGGCTTTTATGGGAAAACATGAGCTTGTTCCACCTGTGCTTCAAGCCAACTGTACCCTATGTTGCTCTGCTAATGTAGGAGAAGAGCTGATTAGCTCAGGTTGGTGCACTCTTAACTGAGGCTCCAAGATTTAGCTTGGAATACAGAGCAGATTAACACACTTGCTGCATAGGCATACCCTTAAATACGCTAATTCAGATCCTTGAATATAAAGGAGCAACACTTGTGGGGAGGGAGTAACCATGGATCATCTTGTCCCTTCTTCTACCTGGGATACTCATATGCTACCAGTCCTCAAATGGCAGCACCTCCTGAAAAGAGATCTCCTCAGCCAGAGGACAACCTTAGCATGAAATGCTCCTGAATGCAGTTCAAAACCGTGAAGTATGGAAGGTACGGGAGGCACTCTGAGAGCAATTTCTGATTTTCTCAAAGTGACTCATTGTTTATAATGATTTGTCACATTAGTTTGGGGTAGCTATTCTTAATAGTTTATTGCACAGCTGAGTAAATCTTTGTTCATATACAGGCTATTGCAGTGCATATTTATAACATCAGATTTTTTGAGGGAAAAGTAACTGATACATAGTGCCTTCTCACTCTCCAACTCAATAAATTTCACCTTGACAGTTGTAAGAGATTGTTATTGAATATCACCTTACTGTTCCAAAACAACAAAAAATATGAAAGGCCTTGCAAGAATTTACACACATCGAGAACTGAGATTCAAGCATCCAATGTCTAGTCTAGTGCATTTTTGATTAGACGAATGCTGATTCATTTGCTGTTGCTGTACTTGTAGCTTACACAGCATTGTTTGCAATATGCTGTTGCACATGATGTTACATATGCTTTCCTTTACAATTTACATGTTAATCAGAACATTCTGATCCTAGATCCCTTCCACATTTCAGATTCGCTTTCAGGTATTCGGCAGGACTGCTCTATAACTTTTATTATGATTTTTCCACAAGCATGCTCAAGGAAAGCCTATGTCACTTGGAGGTATCCTGACAACAAGTGAATCACACTTGGTTTCACACTGCACTGAATCATTTGTAAGCCATCTCACAAATCATCATTTGTTTAAAAAGTTATTAAAATGAAGAAACAGAATAAAAAATAGTTCTGCCAATCAAAGGGTGTAGCCAATAAAACAAAACTGAAGCACTGGTCAGACTGCATCTAATCACTGGGAAATAAACTCATGCAGTTCATCTTCTCACATGTTTGCTATATGTTGAATCTCTAATAGGTTGCTTTAGAATCAATATTTACAATACCAGCTCATTCATGTTATTTTCTAGTCCTTGAGAAGATGACAAAAGCCTTTAAAATGAAACACTAAGACATGCAAAGTGTCAGGATGGCTTTTTCATTCAATACTCAGTTTACCAATTTTCTTGGTAAAATCGATTCATGCTTTGGGACAGTGTTTTTACAAACATCAAGTATTTGCCTGATATCCAAACAGTGCAGCTTTTCTTGTGTTTACCGGCAGATGTATGGAATGTTTCTAGTTTTCAAAAATATATTTAAATATTTTTTTTAAAAAAAGAATTTCAACCAGATTTTGACGCCTGTAATTTGGGGCACTCAGTGCGTTATGTAGAGCTTGCAAATTCAAGGCATTTTATTGCAATATGTATTGCATATATACTGATGCTTAAGCAGTGTTTAATATTATCCCTTCTGATGGCTCAAATAATATGCTAAGGTATTTCAGGAAGGCCATGCTATAAGAACTGGAGCAGACCAGAGGAGAAGGAGACAGTTCCAATACTGATATTCCTGATATGTCTCTAGAATGTACAAATAACTTCAGAGAATCAATTAACATTATCTCTGTACTTCCTACATGCAAAGTACAGGGACTGTAAACCTAAGAAAATGTAAATCCCGAAGCCTTCTTTCCTCCTGGATATTAAGCTGTGTTCTCACTACTTGGAAAATCTCTGTGCTCTAAATAGCACTGTCTCCATGGCAATGTGCAGTTCAGTTTTAAACTTTCCAACACATAAAAATGTTAATTTATTTGTTCTAAGCACTCCCACAGTTGTCCTAGCCATGGAAGCCTCAGGATCGGGCACCTTCCAGGAGCAGCAGAGCTGTCAGGTTAGAGACTGGGTTAACTGCCAGGAATTGCCCAACCTGAAGGCCGTTATTGGCAAATTATATTATTATTTCCTGTCAGCTTAGCTTGTGAAGTGGCACTTAAAGCATTAGGCAGTCAGCGCACTCAGAGCATTCAAAGAAATTTTGTTTCTTTTGTTCTTAATGTGAAGGACTCCTTTGTAAATGAACGCAGCCTGTGATGAAGTAGAGACTTGTTAAATACTGTGCTTGGCATGCCCAACTTTCACAGTCATTACCACTACCTTACACCACTACAGACTTTTTTTTTCCTTCTTAATTTATGGTAAAGATATACAAAGTCATCTCCTTGAGGAAGCAAGGCAATAAGTTGATATTTTCAACATTATTTCTCCTTTGTTAATCCTCTGATAGCTTGGCTTTCTGCTGTAAAAAATCATTGGCCTTGAGACTGTCGGAGCACCGCCTGGCAAAATGCTAAGCATTTTGATTTTGATCCAACAGAGCACTCAGGCAGATGTTCAGCTTCAAGTATGCAGGTAATTTTTACTGGAGACCAGGAGAAAAAACCTCTCTTCCTAACCTCAGAGCCTTCTGTGATCTTCTTGACGACCACTGGAGTATTCATTATCTGTGGGATTTAAGTTACAGACCAGCAAGCCCTAAATTTTGAGCTACAAGAAAAGCTTGAAATAAATTCGGTTTGGCCTGATATTTTTTCTCATAATGAGGTTGTCACCTTTTACAGATAAATAATTTAATACAACAGAATTCAGAGTACTACCATGATGTTGTAGTAGAAAAGGAGGTGGGCACTGTTACTGCAAATTCAGATAAGCTTAGGACCAGTTTTTAAGATGTACCTTTTGGGGATAACAGCATTAGTTCATGCACATGAAATTGAACTGCATCATCTCAGCACTTCTTACCAACTTCTAAACAAGAGTGCAGGTTTATGCAGGATTTTTTTTTTTATTCTCCTGTAGGCATTCAGTCTTCAAAAGCCATGAGCATACAACTTTGGGAGATGAAGCTGCAAAAGAATTTTGAATAGCTTGAAACTGGGGACACTTCTGGCTCAGCTAGTATTAATGATAAGGTGGCTTTGGAAAATGACAAGCTCCTCAGTCAGGTGCTGGAAGAATTAGAAGGGTTTGAAATGTGGGAAAATGATGGAGAAACAGCTTTGAAATGGTTATTCATCTCCTTCAAATACACCCACTGGACAAATGGGACAGATACGACTGCAAAGGAAGGTACCTCCCAGTGAGTATGTTCACTTTTATTGTTATAATTAGCTTTGCTGTATCACCAGTCCAGAGTCTTTTGTACACAGATGGAGGCTTGTCATCATAACAAAGTCTAACAAGGATATAGGCTTATTCAGGTACTTATTCATAATGCAGATCCCCTTCTGGGTAAAGGGAAGAACAAAACTCAGTAGGACTCATAAGTCAGTCTTGAGTCTTATTATTTGCATACAGGAGAAGAAATTAGCTCCTCCTAAAGAGACATGGACCATAAAATCTTCCTGTAAATCTGAAAGGGACATTTACAATCTGATATTCTTCTCAAAGAATGAATGACCGTCCAAAGCCATCCCAACAAAAGCCTGCTTCATTCATTTATACAGTATCTCATTCTACAATCTGTAGATTTGTACTACAAACTTTGCACTACAAACTAGTGCAAGACTTAATTTTGCCTATAATGAGAAAGAATCTGACAGTCCATTGGAATAGCCAGATACCATGAAAGAGCTTTCTGAAAACAAAGTCTCTGATCAATATCATTTATGAATAAATAAACAAGAGGTCTGGTCTGCTCTCTCAGGTAAATAATATGAAAAGAGATAAGAGGGCTGCTCTGAAAGTAATGTCTCCTATTTTATTGCGTCGGTCCATGATATTAGAGGTGGATGTTGATGATATGGCAGTAAAAGTTGAACCTTCCCACAGATATTCTGTTACACTTTATTGCCACGTGACAGATGACAACAGAGAAGTGGTCTGACGGAATGGTATCTGACATGGAAAAGTGGATGAAGTAAAGGTGTGGAACTGAATTCCTCCATGCAAAAAAAAAAAAAAAAAGGTCCCCACTGACATTCATCAATGCTTGCTGAATGTCTCTGGAGACCAAACAGTGGATGCAAGCACAGTGAGGTGGTGGGTAGTGCTTTTCAGCAGTGGCGATAGCAAGGTGAAAGAAGAGCCAGGTTCGGGATGGTCATGTAGTTGCTGCACCACTAAAAGAAGAGTGTCTTGATTAGCTCCTCAGTGAGAATCAGGGGTTTACAACCAGAAAACTGTGTATGGAGCTGAATATTGGCCTCAGTGTGTTTGAAAATGATGGTGGCGACATCGGAGCATCACAAAGTTTGCACTGTGTGGGTCCTACAAATGCTCACACAGAAACAGAAAGAACACTGTGTACAAGTTTTCATGATCTATTGAACCAATATGAGGCTGAAGGTGACCACTTCCTAGATTGCATGATCACTGGGGATGAGATGTAGGGTCACTGCTATGAGCTGGAATCAGTCCATGGGACATGGTGAATTCCCCATCTAAGGAAAAGTTCAGGATGCAGCCCTCAGTGGGTAAAGTGATGTGTATTGTCTTTTGGGGTAGGAAAGAAGTGTTCCTTATGGATTTCCTGGAGTGCAGACAAACCATCAACTCTGACCACTACATCACAATGCTGACTGAGCTGTAGGCTCAAACTGTCAGAGTTGGGCCAGAGAAGAAGACAACCTTTCTCCTGCAGCATGATAATGCCAGGCCCCATACCAGTTTGAAGACCATGGAGCACATTGCCCATCTTGACTGGACTCTCTTACCGTACATGCCATATAGTCCAGATTTAGCACCTTCTGACTTCCATCTGTTCAGGCTGATGACAGACAGACTGTACGGGCAACATTTTCCTAGCAATGACACCGTCACAGCAGCTGTGAAACAACGGGCCACCTCTGCTGGTACAGGCTTTTATGAGTGCAGCATGCAAGCTGTTGTTCATTGCTAGTGAAAATGCAAAACTTTTTTGGGAAATAATGTTTTGTAGCTGAGAATTCACTCTATCAAATAGTGTTATTGTGCTCTTAGTGTCTGTTGTAGTTTCCATGGAAACAGATAGGAGGCATTACTTTTGGAGCACCTTCATATGTGAACAAACAATATCAGAAAAACAAGAAACATCTACATCTAAAGCTATTCATTGGATTTAAGTGGCTGATCATATTAGAAAATAGACATGAACAGAATTTGTTGCTATTTCTAATAACAACTATGTGAAAACTCCCCTTCTTTTCCACCCTTGCCTTACTTGCAGTATGTATACATATTCACAGACCAATAAAGCACTTGTGATGAGCCCATGCCAAGATGTCAGTCAAGTACCTGGGAAACTTGCCAGAAAACCTGTCCTTGTGTTGGGCTAATTAACTCTCAGCATATCTGTAATTGTCCCTGTTAGCTAGGAGCAAGTGTTAGGATCAGTACTAAAAAGACAGTGGTAGGAAATCAGACAAAAGGGAGCCTTAAGGATTGCCTATAAATATAATCTAAACTATTAGCCAGAACTACCATAAACTTAGTAGAGCACTTAGCATAGCCAAACCTGTTGTGATTAGCGTCACTTCAAATTTACAGCTACATGTAAGCTTGACCAGTTGGCAAGATTGTGAGCACATCCACCACTCTTCTCACCCAGCGCTCTGTGTGGCGCCAGGGAGCATATGCTACAACATCATGGGATTCCCCACCAAGGCAAGCCCTCAAGTTCTAAACAACTGTTCGTGGCAGTCATAAAAAGGCATCACTAGCAGTTTAGCATTTGCCAGATCAGGACACTAATGGCAGATGCTGGTGGCCTCTAGTAAGCAAATGGCTGTCTGCTCGGGACAAATTTACAGGAAAAAAAGCAGAACATCAAATTCATTTTCTCCTGATGTATGTGAATCAATTCCAATTCACACAAGTAAAAGGAAATGGGCTATGAACATGGTAAATCAACATTTCAGTTTATAATCAGCTATGTGATCACAAATCATTATGATCACTTTTTGCCCTCCATAATTACAGTTGTGAATTTGATTCAAACCTCAGTGAATTCAAAGCAAGCCATACATTGATTTCATTGTGCTTCAGATAGGATGAAAGATAAAATAATCCTATGTTCCATAAAGCAAAATATATAATATGCCCCAAGGGCTTTCTCCTGAAACATTAATGCACATGAGCCTCTCTCTTCACACTGTCTCCTCACATGGATAGTCCTACTATATGAATATACGTAGCTGCGTATGCTACCCACCTCATACTGCAGCAAATTCTGTTACTGTCATCTTTAGTTATTTGTTTGTAGCTTGAAAATTAATATGAGCATCAATATAGAATACAAACAGAAATGAGATAATGTGTAGAAGATTTCTTTGTCTGAATGTTGCCTAGAAATTTATAAATCCAGACATTACAACTATAGAAATGGAATTAACTGCCCACTTGCATGATTCACTAAACATATTTCCACAAAAGCTAAATATATTTGCCTTTTGCTCATTACAAGCATATTTTTTATGACCATCTGAAAGTATTCTTGTTTAGACTCAGAGTTTGCCCAACACTTAGCCATCTTTGCAAGCATATTATGTTCTTAGTAGCTTGCTGCTAATTCCCTGAAGATGGATTTTCACTAATATTTACTTTAAGCCTGTCCAAAGTGTCACACAAGTGTCTTTCATTACATGTTTGGCTGAGTCACAATGCCAGCTCATGAAACAGTAGTGTAATAAATGCCAATGAAAATAAAATGTGAGGATTAATACGTTTGTATGAGAAGGGATGAACGTGCATCGTGTTTAAGATGTCAAGATGATAGTGGTCACAGAGAGTTTTACCCTTTCTACAGAATGCTGAGGCTTGACTGCCATGTAACATTGCTCTTTAGGCTATCTGCATGTGCAGCAGGCACGTGCCAAACTACTGCAACAAAAGCAAGCTGTGCCAACTTTAGTTTTGTACTGTCTACTTCACCTGTTCAAACACTGGTTAGGCTTAACCCTGGTCTTGTGATTTGTCAAGGCAAAATGTCCATTGAAATCGTTGTCCACTCTTATTTCACCTCTTGGTTTCTCCAATTAGTACTTTACGAAAGAAGTGAAAAATAATATAGTGGAGGAAGGACCTTTACTGAATATGTATCCCTTCACTGTAATAAATACAGTTATGACAGAAAATTTCACATCCTTCAGATAGAGCTAAGGTTCATTGTCTTTCTGTATATGGACATATGGGACAAAATTTGGGGCCCTTTGTTCAAGTTATGTCCTGGACAAATACGAAACAAACACCTCACTTAAATTCGTGCCTCCATTCTTGTATTTTCCCCTAGTATCATCTGTTTGGTTCCAGACGTCAGCCCCACAGCCCTGCAAAAATTGGAAAGGAATGGGGAGAAGAAATGGCATAGCTGGCAACATCTTTGGGATCACAAAAGTGGATCCACAGCCCAGGTGGAGCATCCTGTCCTACCAAAGGTTTTAGAAACACTTTGATCCCATGTCTATGTCTTTGGGCTCAGTCCAGAAACCTTCAGTGACATCTGGGAGGGAGGTGGTGAGTGTGCATTGATTTCAGAAGAGCCTTATTTCATCTTTCAGGTCTGGCCCCTTAGGTCTCCTGGATCAAGACAAAATGATGCTTCCAACTCCCCTTTCCAGGAAGGGAAGGAAAGCTGAGGACTGCTGTTGGGTAAGCAGGGTATCACACTGCTGTATTTCATGTGAGATTCCTGTCACGCAAGTCCTGTAAATGTCATTGTGAAGTTTTGTGACTAAATTCTCCTGCAAAGCCTTGAAAACTGACTCATTTTATGTCACCTTAATGAAGCCTGTTGTGGTTTAACGGGATGTTTGTAGATGATGGGAAGAGAGACTGCTTCATTAAGTCACCCAACCTTTATGAAGTGTCATATCACAAGCAGACCAGTCACTAGCATGCTATGAAAAATAAACCTAATGAGTGAACTAAAGTATTACAGGTGTGTCCTGAACTTGGGTAACTCCTTATTACAGCTGTTCAGCTTCACAGTGGCTAGAAGTGCTCTGTCCCTCTTTCCCATACCTGTGGTTCATCTGCCACTTTTTCATTTCCTCATAGATGAAACTGTATCTGGACAACAACATAAATACGTAATTTGCTGACAGCATGGGCTGTGTTATGTGTGGTCTGCCTGTTCCTGCTTTACCCAGAGAGCACCAACAGCAAGCTGGACATGTCCTCAGATTGCTGCAGAAGTCAGGCTGTGAGAGCTGCCCAGTTGCAGGTGAACCATGATGTGAGTGAGCTTCTTGAGGGCTGTCCTTACCTGGGTATAAATATGTGCTGTGTGGCACTGCAGTCCCACTTTCTTTCACTTCTTCCATTCCTGTTGAGACCATGCCACTGTGAAAGAAGTGTGACAGTTCTTCTGTTGGGAGCTGAGCTCCAGCTTAGTCCAAACACTCTAATACAGAGGCTGTCTAACCTTGCTTGAGGTGAGAAAGAAAGATGCTCTGATTGGCAAGAGATGTGAGGCAGTTGTACAGAGGGCTGTACATATGTGAGGCACTGCACATGCAGTCTGTGGATGATGAGGTTAGAGAAAGTTTTCCCTTTACAGAGCTGAGGTGTTCGCAAAACCACATGAAGGGGTGGCTGAATGAGTGCTTTCATATTGCCCAGGACTGTGTGTAGTCATCCAGCTACTCAGTCAACATTTTATAATGGATAATTTATAATGGTTAATTAACAGACTATATATTATTTTTCCAGACCATCATTTTCTCTCGCCTTGCATATTGTATAAAAGGTAGAAGGGAAATTCTACCAAATCATGACATATCCCCTTTTGCAACAAGTGGAGAAGCATGCTGGGTGTGAGGCCTCCTAACTGGACATGCCGGTGCTTCATTTCATCTGTGCCTGAATTTGGAAGCATTAGAGTTTCAGCCACTCACCTTTCATTTCAAGGTTTCTGAATTGCTTTAATGAAAAATGATTTGATTTTAAAGATGAAAGGTCAGACTGTGCCATCAGTTTAATTGGATTTAGCTGTGGCTACTTTGACGTTCATTTGTGATAGGAAAAGCAGATTTAAGGGATTTCAATCACTCTAAAACTCATAAACAGAGGGAAAATGTTTCCTACCATTGGTCAGTGGAAATTGGTGAGGATCGTGGCCTGAGGCACAGCTGTGAGGTAAACAACCCCAAAACCTGGGGAAAAAAGATAATAAAAACACACCTGTTGTGTGAAGTTCAGAACCTCACTTCTGTGGAAGCTTTTAACTTTTCCTTTTGTTTCCAAATGCCTACTGATGCAGCTATAGGTATCAATTTCTTTGTATTCTATACAGTGGCGTTAGGTATAATTAGAGGAGTGTGGCCGTTAAGGGTTTTTTTCTTTCCTGGCACACTTCAATGGGAGAACAGGCTCACCCGATTTCTATTTCATCCTTAATTGCTTCTGAAATTACTTTGATGTGTGTACAACTTTATCTGCTTAATGTGACATGGAATCATTTTCTTGCTCAATATATTGCTGCTTATTTTTGGACAAAGAGCACTGAAATTTTGCATGCAGAGTTATTCATCTCGGCAAAAGGGGGAAAAGGAGGAGAAGGAAATCTGTAAAAATTCCCAGGGAATGCATTTTTGCAGTATGTATTTGTATGCGGCAGCATACAGCTGAACTACCGTGATGAAACAAGAAAATACCATAGTTCTACTGATGGGTATAAGAAGTAGATAATCGAAGATCTGTGCCTCACTGTTCCTCAGAAGGCTTCTTTTAAACTAAAAATAATTCATTTGGAATGATTTCAGTTACTGAAGCATGAAGCAGCGAGACCTATTTTGGGAAATTAAACAACAGCTTTGATGGCTGTTACAGTGACCTGCAGGAGTCTTGCAGGTCATCAGTATGCTGCTACACCTGAGTTTACAGGTGACAAATCCCTGGACACAGTGCCAGGCTTTCAGCATTTTTGGTACAGAGGCTGTATTTGGCAGATTCCAGACTGATCCCACATGGATTCAAGGGTTGGATTTCCCTCTTGGCACCGCTACATTCTGATTTGGGAGCAGGGAGGCTCATGGGCACCTGGTATCACCACAGTGACTGTAGTGCTCCTTTGTTTTGAAGGATTTCTTTCTAAACTTCTTTCCCGGTGAGTTGCCCTGCCTCAGAAATGCTTATATCTGTGCCAACTGTGTAATGCCCACAGGGGCGAGACCAGCATGGGAGTAATACCTAATTAAAACTGCAGTGAAGTAGGTCAGCTAATATTTCATGAACAGCAGCAAGAGCTCTAATTGTTCATAGTTCAGAGTTCCTGTATTTACTCTCAGCAACAACAAAAAAATGTATGTCACCTAGAAATGTGATGAAAGCACAAACAGAAAACACATGCCACAGTGGGTTACAATTATAAATATTCATGGCATTCAGTGAGTGTCATACTTTAACTCCTGCAGGTACATTCGGCTGTCGATTAACAGTGTTCCTTGCATCTTCATGTAAGGTTGGGGGAGGACTGGCCCAACAGAGTTAAGTATTGCTGGGTGAAAGAAGCAGATGAGAAAGCCCTTTCAGTCATGCGCAAAAAACTTAATATCATTATAAAGAAATGTAATCCCACTCTCAGATAGCACAGTTGTTCATAGTATCATAGGAGTATTTCAAAATTTCTGAATTAAGAGCTTTAGACAAGTCTTCTGGGGATTACTGGTCTGAGAAACTGGGTGACACGTGGTCCTTTTCCTGGAGATCCATCACCTTTTTTGCTTCCTTCTAGGATGGATGTAGCAAGAAAAGCTTATACTGGTGATGTGACAGAATTTTTAATTGCAGTTGGATCAAGGACGTGCAGTGATGGATAAAAATTCGTAACAAGGATGTTAAAATGCTAATGTTTTTAAACTCTTAGAAAGTATGTGTGCTATTTAATTGTTTACTATGTCTAACGGAAAAAAATGCCTGGAGGTTTCACAGAGCCAGATGACCACATTATACTGTAACTTTGGAAACACTTTGCGTCTGATCATGTCTAGCCCTGAAATCTCTCAGCTCAGCCAAAGTGGTATCTGTGTGAGAAGCTGGATCCTTCAGAGCCCAAGGATTTTACGTGGGAAAAAGCCCTGAACTTTTGTTTTCATTTGTAAATATCAAAAAATCAATCTAGAACAAGACAACATAAGTCTAGACATCAATTTTTATACAACTCTATATGTATAAACACAGAAGTTCAGTACAGTAGAGCAGAAGGTTCTGTCCCGGCAGAGCCTGCAGACAGCAGATGCTCATAATACACTCTCTTACATTGTCCAAACAGCAATTTCCCAATTTACCAGAAACACTTCTAGCCACATTGCTGCCTGTCTTCTTAAATATATTTCTTGAGAATGTGGGCCTTTAAGAGAGAGGGAAGCCATGCCAGGTCCCAAGGCAGAAGGTAGGAGGTTTACATCAATCTGGGCTAACATCTTCCTTTTTAGCTAGGCAAATAGGTGGTTTTATTTATTTACTTATTCATTTTTTCTTTGCTGAGGTGTTGTTGTGGTTTAACCCAGCAAGGAAGCCACATGGCCATTTGCTCACACCCCCCTGGTGGGATGGGAGAGAGAACTGGAAAAAAGGCAAGTCATGGGTTGAGATAGACAGCTTAGTACAGCAGAAAATGAAAGGAAAATAGTAATAATAATGATGCCAAAAGAATGTACAAAACAAGTGATGCACAGTGCAGTTTCTCACCACCTGCAGACCCATGCCCAGCCTGCATCTGTCCCCTCCCAGCTCCTTGTATATCCCCAGATCCTTGCTGGCAGGGTAGGAGGAGAAGCTGGGAAATCCTTGACTTGGTGTAAGCACTGCTTAGCAACGACTAAAACACTGGTGTGCTATCAAAATTATTCTTGTCTTAAATCAAGAACACAGCACAATGCTAACTACTTGGAATGTAAGCTAGCTCTCTCCCAGCCAAAACCAGGACAGTTGTTTCTGCATGCAATAGTTTTTTCTAGTATTTTAAAGGGTCTTCTCACACACTTTCCTTGCAGGAGGTTTTCAAGATTCTGCAAATCAGGTACTTTTTAATGTGATGATCTGATAACCGCATTGACTAATATGACTTGGTGACTGGCCTTAGAAGCACTTTTGGAAAGAGAAGAAGAGTTGCCTATGATAAATGCAAGAAGATCAAAGTTTTATTCCTTTTCTACTTATCAGTTTATTACTTGGCTTAAACAAGGTTGATAGATACAGAAAGAAGTGGGAATCAAATCTCAGAGCCATTATGTGTTGGAGTTTGCTGCATGCTCCATTTGAAGGGGGTTTGCGTTGTGCTACACCACACTTGATCCTATATTTGTTCTGTTGATGGGGAAGCCATACAGTGGGGACTGAAATTCAAAACAGGTGGCAGGAGGATGTACTTCAAGTTAAAAGCACTCAAAGCAGCCTGTGCTGAGTGTCGGTGGGAGAGTAGGTGGCAGGTAGGTGCAGCATTCCTGCCTGCCTTCACAGGCTGTCTTTGTGGGTTGCAGGTTATTGCACTGCTGATTTGGTGGTCTCTTCTCTGCGTCTGGTGCTGTTGGTGGTATTCTATTACATTAAGTGACGTAATGAAAACAAGCACAGTTTTAATCATCCAGCTGGTTATGTATGCAGGGGAAGAAGGCTTTGAAGTTAAGTACTTGAAGGAAAAAGCATACAAGGAATGCAGGTGACTCCTTGTATTGCTTTTGTTTACACAGAGCTCTGTGTTCAAAGCTTCCCCAGGAAAAGGGTGGTTTCTCTAGAAATTTTGTAAGTCCTTTTTTGTGTCAAGTCTTTGAGCAAGTCTTCAATCCCTCTCTATTCACCCAGCATTTGCTCTACAAAAATCAGGGTTCCTTAGTAAAGGAGAGGCAAGCAGTGAATGTAGAAGCAGGCTGGATTACCTAGTGAAGCCAGAGGCTACAGCCTGTCAGGACAGCAAGTGATTGAGTTACATTTGCTGTCAGAAAGCACACAGTTCCTTTGGGACCTGGTTTTACTGATAGCAGTCCTCTACTAGTGAGGGACTGGCCTTTGCCCTTCTGCACATGTGGCAGGAAAGCATGGTTTCAATACCACAGAGAGCTTATGCCAAAAAATGTGAATTTAGGAGCCTCAGTCAACTTGTCTTCCTTTAGAAGATGAAGCCTTTCAATGGACTTAACCTCAATTCCCTTGAATTTTGAACCTTCATCTTCACAATGATGGCTGCAATAAGCCTTCTACCATGGCGGCAATGGGGTCTGAGCAGGTGTTAGCTCAGAGCACCCCCAGCATGTTGGAACTTTAAATTGCCTAGATAAATACAGGAACAGTTCTTACAGGGTCTTGAGGCTGAAGTATTTGTATTTAGATAAAGTGACCTGCATTTAAAGTGAACAAGATTGAGCTATTTACACACTAATGAGAAGAAATTGCCTCAGCCAATCAAGGTGTACTGGAAATTGTGCATGTTTTGTAAATGAGATTAATGATTCAATTTGCAGTATAATGCTTCAGCAAGGAGAAAGTTGTTTTGCTATACTAATTGTCACATGTGCCTTAAAACACCAACTGTGCAAAACTGAATTTCCCTGTGGTGCACAACATGGCTGGCCCTTGTGTTTTTATTAATGCCATTGCTCCAGTTTCCTTGCTGCAGCTGTTCAGTTTAAGCTTTGTGTTCAGTGCTGCGGCATAAGAGGTGGAGTTGGTTAAAAATCATTGTGTAATTTAATTCTCTCCCTTAGTGGAAGGACAAAAGTTTTGCTCTATCTTAAGCTGTCCAATCCTATTTTCCCACTGTATGAATAAATGTCTGACATTGTTTCTTTAGGCATGCAATTAACTTTTAATTATATTGAAATGATTAATCACTGCCCAAGCCCTTAATTTCCTCAATAGTGCCTGTGACCTTAATAGTATTTCAAAAAAAAAATGTTATGTTGTTCCTAGCAGGTATATTAATGTAAGCATGAGAAAATATTGTTGGCAATATACCAACATCCATAGTGAGTATAAAATAACTTAGGCATTTCAGCATTGCAAGGTTACACTGAAGTTCTGCCTCAACTTGTCCATTACTCATTGTGTGATTCTGGTTATGATGTTGGATACAGTTGTCCTCATATTTTTCACGCTTTTTACACCATTATAGCCCTGACGTCAGTGGAATTACTCAGAATTCACAATGGGTTTAATAAGAGAATTGTATCTAAAAATACCATGATGGGATTTTCTTCCCAATGACAAATTGGAGATTTTTTTCTCCTCTTTGACTTCAGTATGCAAATGTATTTGATGAGAAGTGCAACGTAGGTTTGAATAGTTTTTGACTGTTATAAATCTGTTTCTAAGCTTCTTGCTTTGTTAAATGTGCTTCTGGTTTCAGCCAAAACTATTAACAGTTGCTGTATGTATAGTTTCACCCATACCATAGAGCTCTACCTGTTTACAGTGAGAAAGGACAGTGCTGTTCTCAGCAAAATACTGGAAGTAGGGTACTAGCCCCATTGCCCCGGGTTGTATGTACGTTTCCAAAGTGGTCCATGAAAAATGCAAAGTAGTCACTTTTGCCACTGAAGACTACAAAGCAACCCACAGTGGAGAGCAGCCTCTTTGTTGCCCATTCTGAAAAGCTCTGAGGTAATGCTTCAGGTTCCTTACTGCACGTTAGCATGCTTCTCAGCTTCATTCTCGCCTCCTATGCTCAGCTTTGTTATAGCAGTAAAAATGATTAGTTTGTGCTCTGTTATATTTAGGTGACAGTCGTGGACAATAAACAGGGTGTTACTGAGTTCAGGGGCTTTCACCAAGCATGATGAATAGTGTACAGATGGCCCTGAAGATGGAGCTTGGACAATTCCCTTCTGTAGAATGGTTTATGACTGAAACTCAGGTGTAAGGGTGTACCTGGCTCTGCTCATTGCACCCATATAAGATACTGATGTGGAACAGTACTTTTAGCCATCATGGGGAATGTGAAATATGTAGATGCAGCATGGACTGAGGCATCAGCGCAGTCCAGCGTAAGACCTTCACAACCTCAGCATGATCTTCTGAAGCAAAGGGGTTGTCAGATTTTAGGATCTGATGAGCATTTTTATTCCTCTATAAAACTTTGCTCATAACACATACTATGCAGAGTATTCACGCTAAGTTGCCTTACTTTGTGGAAGAGCTTTGGGAACCTGAGTACTGTACCCCCGAATTTGTTACATACTGCCTTGTGTAGCTAGTAGACTTCCATTGCTCAGCTAGCCTCCATGAAGGAGAAGAGAACTATATTAAAGCAAAACCCAAATGCTTTACACTGCCTGCACAGCATCAGCTGAAAATATCTCACAGAAATGCAATACAATCAGTGTAATATTCTGACTATTTTCTTATGGGAAAGGTTT
Source organism: Aquila spilogaster (assembly GCA_024606505.1). Classification (NCBI taxonomy): domain Eukaryota; kingdom Metazoa; phylum Chordata; class Aves; order Accipitriformes; family Accipitridae; genus Aquila; species Aquila spilogaster. Next base: position 4,307,310 of record JANHGO010000027.1, read on the forward strand.
CAGGCTGAAAGGTTTTTGCTTGTCAGAGTGTGAATATTTGTATTTTTTTAACCTAACAGCTCTCTGGTGGTGGAGGGAAGCTTTTAGAATCCAAAGTAATTATGGAAAAGATATTGAACGCTAACTATTTTGCATCGTGTTTTTGAATTCTGATTCAAAGCACTGAATATGAAGATAGCTGACTTCCAGTGATATAAAAGAGATCAAGAAATGTGGAAGCGTGGTTTTATTAAAGGGATTTGGATTAAGTTCCCTGTAGTATTTTTACTTCACTGGCCTGTATCTCCTGCTTCCATGCCATAGTGTGCGAGGACTTGTATCTGCAGATCAGCATTGTGGGTTTTTGCTCCAACAACTCAAACTCTTATACCTCAATAACAAGGAGATAGAGATACAATGAGGTTCTGTGCAAAATAAGAAACGTATTTTTTGCTCTATCTCCCTATCACAGATACCACCTGAAAGAGCTGATTTTATTATCACATTTGCAGCTTGGAGAAGGCTACAGGGACACCTCATTGATGTCTTCCAGTACTTAAGAGGAGCTTATAAACAGGAGGAAGATGGAGTTTTCACATGGGCAGACAGTGGTAGAACAAGGGGGGATGGCTTTAAACTAAAAGAAGGGAGATTTAAGTTAGATGTTAGGAAGAAATTCTTTGCTCAGAGAGTGGTGAGGCCCTGGCACTGCTGCCCAGAGCTGTGGGTGCCCCATCCCTGGAAGTGCCCAAGGCCAGGTTGGATGGACCCTGGGCAGCCTGAGCTGGTGGGGGCAGCCCTGCCCAAGGCTGGAGGTGGGTCTGCATGGGCTTTAATGACCCTTCCAATCCCACTCTGTGATTCTGTACCTTCAGAAAGTAACCTACCAAGGCTAATCATGTACTCGTTGTCTTGGTTTCAGCTGGGACAGAGTTGCACTCTTTCATAGCATCTAGTATGAGTCTATCTTTCGGCTTTAAGAGAAAAACAGATGTTGATAACACACTGATGTTTCTAGTTGTGAAAACTGTGTGAGTGAGCAGTGCTGTATGGAGCCATGGACATTTCAGTTTTCTCAGCTGCTGGTACTGTCCTGCCAACTAGGGGACTGGGGGGCACAAGTTGTTGGGAGGGGACAGAACCAGGACAGTTGACCTAAACTGGCCAAGGGGATATTCCATACCATATGACATCATGTGAAAAAAAACCTACAAAACTGAGGGGAGTTGCCTGGGTGAAGGCCTGCTGCTTGGAGGCTGGCTGGGCATTGGTTGGTGGGTGGTGAGCAATTGTTTTGTGCATCACTTGTGTGTGTGTGTGTGTTTGTGTATATACATACAGAGAAATAACGATGACATATATATGCACACAGAGAGATAATTATATATTTATATCATTATTGTTATTTCTCTCTTCCTTTTCTATCTTAGTAAACAGTTGTATCTCAATCCTCGAGTTCTACTTTCTTTTCAGTTCTCTCTCCCACCCTATTGGGAGGAGGAGGAGGAGGGCTGTGTGGTGTTTAGCTGCTTGCAGGGTTAAACTACAACAGCCTTTGTGGTGCCCAATGTGGGACTCAAACCCACAATCCTGGGATTAAGAGTCACATGCTCCTATATAGGCACTAGGGGAAAGTGCCAGTTAATATAATGATAAAAGCAATGTAAGAGCTGAGATACTAATTGAAAGTTTGTATATTATTATTGTATGGGAAATCTCATGTCTCACTTTTTTTTTTTTTTTAAGTAAAGGCTTGGCAACTGAGTTTTTTATTTGCATAGAAGTACAGATGCATAACACAAACAAATATACCAGATTTGTAATTCTGCTAAGTTCTCTAATCCCTGTATTCTTGTTGTAGATTGATTACTAAGTGGGGGAACGGGATGAATTGATCATCTCTTTGCTCCCCTCTTTGAATAATTTTAGTTAAGCGTATGTTATTCTTCTTATCGGGCTTGCAGCTGTAGCCGTCAGGCATCTTTCTGTCAGTCTCTGCAGTTTGCTTTCCCATTTCCTGTGTTTCTTAGCTGCTGGGTAGATGCTATTATGGCACATCCAACCTTTGTTATAAATAATTTATTCTGAAGGTTCAGTATGTTATAATGTGCGTGAAACATCTTGCATTTATTTTTAATGCTCCTGCTTTGCTGCAAGCTTTCTACAGCCAAAGCTACCATCAGAGAGAACTGGCAGTCTTTACATAGAGGAGAGAAAATTTTTAGACCATGTCATTTTATTTTTCTAGCTATAAATGATGCTGTTTTGGTGAAGAGCGGAGCAAACAGTTATTATTTACTCATTTTGAAGATGCTGGTTTACATGATCTGAAAATTGTTGTTTGCATTGGATGTGAGGTATCTCTAAGCATCTCCAGTGCTGAAAACATGCAATTCAAGTGCTGATCCCTTGTGGGAAACCAATGAAATTGGTGAAGTATCAAAGGGCAGTCACTAACTGATAGTGTTAGTAGCTATCACTAACACTAGTGACACTTGTAAGAAGATGTAGTTAGGAAAGCAGTAGTAGCAAGATGCTTAGTACACAGCCTGAGTGTAAATCCCTCCATGCAGTAGAGGATGAGAAGTTTTAATCCTATGGGGAAAGATTTGACCTTTGTCACAGTGTTGAGAATGGTCATAGTGATCTGCACAGTCAAATTTCTGATCACTCCCTTTTTCTTTCATTTTTCCTTAAAATTTTCAGCCAGCACAATGGACTGTTATGAGCTAAGACTTAGAAATATGCAGGAATTATACTCTAGACTTGCATTACATAATGGAGGTAAGAAGTGGTGTGGCTGCAAGCGGCAACACATAGTGGTGTGATTTGCAAATTATCAGAAAAGAGTACTGGTAGTAGGGTGAATAATTTTTAAGAGAAATTGAAACAGTATGTGGGGAGGAAAAAATGGAAGGATACAACAATGATAGGAAGAAACATTCCATACATAGTGGTTTAGTATGTAGAGAGACTGGAGGTTTTTTTTTACCCTTGTAAGAGATTTGTATAATATGAGGCAAAGAAACTGGAACTGAACCACTGACTGAAGCAGATGGTTTATCACAGACTTTTGAACTATTTGCATGCACAAGTCTCTTCAATGAAAATATTCAAAGGGGA
>JANHGO010000027.1:4316587-4332292 GCA_024606505.1 Aquila spilogaster
AAGTGGTGAGCAATTGCATTGTGCATCACTTGTTTTGTATATTCCAATCCTTTTATTAGTATTGTCATTTTATTATTATTATTATCATTATTAGTGTCTTCCTTTCTGTCCTATTAAACTGTTCTTATCTCGACCCACAAGTTTTACCTTTTTCCTTCCGATTCTCTCCCCCATCCCACTGGTGGGGGGGGAAGCGAGTGAGTGGCTGTGTGGTGCTTAGTTGCTGGCTGGGGTTAAACACGACAGCTGGAAAGAGACCAGAACTCAAAGCTTAGATGGATATGGATGAATGCTGCTCAGTCCATTCTCTCCTTCATCATTCTTAGCTACCTGGCTGGTTATTTCTTGTACATGCTCAGGATCAAATTCTAATCTATTTTAATTAGAGTTTTTGGCTTGGTGAATGGGCTGTGCTGTCCAGCAGATCAGACTGTATAATGTAATGTTTTTTTCTGGTCTTAGCATTAACAAATAGAGCCAGTTTGGGCCCTACCAAATACTGCTATGCTTGTGTTGTTAAATTGCATTGGCTTGTACTAATACATTTCATGAAAATGTCAGTGCTGAGCAGTACTATGAACTAATGGAGTTGCACTGAAATTAAACGTGTTACGTCCGCTTAAATTAGTTGAGAATTTGGTCTGCACCATATGATACCTATCACAATATTGACAAAACTAAAATCCCCAAACAGTGAGTGCTATCAGATCACAACTGTGTTCCCCTAAAATGTCAAGTTCACGTACTATGTCATGTCTCCTAAACAAACAAAAAAAGAGCACCAAAATAAAAGGTTTATGCACAGAGCATAAAACATCATGTCTTCTATATCTGTTTCTACAATACTGTTCTTACTTTGGCTTGATTGAAGCAGCAAATTGAAGCTTGATGTTAGCCGTTAGCTGAAGTTGGATGAAGCTGTTTTCTTAGACCTTTCTGAAGACTGGGTCTAATTCATATTTCACTTGCATTATTTTTATTCCTTTGTTTCTACATTAACTTCAATTAACTTTTTCTAGACTTATACTGGTGAGCAGAAACAGAATCAAGTCCATAGACTTGAGCTTGAATCTTAGATATTTGTAGCTGCTTACAAACAACTCTGGCAAAATTAAGTGGAGAAAGATATTTGAAACTGTGGAATTAGTTTCAGGATTTTGTCTTTTTATTAAGCATTGTTTCCAGGAGATCAATCTTTTAATTACGCTCTGCTTTCTTCCCAGTGATGGGAATGGGTGACAGTAAGCACGTTAGCACTGGCTATAGCCTTCTCTGCAGCATGTTGATGCTATGAAATGTACTGATTCCCATATCTAACACTTTTATTCACTGACTGCATGCTTCTCTAAGTGAATCAGTACTTTCTAAATATACTGTATGACTTGCTACTTGGGAAACCATTTCCCTATGCCTGCCCCATTTGTAGAAGTTGATAAAAGCAGCAAATGCCACTAGCAGGGTAAGTCTAAAATTAACTACCCTGCTAGGCCTTTGCTTTCTGTGCATTTGCTATGCTTTACTTGCCCCTGGCAAGTTACAAATGAGAGTAAGAAACATGACTTTTTGAGGGAAAACAAGCCACAGCCTTATAAAAAAAGAAACAATAAATAATCTGGGTAAATAGTCCTTGCCATGCTGAATTAATACACCCACAATCCTGCACAAGCCATTTGTAGCACAGCACGGGCCTGAATTTTTCCTTTGCTGTGCTGCAGTGACTTCACTGAAGTCCATGGGCGTGGTTTTGTAGAACACAAATCTCCATACAGACAGGTCTACCTGCTAGCATGGCCTGCACTCTGAGCCCGTGAGCTGCCTGCCAGCTTTGATCTGGGAGCTGTTTAGACACCAGAGCATGCCCAGTAGCTGTCAGTGAATGGTCATGCCTAAAAAACTTCTCTATTATCATTGTGGCAGTATAAAACATCCTTAGGTCCCGTTACCGGACAAAATACAGTGGTGTTAGCTTCACTGGTGCCATGACCAATGAGTCGTACAAGCGTAACTACAGAGGCACACAGTGATAAATCCAAGCCACTCCTTTATAGGCTGCCTTTATGGGTACTGAAGCTATTATGGATACCAAAGATGTTATGAGCTACCATAAGCAACGGTACAGTACAAACCTACTGGTTAGATGCTAGCTTATGTAGTGGTGTTGAGCTTCTTGAATGAATAACCTTTTTAGGAGACAATTAGTATTCAACAGATGTGCTTGCATGGCAAGTGTTTGAAGTGCAAAAGCTGTGTACACATTGCTTCTCTTCCTGACTGTCCCTGTGAAGAGTTTTTGAAGTAATCTGACTATGTATCACATGTAGGCAAGTCCTTCTGACATGAGAGAAGTCTAGATCCTAGAGAAATCCCTGGAGAAAGCTGTGGTTAAATCAGCAGAATTTACATGCAGGTAAAAATTGCCTAGCCAGCTGCACCATTCTTCTAACAGCACCAGCCTGGTCCTTGAAGTTTATTGCCCACTGCTGTGCATCGAGTTGCAATTGCTGGATTAATGTAGTTTTAAAAAAAGACAGGTGGTAGTTTTGCTTCCACTGCTTTTTTGGAAGGGGCTATAACACATATGTGCTGATTGAACTTTTATTGGTCCTCTGCACTGTTCCTGTATCACCTTCTGCTTCTCTGTAGGTTTGCATAAGCTCAGAGGCACTGCAAGAGGCAAAGCTTAGACTTGTGCTAGTCTAAAGGTTGGCTTAAGTTTACTGCTGAGGTCAATCCCAAGTGGGCTACCATATACCTCAGGGGTGAAGACATTTTGACGGCTAAGTTCTGCGTTGGAAGGCTTTATGCAGGGAAGCTCTGTGCAGGGAAGGCACCTGGCTCTGCAAGTGTCCTACAGCAAGCAAACCAGACCCAAAACAGACCTTGCTCAGAAAAAGACTGTGCTTTAGTTGTCTGTTCACCACTCAGCATAGCCGTAGCACTTTGTGAATGGAAGTGCAGAACAGCCCCATGCCTTGTGGTGTTCAGCACTGCCAGGCTAAAGAGGACAGAAACCTCAGGACATCTTTCATATCCACTTGTCGTTTAACAGGATGGGGGCCAGCTGGCATCTCTCCTCCATGGACTTGTCAGCAAGCCTCTTGTTCCATCCTGAATCTCTCATGGCCCATTTTTCCGTTGACTGAGTGTTCGGGTTGTTGCTGTGCCTCAGTTAACGGCCCTCCTTTGATGTTATGGGTAACCTTTCCCTCTGCCAGTCCCCCTGTGAAGGTGGTGCCTGCATGGTTGCAATGGCCTTTGATGGCAGTAGACTTTATTTATCATAGTACCCCTCAGGTGATACAAATATTAAATCTTGGATGACTCTGCTTCTCTGCATATAACTGTAGAGCTTTTCTCCCCTGCGCTATACTATTATTTTTGAACTGCTGCCTCTTGTTCCCTCTTTGCAGCCCTATTCAAGATCTTCTCTGCCTTCTGAAACTGGTCTCCTTAAAGTTTCTGATGTCCCTTCTAACCTAGGGAGACATAAGTGGGAAGAGAGGGGTTTGTCCCAATTTCTGTTTCAGAGAAGCCAATCCTGCAGCAGCAGAAACTGAGGTCTGTTGTATAGGAGACTCAGAGCCAAACCTCTGACTGCTGGCAGAGCTAGGACCTCACTCGGGATTGATCCCATTTCTGGCGAGTGTCTTCTCGATGAGGGTGTTTGATACAGCGAGTGTCTAATGCTTTTTGGTCGTCATTCACCCCTGCATAGCTTGGTTTAATTCAGCCTTGGAACAGAAATTCTCCAAACACCAGAAGATTCATGGGCACCTGTAGACAGCTAGAAGTGCCAGATGATTTAGCACTGCCATCACTTGCTATTAGGTCCATGATCATCTGTGTGTGTAACATGCTACAGCTGGAAAGAGCAGAGCGACCTAAAGGGCAGACTGCTTTAGGAATATGAGCAATAAGTAAGTAATTTATGCCTGGGGAGCTCTACCCTTTGGCTGTACCGATGCGTCCCCAGCCCCTTATTTAAAGCAGGTGGTGCATGACACCGTGCTCCAGGCAGTAGATGGGGATGGGGATCCTGAGCAGAGAGCATTTAACTTGTCAGTCACAATTGTGTCCTCACCCGGAGTGTGAGGATCCGTGTAGAGAGGACCAAACACCTGACCTAGCCAGCCAAGCCTCCCAGTGCCAGAAGCTAGGAGGCAATGAGGCAGCAGCAAGAGCTCTCTGCCCTTTGTCTCTGTTACAACTGACAGGCTTTATGCCTAAGGAAGGAAAGAGAAAACATTTTATTTAAATAGCGTATTATATGGCTTTGTGTGTATGTGTGTGCTTGCATAGATCTGGAGAGTGCAGCTTTTGGGGGAAATGTGGTCATCTCTGGTTAAAATAATTGCATGTGTGCCAACAAGCTTAGCAAATTGTTAAATAAAACAGAAGCCAGTCTATATAGAAGACTAACTGCTAATATTTTTTAAAAAAGGTAGCCCTTCGGCAGCCCATCTCATATAGATGTCTCTAAAGCATAAGAGAGGTAAAGCAATTCCCATCTTGCCCTGGTTCACTGCATTAGGGGACCTTGAGAACAGGAAATGGCATCTAGAAATGTGGAGCTCTCCAAAAGACAGACTTTCCCATTAATGTCAATGAAATGATTTCTAGTTTCATAATAAAGCCTTCTGCATAATTCTTCCACTATTTATACATCTCATAAAGATTCAGTCTGCATGGAACGAAAGGCAAAAGGGGAGAGAGGGGAAAAAGACGGGGGAGGGGGAGAGCCCAACAATTAATCAGATTACTTGTAGACTGGGGAACTGACAATGAGTGTACCCTGTCCTAGAAAAGAAATGGTTGAAACCGCATCATATTTATTTCAGTAGTGCAGATGAGTGATGGTATGTTGTATTATATTTCTATACTTCATATCGCATTTTCTCCCTCTGCTGGCAGGTGGATACAATGAAGTTGTAGCTAACAGAAAACAACAAAACTCCCAAAAGACTGAAGCATTTAGGAATCTCAGAATTCTGTGGCGTATGCTGAAAAAATAGGTCGTACCATACTTTACTCCAATTAGTCTTGGAAATGGCTGACAGGCATCCCATGTACAGATCAGAATAATTCTTACAGAAGACTTAAAGTACAGCTAAATGTAGCCCTCTTCCCTTTAGAGAGACGGCAGATAATCTCACTTGTTAATGTTACAGTAAATATAGCCTGCAGAATCAGACTTGGAAATTACTTATAATTTTTTTGAAAGAACAACTTCAGGTCTGTAATTTTAGAAATAATATTTCTTGGCTTTATGTGACAATGACCTATAGGGGTTACTAATTCTTCCCTTTGTTGTGTTGTGGGTTTTTTTTTTTTTACTTGAAAGTATTTCCATAATATTCAGACCTAAGGGAAAAACCTTGTTAAAGCACTTACATGAAAAAGATTCTGCCCTATATATTAAAAAAAAAAAAAAAAGGATTAATTTTGTTCCAGGGAAATTCTTTAAAACAATGGGTTTCTAAATAAATTTATGTAAGTTTACTGGCAGTAAGTATTTATTAATAATACTGCCCTATAGGAGAAAATAAATGCTACAGAATTACTTAAAAGGAATAACTAGCAAATAAAAACATAATCTTGACTATAATGTGGATACTACTTTCCGCTCCATAGGACTGGGGTATTAACCTTGCAAATAATGTTATTCTAATGACTACAAACCATAAACTATAAATCTTAGAAATATGTATCGACTTTGCATGGAAATGTTTATATATTCCCTGTAGCAAGTCAGAATCAGTAGTATTGAATTAATAACATTAAGCTTCTTAACTATTCTTTGAGATATTGTAGTAAATATTATAGCCATTTTATGGTTGAATAAACTGAGGCAGAAAGAAGTTTGTTCAACAGAGTCTAGGAATGCTGATTTCTAATCCTTTTATTGATACACATACTAAAGGCAGGTGGAGATTTTTTTTTCTTTTGGAGGGATGCTTTTAGAGCAATAGCTGATGAGGCTTAGAGAAGTGAGTGTATTTAGTAGGAATTTAGCTAGGGGAAAATCCTGGCAGATGCTAAGGAATAGTCAACTTAAACAAGACATCCCCGAGGAGTGGCAGTGCTGGGAGAATAATTCTGTAGTCAGCAGTAAAGGACGACTGAGTTAGAGCTGCCATGGCAAGTGCAGGTTGGGGCTAGGATGGCAGGGCGGCTTTTCAGCACTGTCGTAGCTCAGTTGAAGGAGCCAGTCAAAAGCACAGAAAGTGTACAAATATGGAAAGCTTTAAAACATAGCATTAATAGTAGTAGTAACACTAGAAATAAGAGCATCTTGGATTTTTTCATACCTTCTCGCCACTGTCCAATTGTCTGCCCAAACCTGAAATGGCTCAGTCAATGGGTGATGCTTCTTCAGCACAGGCTGCTTTCCTACCAGTTGCAATTGCTCTGTGAAGATTAGCAGAGATGCTTCTCTGTTTCCCTGGAGCAGCACAACATCTTTTATTTATTTGTTAACTATCTGCCATGGTAGGCACCAATGAAGTGGTCCAGCTCCTTGATTTTATTAATTGTCCTGCACTCAGAAAAGTGAATGTCTTGTTTCGTTATTTTGCTGAAGAGTCAGCTTTATTATAACATTAAAAGATTAGAGAAGATCTATGCATACAAACATTCCTAACAATGGATGGGAAAGGTTCACACAGAGATTTAACACTTTTGTGTTATTATGGCTGCATGCAACAATAATGAATCCCCTTCACTCTGTTTCAGAGTCTCTTGCTGTGACCACAGCATGCCCAGAACAGCACAGGTTGGGGAGTTCAGGCATACATCCTCCCTGTTCTTATGGCTGCGGTGGCTACTTTAAACCTGCTTTTTCCTCTAGCCTGGATGGAAAGACCATTTAAAAAATAATTGCCTCTTCCTTTTCTCCCACTGTTAGTTCCCTGTGATTGCACACAGTGACACCACGTGTAATGTGCAAGGCTCTTTCCCCCCCTCCAAAGATACCAAATTAGTATTTCTGTTGCCCAAATACATTAACGTCTTCCCGACTTTAGTCTTCAGACTCTTTTGTTGTAGTTTTTTGAGGATGAGCTGGTAAAACATTGTCATACAGTGAGAAATATTAAATGCACTCTCTTGTTCCTAGATTCATTACTAGTCTCTTTGGGAACCTCATATAAAGCTTGCTGATGATTTGACAAATGGGGAACTTCCAGAAGTGGTCTTCAGAGTGGACATACTACGTAAGACAATAGGATATTGTTATGAGTGGATACATAAATCCTACACGCTGAAGAGAAAAGCAGTGCCTAAGAAAAGCCTCTTAAATTGTGAATGGAGAGTCCTGGGCACATTTCCACAAAGCTTAGAGGGAAGGTACCTAGTAGAGTGTTTTGGAAAGAGGTGATTGGGTATGCCCTGAATTGTGACTACTGGACAAAGCCATAAAATAAGCCTGTGCTAATAGATCGGTTGTGTTTTCTGAAAGGATGAGTTCTTTAAGAAGTGCTTAAATACTTTAAATATCACAAAGATGCTCTTTTCTTCTATGTAGATACTTTAATTAAGTGTTACTAAGTTATTTGTGAATGGCTACTAGTTTTGTAGCATGTATTTTTAGTGTTTTCTGCCAAGGGAGCAGGTGTTCTAGCCCTATTAAAAATCACCGTAAATGGGCCCCCTTTGAAATACACAAAACGTTTTGGACTGTGGGTCTTGGTGTGAATTTGTAACTCTGACTTTTTCTTTGCAGATGATATGTCTATTGACTTCAGTGATGTTCCCCTCTCACAGCAGAAGACAAAGCCTGGTAGTTCAGCAGAGCCAGAGCCTGAGCTCAGAAAACTGGACAGGGAGAAGGTCTGAACTCTTACCTCAATATTGTATGTCTAAATTCAAGTGTTTCCTGAATCATCTGTTTACCTGTTATTGTCTTCAATTCACTTCTGTAGACCTTGTGGAGTATGTTGCAACAGACTGAATAATTTTCCACCTTTATCAAGCTGCATGTGGAAATGGTGTGCTAAATAGACTCTGAAGATTGTCTTTGATTTGCGTTTAGCAGTTAGTAATGGTTACTACTGCCATCCCCCAAATACTGCTGCTGCAGTTAGCACCGATTTCTTCTGGGTGTTAGAAAACATATTCTGAAACTGGTAAGAGAGCAATGTTGGTTTGAAGAGTGTATTGAAGTAACAGGACCAGTCCATATGGATGCCAAATGCTTTCAGCTTCCATTGGCCTCTGGGATTTTGGAACTCCGAGCTTTTTTACCTCAGGCCTTTAGAAAGGATTTATTTTTCTTTTCATTATGTTCTGACAGAGATGTGGGGTTTAGTGCTTCTTTGCCCCTCCCCCTCTTTCTCCATAGAACTGTATGGAGAAAATGTTTTGATTTTCTCTGTCATAAGGACAGTTCCCTCATTCTATGCCCTGTGGTCAAATGTAGCTTCATATGTTGGCCAGCTGATTGTAAGGATTTCCTTCACGAAAAGTATGTCAGCAAGCACGATATGTCCTGCAGCGTTCTGCTATGTGGAGGGTGTATAAATGACAACAGCTAGAAGATGTGCAGTTGAACATGAAGTAACAGGGATTCGGCAAAACAAGTATGAAAGAGATTCAAGCACACACTGAGTCAGTTTTCATGTGGCTTTTAGACAAGTGGACAGAGATAACTTGCAAAGGAACCTCTCATCCGATCAAAAAGACCTTTCACTTCCCTATGAATATTTTTGAGGAACATATAAATGTGGTAAGAAACACTTCAATAGCAGAGTCAGGAGGAAAATATAGTCATACCTGCTAAGGTATGTGTGTATGACTAGTAGAGTTGATGTGTATATGCCATTAAAAGGAAATATGTCTGTACATATTGTTGCCAAGCTCCTAACAGTGCTTTTTATTTTTCATTCTTCTGCATGGATGGTGTCATTCTCCTTGCCTAAACATTAATCTTCCCAGAGAAAGGCCAAAACCCACAAAATCTCACCATATGGAAGATTTGTTTGAGTGGGGCAGGTAAGTCCAGATTTTTTTAAACATTTTTATTCTTTTTGCTTCTGAATATAAAAAATTTCAAATAACTATATATTTCCCTCAGAGTGCATACCAGTCATCCACTATAACCTTCTACATATGTGCTCAAGTAGATGATCATGCTAATGAGAACACAGCTAACTTTGGCAACTACCTGATTTTTACAGGCAAAATCAGGTTTTGCTTGTGCATTGAATATGTCTGCTCCCGTAGATGGTTCTGTCTCCCTTTCAGGCACTTGAAAAAATGGGCTGCTAATTCACAGGTGTTTTCTTTAGCCTAGCTTGCTGTTGCTAGCTCCAAAGAATGTAGTTGCTGAAAGGGCAAAAAATATGGGAAGGGCTAGTAACTAGGGTTAAATGTTGATCTTCTTTTTTTTGTATGTCTGCTTGTATTTCTATATGTTAATGGTATTCTTTTATGAATTATGGTGCAGTGTATGTTCATGCTGACCCAGCAATTCATCTATTGTGTATGCCTGACAGCCCGGTCCTAATAGCTTTTTGCACTATTAACATGTCACAGTATGGAAAAACACATTAATGTGTTTTTAATGTGTTTTAACTGTATGGTCCTATTGGGCATGTAGGATGTTGTAGCAGATGGATTTCATGTAAATAACAAGTACATTTAACCTAAAGAAACAGAAAAATATGTCACCTCACCAGGAGCCCTTACTTGCAAAGTAGAAGAGCTCTCTCCCTTGTCTTCCTGGTGGCAGCTGGTCGAGACTTTTATAGGAGACAGATTATTGTTTCATCTTTTAGTGTGCAGTATTCACTGTGGCCTTATTCATGCATGTAGGAAGATGTCTCACAACTGACCTTAAGAAACAAAAGGTATGATGCAAGAAAGCTAGCAAGAGTTGAAAAGGAGTGATGGGAAGGATGGGGTGGAAACACCGTGAGATTATTTAGATATTCCCTGTATGAACAAATTGAAAAATGATGGTAGTCATCATTGGGTGCATTTGCCTCAGCAGTGAAGAGTTTCAATTGTATTTTAACTCTGTTCCGTGTATTTTCCTTTTTCTCCTTTGTCAGCTCTAGCCTGGCAGAGTTTTGCTCATGTCCATACTCCGCTACACAAATGTGCTGCGTTATCCATCCAAATTTGGTGTCTTCCTGCTATGTCAGGTACATTTTGCTTGTATGTCATGGAATAGCTTAACTCAGGATGGTGCTTCACGTGTGCAATGAAGTACAGGCAATACCACATTTCTTCAACACTGGGTGTGCTTGCTTTATTATGAGTCAGGGAGATTTGAGAAATTGTTGTAATACACTACAAAGCATGCATTATTCAATGAATATTTCTGCTTTTCCTAATTTTTTTTTCAGAAATCCCTAAAACCTGCCAAACATTATCAGCAAGTCAATATTTTGTTAATTCAAATCCTTCAATTTACTTTTGCAGAAATTTGTAAGCGATACTGAAGTTTTATTGAGAAATTTTTACGAAAAACAAACTCTGGTTTGCACACTGCTTGCAATCATTTACAGAAATTCTGTATTGCAGCAGGTGGCAAAATACAGCATTTGATGTGATTCCTGTTTTCTGTCAGAAAGGATTAGGAGTAACCAGTGAATTTGAAAGTTTGGATCTGAAAATAAGTTAGCAGCTGAAATTCATAGGTCTAAGTTAAGTAAAGGAAAAGTAATAGACTCAGAGTAAGGTAACAGACTCAGAGTGAGTAAATGCAATGAGTTGGCCTCCTAAGCCAAACTGCAGCTCTGTCAGCATCCTAAAAGGAAAAGTTGAAACAAAGGGAGGAGAAATCAGTGTTCTCACTTATAGTGTGGGAAGAAAGGAAAACAGAAGAATCCTATGATTTTTCTGGAATTTATATACATACATACTTTTAAAATGGAACTTCTTTTTAACGGAAATATAGGGCAATTTATGTTGTTCTGCCTCTCCAAAGTACAATTGTGGAAAGGTAACTCAGGCTTTGCATGGAATTTATACTGTTAGATTCAGCAACTTTATACAGTAATAACAGCATTCCTTGTCATTGTGTTTCTGTAGTAAGTATGCTATACAGTCATCATCTCATATTACTTTTTCTGTCATTCCACTCAGCCAATTGTTCATAGATAAACTCATTTGAAAATCTAGATAATCTTGCCTATTTGGCATCTATGAAAAGAGGGTAAATGCTATGGTGTTCAAATTAGAAGCAATTACATTCTCCATTTCTGTCCTTACCCTTGATTATAGTCATTGCTAATCTTGGTATTTCAAATATTTTGTTAGGCTGCCTCCACACTAATTTTTCCACTGTCTTTGTAATATGGCCTTTTTACAAGTTTCCTGGCAACAAAATTTCTACCTTGGTGCTAGAGACTTGCTGCACAAAGGACACTTCAGTTGCAAGTGTAAATGAGTTATTGTTCTAGATAAAGAGTTGCTCCCTGTGGCTGGGACCTCTCCACCAGCAGAAAGCAGCGGTGGGGAAGGAAATCTTGTGGACTAAGCAGTGGGTGCTCAGCACTTCTGCAAGCTTGCAGCCTGGGAACTCCCTTTGCCTGTGACTGCCTGTGGCACTGGAGTGAAAAGAAACATTACAGAGCTGAGGGGAGAAAAAAAAACCACAAAGAGAATGAGTGGGAAGGCAGGGTTTTAAGGCATAATGCTGCACTTAATGAACAGAAAAAAAGGGAGAAGGATCAAACAAGGGTGCTGTGTCCTCACACCCATTTCCTTAACTTCCCGTGAAGGCAGCGATGTTTGTTCCATCTGTAATTCAGCCCAGGCCTCCAAACAGTCAAAGCCTGAAGAAAACAACCCATGTTTTCTGATTTGTTACAGTCTTTATCCTTACTGTAAATAAGGTGTCCATGCCACCTGCATTTAGGGGTATCGAATTGTCCTGCGGAGGCTGGCGTCTCTTTCTGTTGGCTGCGTAAGGAGTCTAGAAAGATTAGTCTCCCAAGGAAGGTGTCTAGAAAGCTTGTCCATAGTTAAAGGTTATCCCCTTCCCCCAGTACACCTTCCTTTTATACCATTCTCCACTGTGATATTTTGGAACAGAAATATTTTGTCTGGTTTCTCCCTTAAGAAAGTTATATTTGGAGACCGCTGTACAAGAAAAAATCTCTGCAAACTGATGCAGAGTATTATTATTTTTTTACCCTCATTATTTTTTACTTGCCTTGGCTTATTTTTATAGTTCTGCCTTTCTTCCTCCTCACCAGATTGTTTATACTTAAAAAGAAATAAGCCTTCTGCTTGTTGCATAGTCAGTTCTCCTTACATTTTTCTTAAGTTAACATTGGTTTCTGTTGTCCTTTTCCATGTTTAGACATAGCCAGGATAAATTTCAATGACAGCCTTTCCAACTGTTTCTAAATATTTCTCGCTTTTCTCACAGACCAATTTCCATATGTTGCAAAAATTCAAACCAAAAATTCCATAAGGCATTCTCTCCGTCCCTCCAGCCATCATCCCAAAAGCGAAGGGGTTCGGTTTGTTCAGGTGGAGCTCGCTTTCGACGCCCCCGGCACCAGCAAATCTGTTGGGAGTAGGAGGACGGTGGAGCACGCCGCCCACGGCCACCTGCTCTGCCAGAGGGCTCCGAGCCTCGCCAGCACAGTGCCAAGGCACCAGCTCGGGGTGGGAGTCTGCAGGAGGCACAGATCAGCCGGGAGCTGCGCTACTTCACTTCTCCCTCGCTCGCTCCCGGGTAACCTTTGCTGACAAAGATAAAGCCTGGTGTTGGGTTTGGGTTGGTTTTTTTGTTGTTGTTTGTGGGTTTTTTGGTTTTTTTAGTCTCCCTCCTGGCAAATTACTTGCTTGTCTTACCTATAGACATTTAGTCAGTTGTAAGAGTATAGCCTTAGGTTTCTAGCTAGACTGAAAATTGTGTAACACAGGTAGAGAGTGTAATTACTTCCTCAGTAGACCGGTTAGCAGTGTGCACAACCTTGCTATTGGAATAATAGCATCTATATTGGAGGGGTGACTGCCAGGGGAGGAGGCTTCATCGCTTCTACTAGGACATTATTTTTATGTGGACAAGGCCTTAAACAAGGTCTTATTGGGTGCTTTCCTAAAAAACCACAAACAGCACCAAACCAAAAAAACAACCCATCAAAAAAAGCCCCAACAACCCAGATCTCCCCAAACCATCCCCCAGCCCCCTGAAAAAAACCCAACACCCAACCCCAAAAACAAGCTTCAAGTGTCATGTGTGAAAAATAGAAGTTACAGGCTCTTTTTGCCATATAAGCACCTATACTAGTTTCAGCAGGTTGAACGTGGTTATTCAGCTGTACTGCCTGCAGATGCTGAAGCTTTGCTGTACTCCAACCTCTCTGATCTCTTAACAGGGACTCAGTGGGAGAGAGAGGTAGAGATGCCAGCTCCAGCCCGGCATTAGGAAATCTTGCAATGCATTATTGCAACTGTGGCATTTCAAACTGGAATAGCTATATCATGAATAATCTTCAAAAAGAGTTACCCTGGCATATCCCCCCTTACTTACTGGGAAATGGGTGTTTTCTCATGGAAGACAATGAGACTCATAAGATAGAAATTAGGTCACCAATTACTGTTGTTTTAATATTAGCTGAGCTTACTTCTCAGTTATCCATTAGGTTAATTACAATTCCATGAATTAAGTCCCCTGAAATGTCATTATTATTGATTCCCCAAACCTACAGAACTCTGTAATACCAGGAGCTAATCAAACATATATTGGCTAGATACAGATTGCCCCAGATTAGCCTACTTTCTATACTGGGAGAAAGCAGGGCAGCTTCCAGTACATCTTGCCCAGCCTGTTGGATTGTGGACACCCGAACTTGCCCAGGGGTTCAGGGTGGTCTCGAGTGTATTGGGGAGTGCACCATGGCCTGTGGGCTAAGCCCAGTTCTCCTGCAGCTATCTCAAAAACCTAGCCGATACCCGCTCTCTTTGCCACTTTTACATTGTTCCTTCCTTTTTTTTCTGCAGACAATTTTAAAAACAACCACTGTAGAGTTCTGAGTATTATCCAATGTGGGCCACGACTGCTTTCTCTGGGACAGCTCTTCTAGTCTTGAAGAGCACAGATGTACTTTGTGTTCTTCAGGTAAAATTGCATGTCTGGAGATGACTCCACACAAAGTCTGACTTTCACATTAGCCAGAGACTTTTGCAGCATCAAACAGCGTTGGGTACCAGGATCAGTGATGCGGGGAGCGCATCAGACACCTGACTGAACTTGGGCCTGGGGAGGTAACTGTTGATTTACAGGGGTTTCTGCAGTATGTACCTGATCTCCTAGGAATCCCAGGCTGTAGGGAAAAAGGTGGGGGACCATGCAGTTGTCAGGACTCATACATTTTGCCATGCACACATGGACATCTGTAGGGGCAATAGGATGGTGGGTGCATTGTAGATCAGCCTGTGCTCACAGCTGCTCTAAAAGTAGTTTTGCATGACCAGGTATGGTGGCACAGCCACTGAGCTCAAACAGGTCCTTTCCATAGACTTGGAAAGCAAGGCCATAATTTTCTTATTCTCTTGGTGGGGGGAAGGAGTCAGTAATAATAATCTTTAGTTTGATTTTCACTTTTTTTTTTTCTTTCCTCTGTCTGTATTTCTTTACAAGTTAGCTAAAAGACAGTTGTGATTCAAAAAATGCTTATGAGTATTCCTTAAGAGGTTCTTAAATATTTGTATTTTTAAAAAAAATCAAAAGCAGTAGTGAACAGACCATTGTCTTTCTGGTGAGAGACACAGAAACTTAGCTTAAGAGGTACAGTACCTAAAGAATAACATGAATTTATATTAGGCTATAAGGATAATAATGTTGAGGGGGTTGCAATCCCTCAATCTCCCAATGATTTCTGGTAATAATGTGATCATTTTGCAATGCCTTTTATTTTCATTACTTTCATTGTCACATAAATAAGGCATCAAAGTTTTAATACTTTGTGAATAGTATTCTCTAAATTACAGTAATGTAGTATACTACTTTGACCTTTTCAATATTGTGTGATTTGGTTGGCTGCTCTTTCTATTTATAGCTGTGCTGAGTGGTATGGCATGAGTGAGTGGATACCAGCTAATGAAAATATACAATACTGGAAAAGTCAAGTGAAGGTACTATGTCAGAGCACAATATAGTATTTCACAAAATGTATAGCATTAAGTATTGAAATTCTGATAAATCATTCTTATGACAAAAGGTACAATGAGATTAAAAATTGCAACAAAAAAATTAATCCTTTCTAATGACATAGATTGTGCCTAGGCGGGGAAATGGTGTGAATTTAACTTGATCTCATTATACTCCTAAATTTGTAATCTCATTTTCCTCCTCAGATGCTTCACTTAAGAAGGCAGCAGTGTGTGTGCGTTGTGTGTGATTGGGTGTGATACATTCTATATTTGGGAAAAGTTACTTAATCCTTCAACTTCAGTGCACCAGGAAGTGAGTAATCCTCAAAGCAGAGGGAAACTTCCCTCCTAAGATTCGGAAGAGTCTTTTGGTTCTTATTCAAGGTTCTGCAGAATATAACCAGCGTTGACTGGCTTCATAAATCTTCCCCATTCCAGTGGTCTCAGCCTTTAGAAAGCCCGTTCCAGGCTGTGAGGAGAGACACATGCAGAATAATTAGAGCAGAGAACTCCACAGCCAGGACATAGATTACAAAGATGAGGTTTTGGCCGTCAGCGCTGAGCAAGAGCTATGGTCTGAACCATAGCACG
>JANHGO010000027.1:4332392-4362195 GCA_024606505.1 Aquila spilogaster
ATGAGGCTTAGAGAAGTAAACTGTATTTAGTGGGAATTTAGCTGGGGGAAAATGCAGGCAGATGTCTCTGTTTAACTAGAATATTCCTTCACATCTGTGAGGAGTGACAGTGCTGGGAGGACAATTCTGCAGTCGGTTGTAAAGAACTGAGTTAGCGCTGCCACACCAAGCACAGGTGGGGCTGGGATGCCAGGGGAACTCTTCAGCTGTGTCACAGCTCAGTTTAAGGTGTCAGTTAAAAGTACAGAAAGTGCATAAGCAGGGAAAGCTTTACATTCTAGCAGTATTAATAGTGCTTGGAATAGGAGCATCCTGGATTTTTCGGACCTTCCCCTTACGGGTGAATCATGACAGTTCTTGCCATGGTCTTATCATCTGCCCCAGCCTGAAATGGCTTGGTCAATGGGAGATGCTTCTTTAGCACAAGCTCATATCTTTGCCAGTTGCAATTCTTCTGTGATGGTTAGAGGTCTTGTACTCTTTTGCCCCGAAGTAACACAATATCTTTGATTCATTTCTTAACTACCTGCTGTGGTGGGAACCAGTGCTGTGGGTCCAGCTCCTTCATTTTTATCATCTGCTTTGCACCCGAATGAGAGTGTCTGTTTTTATGTTGCTGAACCATATGTAAAAATATCCATGCAATAATTGATGGGAAAGTTTCTCATGGGATATTTAACACCTTTGCGTTATTATGGCTGTAGGTAACAATAATGAATTTCCATCTATGTTTCAATCTCCATCTGTGACCACAACTTACTCAAAATGGCACAGTATGGGGAGTTCATAGAGTGCTGTCTTTGTTGTTCTTAGTGCTGAAGTGGATATTTTAACCTCCCTTTTCTCTAGATTATGTTTTTTTTTTCTTAGTAATCCTCGATTTAAATGTCTACATAACTTAATTTTTAAAACTCTATCATTTTTATAGCATGTATTGTCAATTTTCTCTGCCAGGAGAGATGTTTTAACCATATTAAAAGAAAAAATCACCAGAAATGGGCCTCAGTCAGCTTTGAAATGTACAAACCATTTTGATGTGTGGATCGCAGTGTGAATTTGTAACTCTGACTTTTTCTTCGGGTATGGATTTTAGCAGTTGCAGATGATGTCTGTGTTGACTTCAGAGATGTTGCTCACCTTTCACAGCAGAAGATAAAGCCTCATAATGCAGCAGAGTCTGAGCACAGAACGCTGAACAGAGATCTGAACATTGACCTCAATATTACATGCCTGAAGTTGAGTGCTTCCTGAATCCTGTTATTGTCTGGTTCTGACTCCTGTAACTCTTGTGGAGCATGTGACAACCTGAATATTTTTCCATCTTTATCAAGCTGCATGTGGAAAGGGTGCATTGAAGGGGCTCTGACGATAGCCACTGATTTGAGTCCAGCAGTTAGTAACGGTTGTTACTGCTATCCCCAAATACTGTTTTGCTACCAACTCCTCTGATCTCCTCCGGATGTTAGAAATTAAATGCTGAAACATGTTTGAATAGTGTTTGTAGTGATGAGACTGGTCATGTTGGGTGCTAAAGGCCTCCAGCTTCTGTTGGCCTCTATGAGACAGAGGGTCTCAGCCCTTCTTAGCCTTGGGCCCTTGGAAAGTATTTATTTTTCTTTCCATTACATTGTGATAGGGATGTAGATTTCCTTAGGGACTTTCTTTGTTGAGTTTTGTTGTGGTAGTTTTTTCTGTTTCTTTGTTTTTGTGGGTTTTTTTTTTGTCCCTTCTCTTTCCATTGAACTGGGTTGAGAACATATTGAGACTTCCTTCGTCATCAAGACCGTTCCCTCATTCCCTGCCCTGTAGTCATATGTAATGTCACACTGGACAGCTGATTGTAAGAATTTCCTTTATAAAAAGCAAGTCAGCAAGCACGATATGTCCTGCAGCATCTTGTAATTTAGAGGGTGTGTAAATGGCAACATATAGAAGATGTGTTAAGTAACAAGTTGATAGCAGGGTCAAGAAGAAAATAGTCATACCTAATAGGATATTTGTGTGTGACTAGTGTAGTCAGTATGTACATACCACTGAAAGAAAATGCACCTGTGCATACTATCGCCAAGCTCCTAACAGTGTTCTTTATTCCTCACTTTTCTACATGCACAGTGTCATTCTTCTTCCTTAAATCTTAATCTCACTGGAGCAGAAGCCAAATTATCAACAGAAGATCTCAGTGTATGGAAAAATTGTTAGAGTGGGACAGGTCAGGACAGATTTTTTAACATTTTTTCCCTTTCACTTCTGAATAAAATAAATAAGTACTGAAATACTTTTCTCCCCGAAAGTGCATACCAGTCACGTGCTCAAACCTTGCACATGTGCTCAAATAGATGTTGTATAAATGAGAACACAACGTTGGCAACTGCCTAAGTGCTTAGTAGTTGGAAGGGTAAAAAAAGTTGGAAGAAAGGTTGAAAATTATGGTTAAATGTTGATTTCATTTTTGTCTACTTGCATTGCCATACATTAATGATATTCTCTTATGAATTATAGTACAATGCATGTTCATGCTGACCCAGCTATTCATCTATTGTATATGCCTGACAGCCTGGTCCTAATAGCTTTTTGCCCTATTAACATGTCAGAGTGTGGAAAGACACATTAATGTGGTTGTAATGTGTTCCAACTATATGGTCCTATTGAGCATATTGGATGTTTTAGCTGATGGGTTTCATGCAAACAACAAGTATATTTTACCTATGAAAACAGGAGAAAAAAGCACTTCACAGGGAATGCTAACTTGCAAAGTAAAACTGTTGCCCTTCTCTATTTGGTGTCCATTGGTTGAAACTTACAGGAGAGATTCCTCCTCCTTTTAGTGTGCAGTGAGCACTTTGGGAAGACATCTCACAAGTGACCTTACAAAAAAAGAAGATACAATGAGAGGAAGGCAGCAAGAGTATATAGGAAGGTTGGAAGGAAAACAGCATGAGATTGTTCAAATATCCAGCATATGAACAAATTGGTAAGTGACAGTAGTGCTCATTGCATGCAATTGCCTCAGCCACAAGGGCCTGCTCTCATATTTTGACTCAATTCCATCTCTCTTTGCTTTTTCTCCTTCCAGCTCTAGCCTAGCATAGTTTTGCTTATGGTAGATACTCTGTTGTCCAAACAGGTTTGTTATGTTGTCAGTCCAAACGTGGTGTCTTCCTACTGGGACCCTCATTGGGTACACTTTGCTCGTGTGTCACAGGGTGCCTGACTCAGGATGGCACTTTGGCTCACGTGCTATGAAATCCAGGCAATACCACATTTCCTCAGTATTAGATTTGCTTGGTTTATTGGGAGTCAGGGAGATTTGAGAAATTGAGGTAATATACTACAAAGCATGTATTATTCAACCAATATTTCTGCTTTTCGTATTTGTGCTTTTTCAGAGATCCATAAAACCTGCCCAATATTTGTAGTGAGCCGATACGTTATTGATTCAAATTCTTCTACTTATTTTTGCAGCAATTTCTAACCAACACTGAAATTTTACCAAGGAAGCTTCTACCAAAAATAGACTGTGGTTTGCACGCTGCTTGTGATCATTTACTGAAAGTTTGTATTGCAGCAGGTGGCAAAATACAACATGTGATATGGTTCCTGTTTTCTGTCAGAATGGATTATGAGTAACCAGCAAGTTTGAGTATTTGGATTTGAAAAGAAGTTATCTGCTGAAATTCAAAGGTGTAAGTTGGTTTATGGATTACTTATGTATACATATTTAGGAATATGAGCATTAACACAATGCTTTTTTCAAGTAGTTTTTTCTAAGCAATTGCACAATGAAAATTTAAGTAATAAGATTACAGTGAGTAAGTGCGATGAGTTGTTTTCCTAAGCTAAACTGCACCTTTGTCTGAGTCCTAGAGGTAAGTGAAGCAAAAGGAGGAAAAATTGGTATTTTCAGATATGTGGAAAAATAAGGAAAATAAAAGAATCCTATATTTTTTCCAAAATATATGTATATATACACAGTTTCTAGGGCACTTGATTTTAAAGGAAAAACAGGGCAATTTGTGTTGCTCTGCCTCTCCAGATTGCCATGGTGGAAGAGTAACTCGGGCTTCGCACTGGTTTTATGCTGTGTTAGATTCAGCAACTTTGTACAGTTTCCTGACTTTGTGTTTCTGTCGTATGCTACACATCCAAGCATCTTATATTACTTGTTCTGTCAGTCTGCTAAGCCAGTTACTCAAAGATAAACTCATTTCAAAAGAAATCTGGATAATCTTGCCTATTTGGCATCTATGAGAAGCGAGTAAATGCTATGTTCAAATTAGAAGCAATTACGTTCTCTATTTCTGTCTTTACCCTTGATTATAGTCATTGCCAATCTTGGAATTTCAAATATTTTGTTAGGTTGCCTCCACTGTTTCCACTCTCTCTGTAATACAGCCTTTTTACAAGTTAACATGGGAACAAAGAGATTTTGCCTTGCTGCACAAAGGACGCTCTAGTTGCAGACGTAAACAAGATGTTGTTCTGGGTAAAGGGTTGATCCCTGTGGCTGGGTCCTCTCCACCAGTGGAAGACAGAGGTGGGGAAGGACATTCATGGGCAGAGCTAGCTCCCACTGCCTGCCACTGTCTGTGGCACTGGAGGGAGGGCAAACATTATGGAGCTGAGGAGAGGAAAACAATGCAAAGAATTCATGAGAAGACAATGTTTTAATGCTCAGTGGTGCTCTTAATGAACAGAAAAAAAGGAAGAAGCATCAAACAACGGTGCTGTGTTGTCACACTCTCTGACCAGTCAAATGTCGTGAGCCAAAGCAAAAAGATGACCTATGTTTTATGATTTATAGTTTTTATCATTACTGCTTCCACCTGCATTCCTGGATTTTGAACTGCCCTGTGGAGGGTAATGTCTCTCTCCATTGACTGCACAAGGTGGCTAGATAGATCAGCCTCCCAAGGAAGGTGTTTCAGAAAGCTTGTCCAAAGCTAAAGGTTATCCCCTTCCCCCAGCATACCTTCCTTTTATGCTATTCTCCATTATGACATTTTGGAACAGAAATATTTTGTCTGGTTTCTCCCTTAAGGAAGTTATATTTGCAGACTGCTGTAAAGGAGAAAAAAATCTCTGCAAATTGATGCATGGTATTATTCTTTTTACCCTCATTATTTTTTCCTTGCTTTCACTTATTTTTATAGCTCTGCCTTTCTTCCTCCTCACCAGATTGTTTATACTTAAAAAGAAATAAGCCTTCTGCTTGTTGCATAGTCAGTTCTCTTTACATTTTTCTTAAGCTAATGTTGGTTTCTGTTGTCCTTTTCCATGTTTAGACATAACCAGGATAAATTTCAATGACAGCCTTTCCAACTGTTTCTAAATATTTCTCACTCTTCTTGCAGACAAATTTCCATATGTTACAAAATTGAAATCAAAATTCCATAAGGCACTCCCTCCCTCCCTCCAACCATCATCCCAAAAGCAAAGGGGTTCAGTTTGTTCAGGTGGAGCTCGCTTTCTCCACCCCCAGTGCCGGCAAATCTGTTTGGTGTGGGAGGACGGTGGAGCATGCCGCCCACAGCCACCTGCTCTGTCGGAGGGCCCGCAGCCTTGCCAGCACGGTGCCAAGGCACCAGCTCGGGGTGGGAGTCGGCAGCAGGCACAGATCAGCTGGGAGATGTGCTGCACCACTTCTTCCTTGCTCCTGGGCAACCTTTGCTGACAAAGGTAAAGACCAATTTGTAGTTATTTATTTATTTATTTATTTAAATCACCCGCCTGGAAAATGGTATCTTGTCTTGCCTATTGACTTTTAGTCAAATATAAACATATATAGTCTTATTTTCCTAGCTGGGCTGGTGATTATGTAACTCAGATGGAGCACAACCACTTCCTTGATTAAACCAGTCAACAGTGTGCACAACCACAGCACTGGAATAATAGCATCTGTATTGGACGTGTGATCATCTGGGAAGGAGCTTTCTTGGCTTCTAGTAAGACATCATTTTTTATGCAGATGAAGCCTTACATATGGTTTTATCTGCTGCTTTTTATCCAACACCCTCAACCCAAAAACAAACAAAAAAAAACACTTTCAAATCTCACGTACAGAAAATGGAAGCCAGAGGCTCTTTCCTGCCATGTAGGCACCTATCATTGGTAGACTGCGTGTGGCTGTTCACTGTACTGCCTGCAGATACTGCAGCCCGGCTGTAGCCTGGGCCCTCTGTTCTCTTGACAGGGTCTCTGTGGGAGAGTGATGCCGGGTCAGCTTCTTAGCACGATGCTAGGAAATCTTGCAATGTGTTATTGCAATAGGCTTTTTTCAAACTAGGGTTAATGAGTAGTCTTCAGAATAAATGACTTCTTTTGGCCTTCCTGCTCCCCAGCAAATGGGTATCCCACCAGAGAAGACAATGAAAGTGATAAGATGTGAATTAGGTCATTGATTACTGTTGGTTTAATATAGCTGAGCTTTTGTCAATTATCTATTAAGCTAATAACAGTTTCATAAATGAAATTTGCTGAACTATAATTGACACCCCAAACCTACGGAATTCTTTAATGCCAGGATCAAATTAAGCATGTATCTAGGTACAGGTTGCTCCTGATTCTCCTGCTGTCCCTACTGGGAGCTGCCAGCAGAGCATCTTCCACATCCCACTGACTTGTGGGTGTCTGCTTTTGTCCAGGGGTTCAGCAGGGCTTTGAGCGCACTGGAATGTGCACTATGGATTGTGTACTAAGCCCAATTCTCCTGCAGCTATCTCAAAAAGCCTAGGTGATGCTCTCTCACCTTGCTACTTGCACATTGTCCCTTCTTTCTTCCAGCAGACAATCACAAGAACATCTACTTCTGTTCTGTGAATTTTTCTATTATCCAGAAGCACAGGAGTACTTCTGTGCTCTGTGGGGAAAATTGCATGTCTGGAGATGACTTGACACAGAGTCTTTTGACTTTCAGATTAGCCAGAGGCTTTTGGAACATCAGATAGCATTGGATACCGGGACTGACTATGAAGTCATCCTCAGGAGCCTGAGGAACTAACTGCTGCTTTGCAAGTTTTTCTGCAGTGTGTCCCTGATGTCTGAGGAATCCTGGGGTGACAGAAAAGAGGTGGGGGACCATGCAGTTGTCAGGACACATCACTTTTTCCATGCGTACATGGAAGACCTATTCAACGTTTTTTTATGAATGATCTCAATGCAGGAGTAGGAGTGGGGGAGAAGTAGTCAATAATAACACTCTTTAGCTGTACTTTCCTGTTTCATTTTTTTTTTCCAACCTGTATTTCTTGGTTAGCTGAAAAAAAAAAGGGCCATAATTCAAAAATACTTATGAGTATTCCTTAAGACCTCCTTATACATTTATATTTAAAACTATATCAGAAGTAGTGAACAGACTACAGTCTTCACCATAAAAGTGAACTTAAAAAATAACATGAATTTATATGAAGCCATAAAGATAATAACATTGAGGGGTTTGTAATTCCTCAGTCTCCCAATGATTGCTGGTAGTAATGCAATCATTTTGCAATGCCTTCTATTTTCATTACTTAACTTGTCACATAAATAAGGTGTCAAAGTTTTAATACTTTGCCAACAGTATTCTCTAAATTACAGTAATGTAGTATACTACTTTGACCTTTTCAATATTGTGTGACTTGGTTGGCTGGTCTTTCTATTTATGGCCATGCTGAGTAGTGCAGCATGAGTGAGTGGATACCAGCTAATGAAAATACAGAATACTGGAAAAGTCAAATGAAGGTACTATGTAAGAACATAATACAGTATTTCATAAAAAGTATAGCATTAAGTATTGAAATTCTGATAAATCATTCTTGTGACAAAAGGTATAATGAGATTAGAAATTGCAACAAAAAATTAATCCTTTCTAATGACATAGATTGTGCATAGGCGGGAAAATGGTGTGAATTTAACTTGATCTCATTATTACTCCTAAATTTTTAATCTCATTTTCCTCCTTAGATGCTTCACTTAAGAAGGCAGCAGAGTGTGTGTGTGTGTCTGGGGGTGATGCATTCTATATTTGGGAAAAGTTACTTAATCCTTCAACTTCAGTGCACCAGGAAGAATGAGTAATCCTCGGTGCAGAGGGAAACTTCCTCCTAAGATTCAGAAAAACCTTTTCGTTCTTAATGAAGGTTCTGCAGAAGGAAGCCAAGGTTGACTGGCTCCATAAATCTTCCCTGTTCCAGTGGTCTCAGCCCTTACAAAGCCTGTTCCAGGCTGTGAGGAGAGATGCTTGCAGAATAATTAGAGCAGAGAACTCTACAGCCAGGATATAGATTACAGAGATGAGGTTTTGACTGCCAGAGCTGAACAGAAGCTATGGTTTGTATCAGAGCATGCCTGCAGAGGACCTAGGAGCCTTTCTTTAGCCAGCCATTACCCTCTGGATTGTGACTTTTTTATTCCCTTGCTCCATGAAGTGGATGGAATAGGTGGGGGAGATGAAGAAGATTATTATGTCGGAGCAGGTTATGTCTTTCCCTGTTTGCCATATTTGGTCAGATATACTGTCTAGGTACTAAATGATTGCACTCAAGGCTCTGACAGTTTTAGCTATGATCATTTGTCCTGAGAGGATAAAGGACTTAAGAATCTGCTTATTCCTGTGTAACCAGAAACATGAGTACATGCAGGAACATCATTCCCAATGCTCAAATCACAGCTGAAGTAGCAGAGTCCCAACCTAAAAATCTTGTACGCTCTCCTGACACCTCAGTGAGAAGGAAAAATAATGTAAGATTCAGGTTTCACGCTGCTGTCAGGTCTGGATATGCAATGATTTCTGTCTCATCCCCGTACTGGGAATATGCATGAGCAAGTACTGAGACATTTAGGAGCTCAAATTAGTCTCTTCTCTTAGCAACTTCCTTCTTCCCACACCTCAAAACACTCTCACCAGTCCTTCCCTCTTTGTGATCCACCTCCAGAATCTGAGCAACACTGTAGTTTCCATAATGCAAGTGATTTCTTAAGAACCTAATGTAAGCATCTGGTCGGAGAGGGAAGATGTGGGGAGAGCTTGTTTTCTCTCCTATCCCCCACCCCTAACTCGGCCACCAGCATCGGGAAGCAGCCAACACCAAGGAGCTCTGCACATTGCACGGGAGCTCCAGGCTCCTGCATCCACCACTCATTTGCCTCTAGCTCATTCCTGTTTTCGATCTCTTTTCTGATCTCTGTCTCCCTGATGGCAACTTAACTTGTCTCAGCCCTTATCTTCCACTCTCCTTGATTCTCTCTTTACCCAGCTGTTAACTCCAAATGCTTCCATGTCCTCCGTATCAGCCCTGTCCACCTATTTTGTTACTATTGACAGTCTCCTTCTTGTCTTCCTCCCCACTGCACAAGTCCAGCTGAAATCTAAGCAGAGCACAAGATGAGATCTCCCCCTCCAAGTCACTGTAGCCCATTGCTGGGCCTCAACATGCAAAAGTTTTTAATATGGTTGACCTGGTACCGTTTCTTCCAACAACAGCAATATTTAACATAAATACTACAGCTTTTTATATTTCAAATCCCCTCATCAAAGAATGACATGAATAACTTGAATGTTTTCAAGGCATGACTTACAATTTCTTCTTATCTGGGCAAAACTCTGTGTGAGCATGGTGTTATATTTGTATTCTATACTCGGCAGAGCTAATTAACTTGAGGCAGAAAGTGGCGTAGAACGTTTCTATCCAAATGATCAAACTTTGGCAAAGTCATTAGCTGCTGAAAGCATGTTTAAAATAGAAAGTGCTGGGCAACCTTACTATTATGTAGAAATAACAGTCGTGCCCAGAGTAAACAGTGTGTTGGTATGGCTGAGGACAGCATTTGAAAAGACATGCGACTGTAGGACCAGAAAACGTGTTACTCACTGAAAATTACCACCTTTGCACAGTTCTGTGTGTCCTCAGGGTTACCAAATTATGCTCTGCTGCTATAGTTATAGGTGACTTGAAGGTAGATTTCCTTCGTACAAGAATGTTTAACAGTTTCCCTTTCTCTCCAGTTTCTAGAAACTTCTTGATTTTCAGTTGCCAGTGTGAGAAATGGAAATCGGTAGCACAAAATATGCTTTTTCTTTGTTTACAGATATATTTGGATTTTAAAAAACGACTTCATGGTGCCGTCTCATTTCCTAGTTGAGTATACCGTGGTGGAACACAAACTGTTCCCATGAAGGTAAGGAGAAGAAGGTGCATCATGCAAATCTTTGTGGTGCACCAGGAAAACAAAACAAATGTAGTCTAGTCTTTGATTCATCCACTGGTGACACAAGGAAGAAAACTACTCCCATTAGGAAATAAGGGAAAATAGATATATTTTTTTCCCACTGTCCTTTCCATATTCTTTTGCACAGCTGTTGCACACATCTGCTGCCTTTCTTGATTTTGATGCAAATAAAAGAATAAAAATGTATTAATGAATGAATTGTAGGACTATGAAGGCATTTTGTTTGACATTACGTTACCAAATATGAAAACCAACGATGTAAAAAGGACTTCCCTGACATCCTAGAGAAGAATAATTGTCAGGAATTGGGTTTTTAGACAGCAACCAGGGTTAGGAGCTGGGGCAGTCCTGGCTGGCCAGGGCTCTGGGACAAATCTCATGTCTCTGAAGACAGTTCTTTTGGAGCAAGCACACTGGAAGTACTTGTGTTGTGTCAAGTTTTGTTTTAAAGAACTGAAGAACTACAAAGTAACTTCAAAAGCAAAGATATTACCTTTGAGAGCAGACCTCCTTTTACTCTTGCCAGTCTTGTAGTAAAATCTAGAGTAGAATATTGAGTTCTGAGTTTTAAGTCATATCGTGTTTGTTGCTTGGTGGGGGTTTTTGTTCATTTTGATTTTTTTTTTTGGTTTGTTTTGTTTTTGCATTTATGTGATTGGTGATGCTTAGTGTGATTTCTCTTTTGCTTCCCCATTTTCCCACCCTATATTAAAGCCATTAGGACAATATTTATGGATAATCGTATTCACACATACGGTTTCAAGGTATGTTTATCTGCTGATTAAGTAGCTTTCTGGTAGCATTATGACTGGTTAAGCATGTGTATTTCTAAATTTATTGTAACAAAACAGAATTCAGTTAGAAATGGACCATTGTTAATGGGTAAAAATAATGAGGTGCAGATTTGAACAGTTTGCAAAATCCTTAGGAGATGGAAAGATCTGTTACTCTGGGGGACTTCTAAAACACTAGACAAAATTCAACACTGGCACTGGCATGCAACAATGATTTGGTGGCTTAAAAGCAATGAGCCTGCTATTCTCTGTTCTGAAAAGTCGTATAACAGTCAATTTATAAATCCTTTTATTTTGTCAGATTTACTGTCTTAATGTTGCTTGACTCTTGACTATAGCATACAATGGGTACATTTAAAAAAAGTAAAAAGGTATTGAAGTAAAGACCTTCCAAATTTGTCATCCTATAGTGTCACATGCCTGCAGAGAGCAGTGGAAATTAATGCAATGACCTGAACTCATTTTGTGGCAGTGACATGTCACCTTGAGCCACTGGGAGAGGTCTGGAAGCGTCATCTGACACTCTCAACCCCAACACCGGTTGAAGCTCCTCCAACGTCTCCCATACAATGTAAATCAGGCATGTTTACATCACTCAGTCGGCATTGCAGAGTCCTCCACACTCCATCTCAGAGATGCCGACGACCTGTTCACTTATGCAAGTTTACTTAGTGGGTAAGTATTCTGAATTTAAACAGCTTTAGGGAAAACATAAGCTTTAGAAGAGACAGCTAGACAAGTTAAGCGATTCACATTAACAGCAATTTGTAAAAGCTTAGTTTCACTAAGGATTGCATCCACTGTTAAAAAGTGTTAACTTGAATAGGCAGGGACTGGTGATAAACACATGTTACTTGTGTCCTGGAGGAGCAGCACTGTGTTGCCATGTGGAAGTAAGGCCATGCCACGTTGCTGAATCTGGATTTGGATCCAAGTCCCCACAGATGTGCTGGTGCTTACACTAAATGTTGCCACACTTTCCATATCACGCTTGAAGTGGTCTCTATAAAATGCAGCTTGACAAATTGCCTGTCTTCTTCTGGGGTAAGGGTTTAGGACAATTAAATAAAAAAAAAGCAAAGCACTGAATGCACCCTAAATTACATTTTGAGCATCATAAGACTTGCTGCAGTGAGATACTCTTTTCAAAAGGTCTTTTTGCACCTATTCCTTGAAGAACATATCTTTCACAACGTGGGAACTGTCGTTGATGTAAACCTTTGGGCTGCAAGCCAAATTGGTGTGGTTACCACGTAGGTGCTCCTCTTATCATAATGTACCTCAGTACTCCATCTTCCTCCTGGAAGCAGATGCTGTGGGGATGGGTGAGCGTTAGGAAACTGCTGAACTCTAATGAGCTGAATGCAGGGCTGGTGCATGGCAGATGTTCTGTGTAAAAACTGTTGTGCATCTTTTCCAGGTACATGTGATGTCTCCTTACCTACGGGGGGTCTCAGTGCTACATCAAAGAAGTGATAAGTGAGGAGGAAAAAAAAACAGCGGGGCTGACTTGAGCTCTCTAAGACAGAGATGGTGAGAAAATGCATCTTTCTGTCATTGTTCTTATTTTCCTTCTCTTTTAGTTTTGTTTGTTTTTCTGTTTCTCTAAATTGGTAGAATTAAACAAAACTGCAGTCTGAAAATCAGCCATTTCCATCAAAAAGGTTTCCATAGCACCTCAGAGCTCCAGCTTTGGTGTGTGGATTTTCTGTAGGATGGCGAAGACTGGAGCTCCTGCAGCACACAGCTCATGTGCCGCTGGGCAGTGTTCAGCTGGGAAGCTCACTGTGCATGCCCGTAGATAGAAGAGTAACAAGAGCTATTGGAAATGCCATTTTTTTGAGGTGTTGCAATAACTTAAAAAGTCTTTCTTAGATTTTGGCTTATCCTTTCTTATTTTCATGCTTTTATACATAGCAGTAAAAAAATAAATAAAAATCAAATCTTTTCCATGAAATGCAAACACTTCTAAGAGTAAGAATTAGATCAGAAGTTAATTTACTTGTGAAAAAGTGAATTTCCTCTGAACATTTTCAACTACCCACAGTATAAAAATTTCCAAATATTTTTTTTCCTTTCCTCCTGCTTAAAAACCTGCTTTACCATTTGTTAATGAATAAAAAGGCTCAGTGTGGGCAGCAATGTGCTAATAAAATGAAACTGGTTAAACCACTGTTCTATTTTCCCATTCTTTCCCCTGTTATGCTGCTTTGTACTCAGGTGATACTGTTGGAAAAAGCTGAAACAATCTTCAAGTGATTTGAAATTTGCATCTCTCATGGAAAATGATAGACTGATTGCAGTATTATTTACTGTGAAGAAGATAGTTGTAGTTGTGCTGAGATTTAAGGAAAGTATATCCAATTTCCCTTACTTGTTTCCAGCAGATGGACAATTGCACAAACCTGAAAAGGAAAAAGAAGGAAGTGCATCCCTACAGCCGGTGGCATCACAAGTGAAGCCTTAGCAGAGCAAGCTCTCACATGAATATTATGCCATTTTTGCCCATGGTTTCATGAACCTCAGCCATAGTTTGCAGAGAGGCACTTCCTGCAGTTGGGGCACAAAATCCCTGCTTCAGAGCTTGGTCTCAGTGGGCACAAAGGCTCAGTGGTGTGGATGTGTCTTTGAAGTGCGCACCCTGTAGTGCCAACTGTCCTACTCTGGAGTCACATTGTCTCTTCTGCTACCATGAGGTTTTATTTCTTCCACAAATATTTGAGGCTCATTCTAACAAGAAGTCAGCTCGACAGGAACATGTGTTAAATAAAGCAGAAGCGTGAAGAAACCTCATAAAATACTGTGTCTGCTATATATTGTGTTCCAAAACATTAAAGACTCCACAGGAATGGGAGTTCACAGCACGCACAGTGGTGTTCTCTGTTTGGGGATTTTTTTTGTTGGTCTCTTGTTATTTTTCTGTTGGAAGTTACTCTGAACTTCTGAGTAGAATGAATTATTAAGCAAAACCTTGAGCAGAGCCACTTATGCGCTGAATTTCAAGACTATTTTAATCGTTGCATTTATTTGCATTGCTTATTAATATAGTTAATAAGTTAACGGTAATACAAATAATTCTGATTATGAATTTACATTCAGCAGATGATTTCCTACCCCCACTCTTTTACTGGCATCTCTGATTTGTTCTTTATCACTGTGCTGCTCTTGTCTGCAGCCAGCGCACAATGGAGCTGACTTGAGGGGTTATTGCTGTCTGTCCTTTACCTACCTACCCTATCCCTGGTCACGCAGGCAGACCACCATTGCAGGCAGCTAGTGCTGCTCACTGGGCAGATATTAATGTAAAAAGGTGCATTGTGACTGAGAAAGGATGTCGTGCACACCACACCTTCTCTCAAGACCCTTTCCAGTTATGGGTAACTGCATCTCAGAGCATTTCCACATTCATGCTGTGCTCCTTCTGTGCTAACCGGTGCATGAGGTGTGGAGGGAGTTAAGTAATCACAAGGCAGCAGTGATGTTCCTGTCTTGTTTACAGTGGAGTGAGCTCCTGTTGTGTCTCTTCAATACTACGCATTTTGTGGTTTTGCTGTTGTTTGTTTGTTTATTGCTAGTTGGAAAGAACCATAACAAAATATAAACCGCAGCAACATCTAGTTGTTCCGAGATGTGTCTTTCTGCCCTGGAGGTCAGTAGTCAGGCGTATGATAGACTCTTAACTGCATGGTTAAAAATGTTCTTTGCTTGACTTCTTTGTGTCAAAATTGTCAGTGGCAGCAGGAATGTGATACGCATCTACAGCTTTCCAATATAAATTGTCTCAACTTCAATTTGAGCTTTTAGTTTGACTCACTGTGAGCCCTGGTTTGCAGTTAAAATAAAGATTTTTGAAAATCCCCAAGAACAGAGATCCTCCACCTTCCTGGGTGCTTACTCTGATGGTTGGCTATTTTCACAATGAAGATCTCGAATTAGCTCCACTCATGATTTGCCCTCTCAGTAATGCCATCAGTACCTTTTATCTTTTCACACTGCAATGCTGAGCAGTCTGTCTCTGTCTATCAGCCCTCTGGGTAACCATTTAAAATGCTTTTTCCTTTTGTCTTCTTCTTCTTTTTTTTTTTTTTTTTTTACTGGATTTGGTCACTTCCTCAGGCCCTTTCATTCCTGAGGCCAAAGAATAGCCTCACCAGCTCAAACCTTTCCTCTTGCCTCTCTGTGAGCAAACCCAGAGGAAAAAAACAGAAAGGTCATTTTCTGTGATTTTTTTCCATGTCCTCCTGCTGAGACTAAGCTCAAAGTGGAGGTGGTTAATGAGCAGAAGTCAAAGGCTTTGAGAGCTTCCCAATTCTCCCCTTCTTTCTCACTTTTCTCCAGGCTTTCAAACCAGACTGTTGCTGCTAGCCCCACCAAAAGAACTGCTGGCCAGCCAAGAAATGCTGGGAGCTCTGCTAATGCAGCTGTACTTAAGAAGGAGCCCTCATGCCTAGGAGGATGGATGTTCTCCTGGTGAGTCAGCCTGATTGCAGTCATCCTATTCTCTTGCTCAAGGTGCATGTTGACCACAGACATAACAAGAGCTGCTGCC
This sequence comes from Aquila spilogaster, assembly GCA_024606505.1. Lineage (NCBI taxonomy): Eukaryota > Metazoa > Chordata > Aves > Accipitriformes > Accipitridae > Aquila > Aquila spilogaster. The sequence goes on from JANHGO010000027.1 coordinate 4,347,939, forward strand.
AGCTCCTTTTCCTTGCCACATCAACAAAAAAGAGTTTTACCCTCTCCTGCAGATAATCAAAGTACTTACACATCTTTTTTAAACTGGATACCTTAATAGATACTGTTTATCAGAACTGAGGACTCAGCTTGAGCCATTTGCCGAAATTCCTTAGTGTCAGAGTGAAGATCAGTGTTTTATTTTCCACGTTATTATTTCTGTTCTGTGAGATATTGATGGCCACTGTGAGTTGTGAACATGGCTGAAGTTCATGGGTGTACTATCCGTCATTTCTTTAGGCTAAGTGAAAAAAAATATAATTCAGCGTAGGCAGTGAGTGCACAAAGAGAAGCTGCTGTAGTAGCCAGTAATTAGTTAGCCTGGCAGCCTTGAGCAAAAAAATTGAAACTTTATGGCCCAGTAGTCGTACTGTGACTTAGTACAAACACAAAAGCTAGGGCATAGATTTGATACTGCTGTATGGACTTCAGGGGCAGAAAGCAGTCAAAAAAGAGGCAACTGACCAAGACAAGGCTGGGAGAGATTAGCTCTGGGAGGATGCAGAGGCAGCATACCTCCAGGCATTAGGCTCACTAGAAGCAATCTGAAGGTTGGAGGCAGACAACCCGTTTCTCAGTTTTTTTTCTCTCAGGGACACAATTTTGTGTACATTCTTTATAAATAAACATGGTTGTACCAAAGGAGTGGTAAACTTTCTGAATTTCTTAATGGAGTATTGTGGCGATGCATGGAATATTTGCTGTATTTTCCATACTGAACAGAATACATCTGTTTTTCCAGACTGAGTTAAACACACCTGTCTTTCTGCAATAATCTTAATCTGTTCAACTTTGAAGTGAGCCAGAACCTTACTCCAAATCTCATCACAGCCTTATAAGAGGTTGAGTAACAGAACAGATTGCTTTGCTGCTTTATATGGAGAGGCTGTTGGCAGTGGGGCCACGAAGGGCTGAACACTGCAGTGTGGAGATCCAGCTGGTTTCCAGGATAGATAAGCATGCTTAGAGAGAGAGCACATGCCCTGGTGCTTCATCACCATGCAGTGTGTTGATCTAAGCTGTCAAATACAGGTTTCCAGGGCTCGATTTTTGCTCTTAATAAATTTTCTTGGTGAATCTGTGCTTGAAGTCTAGCCTTAGTACGCTTCCTGAATGTACTCAGTATTTGTGCTCTGCAGAGTAGATGATTCTCATCTTAAGGCATGAAATGAGGTGTTTTCCCATTTCCTATTTGAACTGGAAAAAATGTGCCTATCTCTAGTTTTGTTCTTTTTGCAAATCATTTGTTCATCTGGCTATTCTCTTGATCTGGAGTATGCATTGTGCCTCTGTGTACTTCCGTGCTTTTCCTGTGCTTGTTCTTTCAAGAATCATTGTGTCTTCTATTGTGTTTGCTTCAAAGTCTGAGAAGTGTTTCCTCAGTGGGAATTACAGGTTATCGGGACAGCAGCAGCTGGCCTAAGTATATTATTATTTATTATTTATATCTTACATAGTGCCAAAATTATATCAGGTACTTTGAATCTGCTCTGGAGCACAGTGAAATCAATAGGAAATGATCCTTAATTAATTGGGCTTCTCTTCATAATGTAATTCAGCGTTTCCACAGAGAATTAACTCATCAGCTTCTTTCACTAAGTAAACATCACAATAAATAATATAAACTGTTGCTTTCACAATGTTTTGTTTCCCTGCAACTCAAAAGGAGCTTTTGTTTAAAGTTTAAAACTTTTATGGAGCTATGCCTCTGGGCATTTTAGACATAAGATGAATAAAAAATGATCTAGGGTTTTATTTAGAAAACCGTTCCTGTGCATATATGGGCTTGTCATTCTGAAATGAAATTTTCATACAAGCTATCAGCCCAAGGGACCAAGTGGGATCTTCAGATTTAAGAATTAATAAGTATTCTGCCACTCAGCAGATCCCTGAGCACTATGTCCACACCAAAATCTTTGACTATGGTCCCTGAGTACTTTGATTATTCTTATGCTTACTGTGAGTGAGTGCTATGTGTTTTTATATATTACCAGCTGCAGTATGCAATTAATCCAATGTAATTAGGAAACTTCACAGACCACGAAAAGCTAATTCTAACTTCAAACACCAATAAAAGCACAGATCACAGTGCTTGAGCTTATGGCTTAAGCTGCTGTCCGGAACAAGAAATACAACTTTCACAGTGTCAGGTCTCTCCAACAATGTGGTTCCTTCCCAAGAGCCACGTGCTTTTCTCAGGCTGCCAGGTGGGAATACCACCAAACCAGTCCCAGCTTCTTACAGGCATTCCAGCCTTCCAGATCCAGAGAGACTCCATAAGACTCTCTGCTTACACTGTATCTGAGATGCACGGTTTCCTTTCCTTTGTCTGTCCCCTTCCTGATTTTCCATCTGCAACAATTTGTTTAGATCATGAAGGATGACAGACGTGGGGAAGACACCAGAACAGAATCTCAGAGCAGCCTTTGGACACCGGCTGCCACCCGTGAGCACCATCTAGCTGGCTCCTAGCACAACAGCATGGGAGGCTGAGCGAGTGCGTCTCCTAAAGCTCAACAAAACAAGCTGTGCTACAGCTTGGGATGTAAGATATATAAGTACTGGAAAGCATCCAGGAGCCTGATATTCCTATATGCCATTTGTCACCAAAGCACATCTGGTTGCTTCACAGTGCACTGATATGGCAAAAGTATCTTCTGCAATGGGATATCTACAAGAAGCAAGCGTCCCAGTCTTAAGAATCAGGTTTTTTTAAGCCTTTGTACTTTACAAATATCAATAGTATTACATCCTATTTCTTTTCAGCTGATCAATTCTCTGTAAACACAGTGCTGTGCTGAGGGAGAAGCACTGAACTGAAGCATGAAAACCCCCTTTTTCCTGGATACTCTATGTGATTCCTCATCTGTGAGACAGGATTGATGACTTATTTATCTCATTTTTCTTCAAAAGCATTCTGTAAAAGATGACTCAATTACTGCTTGTGTAGTCATTTGAAATGGGAAATTCTGTTGTGTCCAAAATTAGAAAAGGTCTTTGCTCCCATTTGAAGAAGCATAGCTCCCTGGTTCTGTGTGTGTGTTTTTGTTGTTTTCCACATTTTAAATTTTCCCTCCTGATGTAAAAGGTCTCACTGAAGAATTTCCCTGGACTGGTGACAGCCTGGAATTATAAAAGCTCTGCACGCTGTTGGCCTCAGCATTGCAGTAATACATGGGAAGGATGCTTTGCATTGTAGAAATAGAGATATCAGAGTTCCACTGGACTGAAAGCAAGCGTAAAACAATGAAATCGTACCTCCAATTTGTCTTCCAGTTTAAGTGCGTACCTGTTTATTCTGTTGTTGCTGTTGAAGTTTTAATATCCATGGCTCATGGTTTCATCTTTTCTCAGGAAAAAGATAAAATACCAACCATCCTTACTCATGTATCACTTGGCTGCATTCAGTGCAAAGGGGCTTTGTGAGGAAAGGTGCTGGGTGGAAATAGAACACAGTGAAGAGGTTTGTAAGAATTATGTTTGGGTTTTTTTTGGTGTATGAAGAGCAACTTCCAGTCTGACTGATTTTAATATGAATTAGAAATTCAGCTCATGAATACTCATATTTCAAATTAACAAAAGGACTGGGTTGTATAGCATACACCTATATATGCATACACCTATATATATGTATAACCTATATATATGTGTGTGTGTATATAGTATTCCCCTGATCATGTCTGACAGTGCTGCAGAAAGTGCTTTGTGCATAGCACTGGCTATCTTACAAGTCATGCTCTGGGTATCACCAGTCTGGTGGCTAATTTGGGCACACTGCTGGTGAATTTAGGGATTGTGTGATGCCTGCAGTCTGCCCTGAAGACATGTCATATTCTCTATCCTATTAAAATCCATTTGGCTAGTAGTGCTTTATTTGGGGATCACTCTAGCTGAGGTAGTTGTGGTTCTCCACCAGTGGATTTGAAATGATTTTGGTGGTTGTCTCTTTGTACTGGGCAGTTCAGGAAAGCTGTATGAGTCGGGTGTGAGTCACAAGACTTATACACTTCACTAGATTTCTTTACATAAATGTTATTTAATTTAATCCAAGCAGAGAGATTCTTCAAAGCTAAGTAGCATGAGGGTTGGCAGCACTGGCAGATAGGCATAATTTATTATCTTCACTACCCCAACATTTTAGCAAAGCTGGCTTCTCAACAATTGGATAGCTCCTGCCGTTAGCAAGAGTGTGGTTCTCCAACCTGCTGGAGTACTACAGGGCTGTCAAGGCAAGCTAGAGAGAATTATTATTATTTTTTTTAAAGAAACTAATGACAACTCATGGATATATTCATAGTGGAATTGATGTCTTGTTTCTCTGATAAAAAATGAATCGTGTTTCTCCCTTCACCACTTTTCCCAAATGCCTAGTTTAAAAATGAATTCCTTCATATCCAGCCATCCCTTAAGTTTATTTTAAGCAGGGTTGGTTTAAGCATAAAAATTGTGTGAGAGCCTGCATATGATCCTCATATTGGGAGACTGATGTGGTTTTTATATTCTTGAATGCGTTCCCCAAACACCTCACCTGCAGTGCTGAATTTTTCAGTGCAGGGGAAAGAAGCAGTGGTCCTTTATAAATTGTTCTGCCTTCAGTGACAGAGTAAACCACAAGAAGCTGTTATAATTCAGATGTAAGTGCACCTGAAGATGTAAACAAATGCCTCCACACTTAAGACAGCAATTATTCCATATCAATGTGGGATTTTTTCCTGCTTCCCCTGTCCAATGTTGAAACTCCAAAGAAGGGCTTGTATTCCACCAGGGGGATAGTGCAGAAGAACAGTATTTCTTTCCATGTGTTCTACGCTTGGCCTTTGGCCAACCTCATGTTTTTCTCTTGATAATGGTGTCGTCTTCTTCTCCCAGCCGCTGGGCAGAGAAATTTATTGATCTTTGTGGAGTTAGTTGGATAAAGATGACTGGGGACGCATATATTCCTTGCTCCTAGGGGAGCAGTCAGCTAAAGACTTTGTAAAATATGAAACCTCTGTGAATTTATTCCTTTTAATTGTAATCTATATTGTGTTTTTGAGTACCGTCTTGTAAAATGGTGCATAATCTTTAATGAATACAAGACTAGAAGGTCTCCTTTGGATTTAAATTTGGAGTATTTGCATAAATTTAGCTCCATAAAATTATTTTATTGGCAAATCAAAATGCACACACAGATGTACCTTTCAGAGTTTAATTTTGTAAACAAGGCATCGTATTCTGTCCTCAGTGAAGCTGGCAAAACTCTATGGTAACATCAATAACATCAATAGATTTACTTGAAATTTATATTTCAGTAACTGAGTGCAGCCTAAAGACTCCAGAGCAAGAAGCGTGTAATTATTCATCTGCCCAGCAAGTGCAGTTGACTCAGAAAATTTACAGCTAGAGTACAAATTTTGCGCCAATCAATTTTTAGTCTGTTTTAACATTCATGTGTTTCATCCCTATCTCATTCCTTTGTTAGTTAAATATTCTTTTTCTTGCTGGCACACCGGGGAGCTCATAGAGTCCTGCTTTTTCCTGATACAAAATCTCAGCATTATTTTTATATGGACAAAGCACCATCAATTTAGTTTAGTAAGAGATTATGTACAGAGTGCAATGGCCTAATCAGAGTCTCAAGGGCTTTGACATATTAAGCTTCGTTTCTGTTGCAAGTTATTCCTGTTATCTACTTTTTCAATGAAAACCTGTTCAGTAAAAGGAATGCCTTATAAATGGTTTAACTGCTTTAAGATTACTACAAAAAACGCCAGCTGCTAAACTGTGCATTGTGACTGTCAGTCACAATGTCAGTGAACATATACATGTATCCTATGAGGGCTGCTCTGAAAGTAGTGCCTCCCATTTTATTATGTTGGCCCGTGATGTCAGAGGTGGTGGTATGTCAGTAGAGGTTGAGTCTTTCCACCAATATTCCATTGTGTTTTGTTGCCGTGTGACAGACAGCAGCAGAGGGGCAGTCTGACACTGTGGCATCTGACATGGAAGTGTGCATGGAGCAAAGGGGTTGAACTGAGCTCCTCTATGCAGAAGAAAAGGCACTTTTTGACATTCATCAACACTCACTGGATGTTTATGGAGACCCAATAGTGGATGTGAGCACAGTGTTGCAGTGGGTGGTGCTTTTCAGCAGTGGCAACAGTGACAGTGTCATTTTTACTCATGCGGATTTGTATGAGTGTGGCATGCAGGCTCTTCCACATCACTGGTGAAAATACTCAGCTAATGATGGTGACTGTGTTGAAAAATAGTGTTTTGTAGCTGAGAATTTGCTCTACCAAATAGTGTTATTGTGCTCTTTATATGTGTTGTAGTTTTCATGGCAATAAAGAGGAGGCGTTACTTTCGGAATGACATAGTACATTACCCTAGCCCTAATATTCACTGGGTAGCTACTTTCCTTCATGCATTGCAGAGAGTTTTCTGTTATTTGAGCAGCACATGCCAGAGTCTGGAGCTAAGTTACCTCTGCCCCTCTTCAATCATTTGGGAGCTCTGGCTGTCCAATGTTATCTGACCTTCAATTTTTCTTTCCAACAGTGCATGCTGGGACTTATATTCTTAATTTCTTTCTGTCACTGAAACATTTATACTGCTGGGGCTCGAAACTTTAAATTTCAAATAATATATATAGGCTAAAAGTAAAATCATAAAATAAAACCACCTTGGAAACTCTAAGATGAAATCCTTAGAGCCTTTTGTTAAAATATATAGTGGCTTCCACCAGCTAATGAAAACATGTTTTAAAAAGCTGCTAAGAATCCTAGCTGGGATAAATATAATGGCCTCATCTCCTGAAATATAATGTTGATACAGAACTATTATATGTACAGTGCATTAGCACATCCAGAACTAATGGTGACCTTTGCTTTAAGCAGCACTTGTGGAATTGGAAATAACATTTCTCTCTGGAAACAGATTGCTTTTAACTAGGGAGGAAGGGTGTTTGGGCAGAGAAAGGCAGAGCCAACCTTCACTGTGCCAGGGCAGGCCTTAGAACAGGCAACAGATCCAGAATCCACAATAATTATTCTCCTCATGATTTGCTCATATTTTTTATCCCTTTTTTTTGTTTTGTTTTGTTAAGGATGAAAGGACATGATCAGACAATCCCTGAATTTAGAGCTGTGCTGCCATCTCTGGTGCATCTTTGCATTCAGTGATCCCCTTCACACTCTTGGTTTGAGCTGGTGGAGGGGTCTGAACCTGCCTTCAGAGCTAGTCTCCAGTATTTCCCATCCTGACCACCATAGGAACTCGCTAGAGAGTAATGGTACTACAAGCAGTTTCTCAGGGGGTTTTGCTATTTGTCTTTGACTTTCGGGATAAGGCCACAGATTGGACACCTCTGACTAGTGCCAGCACAAAGTTCCCAAGGCTCCTCCGTTCCTGCAATGTATAATCTGTTCCTACCTGAGAGAATGAACACCCCAGCATGGGAACCGCGTTGTCTCAAAGCGTGCTTCTCTTGATGATGTCTCCAGATGCTTTGGGCTGAGGGCCCCTTACTTATCTCATTCCTACTGCTCGTACTGGGCATCAAAACTGATTTTCAGACACAGCTGTATTTCTTATTTATGTAGGTCCTAACTCCGTCCCCTGTGTTAATTAACCTGTGGCATCAGCAGCAGTCAGTGGCAGGGAGTGACTGTGCTGGGGATGCAAAGACTGCCCTGAGAGCAGACACAATGCTGTGCTGGGGTTATGCTGATTTTCCCAAGAGACAATATACTTTGTTGATCATTAGCATCCTGCACACCTTTGGCTTAAAAATTTAATAATGTAGAGGGAAGGAGAGAAAAAGAAATAACATTTCACTGCAACATTTAAGCTGTGATGTGATGGGTGCGCTTTTGGTTTCAGAAAGAGAAAAAAACAGTGTGGAAATGAACTGGACAAAGCAGGTGTATTGCTTGTTACAGAAATATGTACACACGCTATTATTTCTCACGGCATGTGTGCCTGCCATTTGAAAACTTTTAAGGATAATGTAAAAAACGAGATGACAGCTGCCAAAGGCATTTTACAATTAACTAGCATAATTGTGCTTTCACATAGAGGAAAGTTCCGAAACAACTTGATATTTTCTGACCTTAAGGTGGCGAAGGTGATGTGTTCAGTCTCTGAAAGAAGCATTTACTCCTTTGTTCTGTAACTGTACCTTTATTCTTTCCCCACCTGCCAGCTTATTGGCACTGGCAGGGTATCTGGAGGGAGTAGCTGCTCTGCTTTGTGAAGATAAGGTTGCATCATGGCAGATGAGGAGGAGGGGCAGGGGAATTGAGACAAGAAGGGGAGGCAGTGGGCACAAACAAAGGGAGGTGAGCTCAGTACCTGCTTCTCCAATGTTTCTTCCTGTTTGCAAAATGATTAGAAGCTGAGCTGTTTTCTTTGCTGAGGTGAGGCATGGAACAAAGGGGGACTCCAATGAAGGTGATAGGAAGTGCCTTGTTCGGCCCTAGGAGTTTAGATATGATTATTCTTCCAGGAGGAGCCTTTTGGTCATTGAGGGGAGGTGAAAAGCTGATGCCCAAAATTCCCTTCTGTGTTGCCTGTTTTCTCTTTCAGATAAAAAGCTTTTCATTTCCAAAGAATGCCTGTGTGTGCCCTCTTGACATATAATTATACTTCTTGCTTGCATGCAGCAGCAAGGCTCAGGTTGCGCCACCATGCTTCCCTTGGGAGAGTTGCCAAGCGTGTGCTCATGTAAGAGTTGGATGTGGACCCTCCTTTTAGGTCAGGGCTGCAGCAAGCTCTGGGTGTTGCAAGTAGAGACAAAGCAGCTTTTAGTCCCCTGTTACGTGGTTGTCTCTCCTAGCGAGGTCAGTATCTACTCTGCATTGGTAGGTTTTGGAAGGAATATAGTTGTAGCAATCCTCCTGATTTTTAAAAAATCAGCATAGGTCAATGCCTCAAGTCTCTGCAAATAGAACTATTTAGGATTTAAAGCATTCTGTAATTGTTAGACCTGGACATCTGGTAGCCAGAGAATTTCTATAGAGAGTATGCATTAATGTGTGTGGCTTCTAAGTTATATACAGTTGTCCTCCGTAGGAGCACTGTGGAAACAGCTCTGCTGACAAGCATTCCTGGTCTGCTCCCTGTATCTCATGGTCAGAAAGGAGTTCTGCTCTCAGAGCGCAGAAGATAAAGATCCTGTTGGACTGCAATAATGATGAAAAGTTGAAAATTCCTTAGTATAATACTGGGGAAAACTATCAATTTTAAAGATGAAACCAACTTTCTATCTTTTGATTTTTATTGGGATATTGGAATTGTTTTGTTTTTAAAGTATTTTGATCAATTGTGAAGTATTATACAGCACTGAAAGCAAAAGATTTTGAAATAATTCAGGAGCTCTTTGAGCTTCCTGCAGTCCTTGTGGGATATTAGGCAGTGGAAGCTGGGTAGTTGCTGTGTAACAGCAGCAGGATATGTTTTATCAGTGTTATGTTCTCCTTACTGTTCTGGATAAAGTTCTAAAGTCTGTGGATCACTATTTTAGACTTTGTATGAGCATCAACCAGATGCAATCATGTTTTATTTTAATACTTACACAGCTTGAGGACAGGTAACACAAAAAAAAGCATTGAGAAGGTATTATTTCGATCTGGTATTCAGACTGCCCAGTAAACAAAATCCATTTTATTCTAAATTCAAGGTTTGGACTAAAAGAGCACAGAAACACTTGGACTGAAACTTAAACTATGAAATTCTGATGCATGGTAGGTAGAACCCAGCATTACCTCTGGCTGTTGTGAACTGAGCTGCTCTGAAGGGCTCTGTGTTTTGGTAAGAAGTGTAACAGTAATAAGTGATCTGGCAATCCGAAGGATGGTGAATAAAATATTAGTACCAACAGAAACGGACAGTCTAAGAAAAAGCTCTGCACTGATCTCATGCTATATCCTGATTTTATGACGTGTATGAGTATCTTTACAGCTATGCTGTGGAGATATTTAACCACAGACAGCAATGTTATTTTCTGAGATTAAAGATGTTTCTAACTCCTTTGTAAAGCACCTTTGAGTAAAGGCATCAATGAATTTTATGAATAGCAAATATGTGAATCTACAGTACATTGCTATAAATTACAATACCATTATAGTATGGGTGACTTTTAACAAAGCGTAGGAGAAATCTGAAGACTATTTTATTTTTAATCTTCAATTAAAATATTAATGATCGTTTTCATTATTGCAGCTCCTTCCTCATTATGAAAAATGGAAATTATTTCAAATCATTTCAAGTCAAGTTATTCAAATTTCACATAAAAAGGAGAAAGCATTGAATCCTGCTGTGGGCTGAATGACCACGGACAATTTTTATACAAGTATAGCCCCAGCCAGAGTTCTAAATTTGGTTTCACAGATTCAATTAAAATGTGCAGACTTCCTTTCACAGTGAACTGATGGGGGCCAGAATCCTAGTGTACAGCTCATCATGAAAACGAGAATTGTTATGATGGTGAACACATTTTATGGAGTGCTCATTTATTTTGTTATAAACCCCCCCAAAATGTGCACTGTATACTTCATCATGTAGATACAAGAAGGAAAGGAAGAAAACCCTGGATTTCATTTCCTAGGTGTTCTCACTGCTTTTGGAGATATGCTAGTAGATGATACTTAAGAATCTCATGAATAGATAGGATGGGTAGGACTGGTAAACCATTTTTTGGCCAGCTGATGCTGCAAACTGGTTTCTGCTTTCCGCCATTGTGACCACTGCTCACTTGTTTATTTTCAATTTTCATTCTCTCCAGCTCTCTTCTATCCAGCCCATCCCTCTACCGCTATGATGACTCTCTGTCTCTCCAGGAGTTATCCCTCCCAGCTCAGTCCTGGCTTCCCTGCCCTCTGAACCACCACTCCTGACTCCATGGATCCACTTCTTCCTGTTTGTTGCTCTTAATGTTTCTCCTGTGCTTTTTCTTTGCCCTACAGAAGGAGCAGAATGGTTCCCTGCCCACAGCACAGCACTTCCCTGCACCAGGAGCTGAGCCTGCATGGAGCACACCGGGATGGGGTGCTGCAGTGAGCACTGCCTCCTGTCCTCAGCAGGACAATTTGCCCGGCTCCTCTCAGGAACAGAATGCTTGCAGGGAGGTGTCTCTACGTTTTCTGCTTCTAACACTTCTCTCAAAAAGTAAGGTAAAGTAAAAGAGTGGTTGTTTTGTGTAGGTATCTCCCACTTATACTTTCAGGGCACCTGAGTATTTGCTATGCTTACATTTATTTACTTTTATAAATGTTTCTTTGTGAGGTCTATTATTTATTTCCAAACAGAAACATTTAGCAGCAGGCAAAAACAGCAACAGACTTCAAGTAACCTGCTCACCAGTAAGGCAAGATTCACAATCTGTTCCCAGCAACCCGCCGTTACAGTGAGTATTGTATTACAGCCCTGCGTGGCAGCACAGCGTATCACTGTATGACTGGCAGTGTCTGCTGTGGGCACCATTGGCAGCATGGAATGAGTCAGAGGAGCACACCGTATACCCAGCAAATCCTTGTGCAAAACTTCCAGCATTACATCTTCCTCTCCTAAGAAGAGAGAGTTTACCGGCTGAAGCTGTGCTTGAATTATGGAAGAGAAAATCAAGTGCTATAATTGTGGGTGTTTATCACAGTTACAGATTTTTTTCTTCTATTCATAGAAATTTGATCTGAACAGGGTAAATCTGTGTCTGCAATACAAATGAGATCATCTGCAAACCAAGTAAATGGAAGGGACTTTTTTTTTGCTGTTTTGTTTTATAACACTCGTTTTGAGGAACTAGCCTTTATTTTGTTTTTCTCATATGCCTTCATGTTAAAGTAAACAATGTATAATAATTCTTCGATTAAAGCACGGTTGTTTATTTTTTGAGGGGGAAAATAAGTTAGAAAAGCTTGACTGAGCACTAGTTATTGTAGAATTGCAGACAGGGAAAACAGCGAAGACTGTTGTAACTTCAATTAATGTCTATTATGTCAACAATAACATAAGGAGTCCCTGCAGTTTATTTAATATTTTGTCATGTTAGAGCAAGAAAAGTTATTCCCAGCAAATCCTAATACCTCTGCGTGACCCTTTCAAACAGCTAGACCTTTCTATCACTATGTTCCTCAGTGAGGGGAGCTCTTAAGGGGGAAAAGAGCAGGTCCAGGCTCAGATGGCTGTGGATCCATAGGTAAATAAGCGATACACCAAAACCAAAGATATTTAGGAAAGGACCATGCTGGGGTATGATGTACTTAGGTGTTCAAGGCCAGGTTGGATGGGCCCTGGGCAGCCTGTCCTGGTGGGGAGCAGCCCTGCCCATGGCAGGGGGTTGGGGCTGGGTGGGCTTTAAGGTTCCCTCCAATCCAAACTGTTCTATGGTTCTAACAATTCTATATTTCACTGAAAGATGAGGCAAGAGTTGGCTGCCTGGCTCTGCACACACGCACTTAAAGCATTCCAGGGGATCCTGCTGGTCCCCTACTGCTGCTTTGTTTGGAGAAGGGCATCTGTGTTTTGCAGGTGACAGCTCATAGCTTCTAGACCCATGTATGGGAAATCTCAAGAGGTAATGGTTGCCTGTGTGCCCATCTAAGCTGTGTCAATTGTCTGCTAAGACGAACAGCGTTACCATCTTGTGTAGGTCCAAAAGTACCTGTGCTGGTCCTTTTAGCTCTGGAGTTTGCAATGATGTGAGCTTCTTCTAGGAATTGAGAAGCTGTAACAAGATGCATATGAACACTATTAGAGCTTTTGTTCTCTTCCCCAGATTCTGTTGGTGCCTAGACAGCAGCTTGGCACACGGGAACAACTGGACAAGGATGGTGGGACTATTTCTTCACCTCTCCAAACCGCTTATGAACTCTGCTTTTTCTTCCACATATAAGATTGTAAATAACGTCATTTGTAATCACGTAAACTTGGTCTTCTGGGAATGGAAAAACAGTTCCCGGCTGGGTACAAACTTGCAAAGCCATGAAGTGGAAACTCAGCATGTGCTCAGCTTCTTAACAAAGCTAGCTTTGTCACTACAGAGAAAATGAATACAGGCAAGAGATTCTTTCAAAACTCCTTTCACTGTGTGATAGCTTAAACCCAAAACGTTGCTGGACAGCCTGTAGTTTACTTGTCTGGCTCCTTATTGGAGCTCACTATCCAAAGTTGACCTTCTCCATTAAGGAGAAATAGGTGTTTCACTGTGATACCCAAAATAGATTGCTGGGGACCAGCAGGAAATCGGCAGGGCTTCACTAACCCTGTTAGTGTCTGCAGCACTGGCGAAGCACCCTGTCCAGTCAGGACCCTTGAATCTCCTCCCAGGAAATCAACATTTACAAAAACACTCTGAAACAGGCAATGCAAGGGTACATTTCTCCTCCTAAGATGGCTACTCAGGTGAGAACATAGTGGTAGCAACCAGGTTGCAGACCAGAAAACAGTAGAAGTTTAATGGGAACAGAGAGAGATGAAAATAGTATAATTCTGATCACTAGGCAACACTGTGAGGGGAGAAGGCAGCCCCTGATTTTCTGAACCTTGCTCTTTCCACTGCTTGTTCATTTACATTGGCATCTTTTTATCATCTGGGTGTATCTGGGTGTATCTGATCTTCACCTTGTCCTATAAAGCTGACTTCATTGTTAGTGAAGAACAAGCTTACCTGCTGCATTTGTTCTTTCCAAATAGACAGTTTGTCTGCTTTCTGTGTGTTCATCGTAAATAGAGATGCAGCTGTCTGTGCCTCAGGTTTAGGAGAGCATTCATGGGAAGAGTGCACATCTGCCTCCTCGCTGCCCCTTTGCACCAAAGGAGCTGCTGACTGCTCTGCTCAGGACTCATTCTCATCAGCGTGACTTGAACCTGAGCTGACCTTCTGCTGTCTATGGGAAACTCCAGTCTTGGTTATTGTGTTTCTTTCCTTTTTTCACTGACAGCGAATAGCCAAAATGTTTCATTCTGTAATTTCAAAACTGTTTGACTCCTTGTTGGTTTTTTTTGTTGGTGAATCATATATATATATCAGCTTTTGTATTATTGGGTACAATGCCTCGTTCTAAGGGTGCTAGAAGAGGAACTCTTAGGCAGAAACCATATTGAAAAAATAGGGAAAATCAGACACTTAGTCTAGTAGGATGTGAGCCTGAAGCCATTTTCTCTTTAACTTTCAGGAAAAATGCCCTTCATATACATAAGAAAACTTTAACTTATTCAATATTGTTTGCTGCAGAATGCCC
>JANHGO010000027.1:4362295-4376177 GCA_024606505.1 Aquila spilogaster
ATTTAAAGAGTTCTGCACTCATTAGGCCTGGACCTCTGGCAGTCAGAGAAATGCTGTAGAGAACATACAGTCATGTACGTGGCTCCTAAATGGTATACATTTGTCATCAGTAAGAGTACTGTGGAAACTGCTCTGATGACAAGACTTCCTGGTCTGTTCTCTGTATCTCATGGTCAGAAGGGAGTGTGTCTTTGGATTTTCTCAGGTAACTAGGGAGCACAAACATAAAGATCTAATTAGACTACAATAATTAATGGTCAAAAATAGAAGATTCCTTAGTATAACATTGGAAAAAAAATCAAGAACAAAGCCAACCCCTCTATCCTTCCATTTTTTGAGTATTAGTTTGTTTTTTAAAGCATTATGACTGATTATATAGTGTTAAGCAATGCTAAAAGCAAAAGGCTTTGAAACAATGCAGGAACTCTTTGAGCTTCCTGCAGTTGTTGCAGGATGTTAGGCCATAGAAGCATAATGGCAGTCCTTTGAAGGGGTATATATTTATAAATATTACTTTTTTGAATACTATTCCAGATAAAATTTTAAAGTCTATTGATCATTATTTTAGACTTTGTATGAGCATCAATAAGATGCAATCACGTTTTGTTCTAATACGTAGACATCTTGAATATTAAAACAGGTAACAGAAACAAACATTACGAAGGTATAATTTTGAGCTGATATTCAGCTCTTCCACTAAGGCAAATCCGTTTTATTCTGAGTTTCATGGTCTTTTTGCAGCCTTGCAATTGCAAGGTTTTTGATAAAAGGAGCACAGGCACCCTTGGATTGAAACTTAAACTACAAAATTTTGGTGTGAGGTAGATTCCAGCATCGCCTCTGGCTGCTATGAAGTGGGCCACTCCTAAGGGCTCTTTGTGTGGTTCTGTAAGAAACTTAA
The DNA here is from genome assembly GCA_024606505.1 of Aquila spilogaster. Lineage (NCBI taxonomy): Eukaryota > Metazoa > Chordata > Aves > Accipitriformes > Accipitridae > Aquila > Aquila spilogaster. The sequence continues at coordinate 4,363,197 of JANHGO010000027.1, forward strand.
CAGTATTAGGTGATCTTGTCATCTGAAGGATATTGCGTAAAGCATTAGTAACAATAGAAATTGTCAGTTTAAGAAAAAACTTTGCACTGATCTTCTTGTGCTATATTCTGATTTTGATCTTATGATGCAGATGAATATCTTTATAGTTATGCTGTAGAGATATTTAATCACAAACTACATTGTTATTTTCAAAGATTAAAGAGGTTTCTAAATCCTTTCTAAAGCACCTTTGAAAAAAGGCATCAATGAATTTTATGAATAGCAAATACATGAATCTATAACACATTTCTAAAAATTACAATACTGTTTATAGTATCGGTATCTTTTAACAAAGCATAAGAGAAATCTAAAGACTATTTTAACGTAATTTTATTCTTCAATTAAAATATTCATGATCACCTTTCATTAGTTCAACTCCCTGATCATTATGAAAAATGCAAATTATTTCAATTCACTTATTCAAATTTCACATAGAAAGGAAAAAGTATTGAATCCTACTGTGTACTGAGTGACCACACACAATTTTCACAGGAGTGTAGCCCCAGCCAGGTTTCTAAATTTGGCTGCAGCATTTTAATTAAAATGTGCAGACTTTCCTCCACAACAAAATGACAAGGGCCAGAATCCTAGTGTATGGCTCATCAGAAAAATGAGAATTGTTATTACGGTGTTCCACATTTTATAGGGTGTGCAATTATTCCATTACAATACAACCCTCACAAATCTACATATCATCTTTACGAAGTTTTATGTACTGTATCATGTAGATGAAAAAAAAAAAAAAAAAAAGGAAAATCCTAGATTTCATTCCCTAGGCGTTCTTACTGCTTTTAGAGAAATGCTAGAAAATAACACTCAAGAATCTCATTAATAAGTAGTACGGGTAGGACTGTTAAAGCTTTTTTTGGGCTGCTGGTATTCACAGGTCTTGCTCAATGAAAATGGTTTCTGCTTTCTGCTGTTGTGACCATTGCTCACTCATTTTCATTCTTTCCAGCTCTCTTCTACCCAACCCATCCCTCTACTGCTAAGATTATTCTTTTCATTTGCCTTTCGAGGACTTCTCCTTACTAGCACAGTCCTGGCCTTTCTACCCTCCAGACACTCCTGACTCCACTGATCCGCTTCTTCCCGCTTGTTTCTCTTAATTTCACTCCTGTACTTTCTTCTGCAGGAGAAGCAGAAGGGTTCCCTGCCTACCCATAGCACATCCCTTAGACACCACCAGGAGCTGAGCCTGCGCTAAGCACTCCATAACAAGGTTGATGCACTGAGCACGCACTTGTGTCCTCAACAGAGCAGTTTGCTGAGGTCCTTTGAGGAGGAGAAACCTTTCAGAGGGGTATCTGCAGGTTTTCTCTTCTACCGCTGTCTCTCACCTGGAAGCGTTAAGCTACGTGAAGTATCAAGGAGGCAAAAGGTAGTTGTTTTGTGTATTTGTCCCACTTATAACACCTGGGCATCTTGAAGTGTTTGCTACACTTGTCTTGTTGGTGGGTTTTTGGTGGGTTTTTGTTTTGTTTTTGTTCTTTTTACATCTTTGTACAGTCTGTCATTTATTTACTGAATAAGTAAGGGAGGGGGGGAACAGTAACAGACTTCAGGTAACCTGCTCACCAGTAAGAAAATATTCACAATCTTTTCTCTAATGACCTGCAGTTAGTATGAGTTTCACGTTACAGCCCAGCATGGCAGCATGGCATATCACTATGATATCACATAGCTCTCACAGGTTCTCATCCTGCTTGGGGGACTTCAGCTGCCCCAACATCTTCTGGAAAAGTAGTACGGTGAGCTATAGACAATCCAGGAGACGACCAGAATGCATTGAGGATAATTTCTTCAGCCAGGTAATAGACAGCCCTATTAGAGGGGATGCTATACTGGACCTGCTGGTCACCAATGCAAGTGAGCTAATCGGTGACATCAAGATTGGAGGCAGCCTGGGCTGCAGTGATCATGCGCTGGTGGAGCTCACAGTCCTGAGGAATATGGGTTAGGCGAAGAGTAAAGGCAGGACCCTGAATTTTAGGAAAGCAAAATTCCAGCTCTTCAAGGAGTTAGTCAATAGGACCCCCTGGGAAACTGCCTTCAGGGACAAGGGAGCAGAACAGAGCTGGCAGATCTTTAAGGATGCTTTCCACAGAGCGCAAGAGCTCTTGATCCCCAGGTGTAAGAAATCAGGAAAGGAAGGCAAGAGACCGGCATGGCTGAGTTGGAACCTGCTGGTCAAACTAAAGGGCAAGAAGGAAATGCACAGGCAGTGGAAGGAGGGACAGGTATCCTGGGAAGAGTATAGGGACACTGCCCAGTTCTGTAGGGATGGGGTCAGGAAGGCCAAGGCGCAGATGGAGCTGAACTTGGCAAGGGATGCAAAGAATAGTAAGAAGGGCTTCTAGAGGTATGTCAGACAGAAACAGAAGGTCAAAGAATGCATACACCCCTGATGATCAAGACTGGCAATGGCAAACTGGTAACGATGGACGAGGAGAAGGCTGAGATACTCAACAACTTTTTTGCCCATGTGGGCCCATGTGAACATCATGAGGTTCAACAAGGCGAAGTGCAGGGTCCTGCACCTGGGTCAGGGCAAGCCCCAGTATCAATACAGGCTGGGGGATGAAGGGATTGAGAGCAACCCTGGCGAGAAGGACTTGGGGGTACTGGTGGATGAAAAGCTGGACATGAGCCGACAATGTGCACTCGCACCCCAGAATGCCAACTGTATCCTGGGCCGCATCAAAAGCAGCGTGACCAGCAGGTCGAGGGAGGGGATTCTGCCCCGTACTCTGCTCTGGTGAGACCCCACCTGCAGTACTGCATCCAGCTCTGGGGTCCCCAGCACAGGAAAGACATGGACCTGTTGGAGCAGGTCCAGAGGAGGGACACAAAAATGATCAGAGGGGCTGTAGCACCTCTCCTATGGAGACAGGCTGAGAGAGTTGGGGTTGTTCAGCTTGGAGAAGAGAAGGCTACGGGGAGACCTTATAGCAGCCTTCCAGTACCTAAAGGGGCCTACAGGAAAGCCGGAGAGGGACTTTTTACAAGGGCATGTAGTGATAGGACAAGGGGTAATGGTTTTAAACTAAAAGAGGGTAGATTTAGACTAAATATAAGGAAGAAATTTTTTACAATGAGGGTGGTGAGGCACTGGCACAGGTTGCCCAGAGAGGTTGTGGATGTCCCATCCCTGGAAACATTCAAGGTCGGGTTGGATGGAGCTCTGAGCAAACCTGCTCTGGTTGAAGATGTCCCTGATTATTGCAGGGGGGTTGGACTAGATGACCTTTAAAAGTCCTTTCCAGCCCAAACCATTCTATGATTCTATGACTGGCAGTGTTTGCTTCAGGCACCATTGGGCAACATGAATGAGTCAGAGGAGCACACCATATACCCTGCAAACTGTTGTGCAAAAATTCAGGGCTTACAATTTCCTTTCCTGAGAAGAGATAGTTTACGGGCTGAAGCTGTGCTAAATTATGGAAGAGAAAATCAAGTGCTATAATTGTGGGTGTTTATCACAGTTACAGTTTTTTTCTATTCATAGAAATTTGATCTGAACAGGGTAAATCTGTGCCCGCAATACAAATGAGATCATCTGCAAACAAAGTAAATGGAAGAGACACTTTTTATGGCTTTGTTTTATAGCTCTTCTGTTTGAGGAACTAGTCTTTAGTTTCCATTTTTCTCATATGCCTTCATGTTAAAGCAAACACAGTGTGCAATAACTCTTCAATTAAAACAGTTATTGTCTGAGTAGGAAAATAAGATAGCAAAACTTGACTGACCACTAGTCGTGGTAGTAGATTTGCAGAGCAGGTAGGGAAAACACTAAAGGATGGTGTAACTCCAACTAATGTCTCTGATGGAATCCTGTCAATGATAGCATAGAAGTCCCAGCAGTTTGTTTAAGTTTTGTCATACTAGGACAACAAAAGTTCTTCCCAGCAAGTCTGAACACCTTTACACCACCTGAATAGCATCCCTTTCAAAGAGCTGGACCTTTCCATCAGTATGTTCCCCAGTGAGGGAAGCTCTTAATTGGGAGGGAGCTGATGTATTAACCCATGCTCAGCCAGCTGTATACTGATTGGTGAAGGAATAAACAATGCATCAAAACCATGAATATTTGAGAAAGGACTGTGCTAGAGTGTGATGTACATAAGCCGTACACCACTGAAAGATGAGGCAAGGGTCAGTCAGCTGCTTCTGGGAATGGGGAATCTGTAACAAGAGCTATTGAATACTATTAAGAGCCCTTTCTCTCTTCCCCAGGTCCTGGTGGCACCTACACAGTAATTTGGTAGGCAACGGCAACTGGAAAAAGCTGGTGGAAGGCATGTAGAGTCACTTGTTACCTCTCCAAGCCTTACTCTTTCCCCTCTTCTCCCCTACCCAGAATGTAAGTAACCTCATTTATAACCATTTATGTAAGCTGGGCCTTCTGGGATTGGGAAAACACTTCCCAGCTGGGTAGAAACTTGCTAAGCCTTCACGTGGAAATGCAACACTTGCTCAGTTTCTTAACAAAGCTAGTTTCATCAGTTTAGGGTAAATAAACACAAGCAAGAGACTCTTTCAAAACTCCTTTTGTTGTGCGGTAGCTTGAACCCAAAAAGTTGTTGTCGCACTGCCTACAGTTTGCTTGTCTGGCCCCCGAACTGGAGCTCACTAGCCATATTTGACCTTCTACATTAAGGAGGAATAGGTGTTTCACCATGATGCCCAAAACAGTGAGGATGCTGGGGACCGGCAGGAAACTGGGAGAGCATCACAAGTCCTGTCAGTGCCTGCCGCAGGGCTCTGGGGAAGCCCGGTGTCCAGTCAGGGCCCTTGAACCCCCTCCCAGAGAATCAGCATTTACAAAACCTCTTTGAAACAACCCAGTGGCACAATTCTCATTTTAAGAAGGTGACTCCCCTGAAGAGCAGGAGGTGATAATAGCTGGGCCACAGATAAGCAAGCAATTAAATTTTCATGAGACCACAGAAAGATGAAAACAGAGCATGACTCTGATCACTAGGCAGCACTGTGAATGGAGATGGCAGCCCTTGATTTTCTGAACCTTGCTCTCTCCCCTCTTTGTGCATTTATATTGGTGAAGAAATTAGGCTCCATTATCACTTGGATATGTCACTATTTTGCTGCAGCCTGTAAAACTGACTACTGTGTACATGAAGACAGGTTTACCTACTGCGTTTCGGTTGTGGCTGAGATTTCCAAATGTGAAGGTTGCTGGTTTTCTCTCAGTCCATCACAAAAAATTCTGCAGCAGTTTGTGCCTTAGGTTTGGGAGAGCAGTCATGGGAAGAGCGCACATCTGTCTCCGCTCTGCCCTTTCCCACCCAAGGAGCTGCTGTCTGGTCTGCCTGGGCTGGTTCTCATTGGCATGACTTTGACCCAATATGACCTCTGCCATCTATGGGAAACTCCAGTGTTGTTTTTTGTTTGTTTGTTTTTTCATAGATGGTAAACTTCTAAAGTGGTTCATTCTATAATTTTGAAATAACTTGTATCCTTGGTTGTGGATTAGTCAGTCGTATTTTCTTTTTCTCAGTTTTGTATTGTCTGGTACAATGCCTTGTTTAAGAATGTTAGAAGAGAAACTGATTAGCAGAAACTGCATTGAAAAATGAGGAAGACTTGCTGCTTAGTCTAGTAGGATATGAACCTAAAATGCTTTTTAAGTTTAAAGAAAAATGCCTTTGCTGCAGAATGTCCCTCACTGATTGACCCATGCTGCTACGCTTTTGTTATAAATCATAGCCAGAGTGGGAACATCGAACTGTGATATACAGCTCTATTCAAATCACATTCGCTTTTCTACCTCTGAGGAGCTTGCTTGTTATGGAGAGTTGCGAGTTATAAATAGGACAACATATAACGAGCTTCATTGCAAAGATATGCCAGAAAATATTTTCTCTGTGGGGAGAGAACCTTTTAAAAGAGCCTTTCAATTTTCCTGCCTCAGTACATACTTCTGCTGTTCCCTGCCCTGAGTATCCAAAGACTCAGCCAGGGCGGTAGGACTCAACTCTTCAGAACTTGCTGCTTCTTTCCCCTGCTTTGCCAGCGTTTCAGTTTGTTCACCTGCAGAAGAAGGAATTTCTCTCAACCTAGATTATAATTTGAGGACCTGTGCAGAGCCAGCATGAGATAGCATTACCACACAGGACAAGGGCTGTCTCCATCGGTGTAAAACATCTCTGAAAGTGTTTGAAGCTTCATCGTGCCAGAAACAGAGGAGAAAACTAGTTGTGACATGAAGCTAGATTCCTTAACCCATCTTGTCTTTCTTCTTTCTCCAGATATCCTGTGTAACTATTATGGAAGGCAAAAGCTTCCCCGTTTTGCACTCCTCCTTTTCCCTCCTGTGACTGGTACCACAGTCTGAGCCACAGAGAAGAAAGGAGGGAAGGAAAAGATGGTCGTAGTGCCCCGGTGAGGATGAAGGCTGGTTAGGGCTCAGCAACGGAGCACGGGGGCAGTAGTTATCTAGGACAGTTTAAAAATCACGGTGAACTCGGACACAAACCAGCTTCTCTGTATATGCAGCCCACCCTAAGGTATGTGGCAATCACACTGCACAAGAACATTGCGATTAGCTTTCTGGACAGCTTTAATAGCTGATGGGCGGTGAGGGGAGCACCGGAGACCTGCGTTCTGGTCCTGACATTGCCACTGGCTTGCTGAGTGACCCTGAACTTGTCACTTCATCTCTTTGGGGCAGTTTCCCCCTCACTCTCTGGTTTTTTTATTATTGTGAATCTTGAGAGCGAGGACAGCCTCTTGCTGTGTATTGGCATCATGTCAGTCTTAACTCCTGTTTCACCTGTCATGTCACAGTGCTGCTATAATCTCATGATTTCTCATATTTGTAGCAATAATATTACTGTTGAATGCAGATCTGTGTCACTACTAATAGATCATTGACACTATTGTTTTTCCAAGTTCCTGAAAATTTTTGTGTGAAGCGGTAATTAGGAGTAGAGAATACTGAAAATACTCTAGATTGTCTAGAGATGTGAAGTAAGTAAACATAAATCATGGAACAATAAAATTTTAATTTTTAATGCTTTTCCTTTTCCTGCTTTTGTGATAGATTTTATTCCTTTCCCTTAAAGTTCTGGTGGCGGTTGGCTGTTACACACAGCCTCCATTAGGAGAACATACTTTGTTGCTATAGCAATTCTTTCTCACTCTGATATTTTATTGCACTTAGATGCTGCTGGCAAAAAAAAAAAAAAAAAAAAAAAACCAAACCCAAAACCCAACAAAAAAAGCATCGCTGACCTCCTCGCAAATGGTCAGCCTCCCTGATCTTTTATTTCTGAGCAACTTTTAAGTATATCTCACAGCAATCTATATTCTGGTAAACACTTTGCGTTAGGCACTATCTAGAAAGGTTTATCATTGCTTTATAAGTGGCATACTGTACACAGCAGGACACGCTGCAGCACAGTGTCTGACATAGCAGATATAGATTACTGTTAAGATAAATTCATCCTTTTTGATCTGAACATTTCACCAGCTCCAATTTGAAGTCTTGATATTACCCTGTCAACCAAAGGGGATGTTTTTAAGTAAGGGAAGAGTTATCAAAGGTTTCCTCAAAGTTCCTTTTAGAATGGTTTTTACAAGAGCAAAGATAATATATTTATTGGGGGTGAATGTAGGGCTCATCAAAAGTGCTAGACTAAAATCCCTGTAGACATAAGGCCTCTGTTCAGCATCAGATACTGAACAGAAGCTTGAAGTTTCTTTCTACTCTGTCAAAATCAGATGCCTAAACCTTCTACTAATTAGGCAAGAAAAGGTCATTAATTCTGTCTTCTGCTGACTGCAGGCGGCTGCGCTCGCCCACCCAGGACACCGGCAGCATCCTCCCGGGAGTAACCGGTCGTACGGGGCCGGGGCCGCCTGCGCTCCCCTGGCCGTGTAACCCAGCCTGGGAACCGGAGAGAGGGCAGCTCCGTGGGAGAGAAACGGAGAGGAGCTCAGCACCCCGGTCCTGAAGGTAGCATCGTTCTCATGGGTAAGGCACTGCCTAGAAATAGTTGTGTCCGTCGTGTTGGGGCACACGGCCAGCGCATCCTCTCTCCTGAGGGCTGGGGAGAGAACGCAAGGTGAGCAGCGGTGGGAGAGACCCTTCCCCTGCCCTTAGCTGTCTGCGTGGGCAAAGCGAATGGGATGGGAGGGAGCGGGAGAGCTGACTCCACATGTGGAACACTGTCCTCAACCTCGCCACGTCCTGGGGTCTCCTGCCTCCAGATAGCGGCATTCAGAGCAGCGCAAAAGGCTGGTTGCACCCAGCAGCATCTGCACGCCTGTTCCTGGGCCGGGCATGTAGGAGCGTGCGGCTTTCTCCTTCCTTCGTGGGACCCTGTGTTACTTCGAGGTTCGAGCGGGGCTGACCGTGGGCCTGCTCCTTCTCCCTCTGCGTTGCTGCTGGGAAACGTTTTCCATCAGCAAGTCCAGGAGAGCAAGCGCAGCTCTCGCCAGCGCAGGCACAGCCTCTCACCTCCTTCTCTGCGCCTGCATTACAGCTCGTCAAGGAGACACAAACAAAAAAAGAGCTATTTCACAGTCCAGTGACTGTGAGAGTTTGCGTAGCCAGAGGGCGAGGCGTAAGGGCGTGATGGGGAAAGGCAGCATGCCAGGTCGACTGCTGCAAGACTGAACGGCAAGGAGGAAAGCCCAGAGCTGCAGGCTTTGCTGCACCCAGTTTCGTCTTGCCAGGGACCCGCCGTGCATCCCAGAGCAGAGTCTGGGTGCAGACTAATGCGTTTGGGCGGAATCGAGGGCAAAAGTAGTGGGTGTGCGCGTGACAGCAGCATAGAGGGGATTCAGAGGAACTTGGCCGGCTTTGAAATGGAGCCCTTGATGCTGGGGCTGCTGCCTCCGTGGTGGGCATCATCGTGCTTTTGGAAATGGTCTAAGATCTACTGATTCATTGCATGGGGAGCAACTTGTAAGCGTCAGAGAGCAAAGCAAAGTAAACACATGGCTTGCAGCTTGGGTAGATTTGAGTCATGCGTCTGCATGTGACCGCTTGTCATTAACCAGGTCCGCTAGATCAAAGTGTTCAAATTCCGTGTTCCATTTTCAGCCTGAGGTTATAATTGCCTTCATTTTGTCAATGTACATATATATACAAGAGGAGAATTTATGAACAGTCTTAACTGAGTTTACTTAGTTTATAGCACAGATAGGCGTGTGTTGCATCATTATCACGACAAAGCCCTTATCATTTAGGTGCTTACAATTTTGGCAAATACATGCAGGCTGAAATTTTGGAGGCTTGTACTCAGTCCATAGCAGAACTTTTGGAAGCTGGAAGTAAAGCATATTCAACAATCTTTTGAGTTTTGTGTGCTTCAATGACATATATTCCGCATAAAACACAGCATGTTGTTGTTTATCCTTGTAGTCACATAAAAATGGGTGAGCTGAGTCATTTAAACTGCCTTGTTTTGTAAATCTTACAAAGATTTACAAATAGAACTAAAAAATGGTGCAATTTGGAAATAAATTGCTTCTCATGCTAAACCAACGCATCTTTCTCCAGATTTTTTTCCCCCACATATACACAGGAGACTAAGGTGTTCAACTCAATGGCTTAAAATATCTGGGCTTTTGTGAGATCCTATAAATTGATTTGAAATTGCAAGAATTATTGCTGTTACCTCACTAGCAGCCATACAGCTCCTAAGGAGACTCTTTCCCCAAGAAAACAAGTGTCTTTGGTGTTAGTGTTGTTAGGATCTTTTCTTTCCCAGCAGGCTTCTCTGGCATTTACCATTCAACAGACGCTGGTTGTTAAAGCCTTGAGGCGAGGGTTTTTAACTAAGCTGCAGCTTGCTCAATCTTCTCCAGCTGATAAAAGATTTGAACTCCTATTACTTTTTATTATTCATATGGGTGGATCACGGTCTCCCATCAGACAAGCCCTACTGAAGCTCAGAAACCAGCAGCCAAGGGTGCGCCTTCTGCTCACTGGTGCATGGTTGAAGGGAAGAGCAAGCGAACGGGGTCCCGGAGCGGAGGTCTGCTCCCACCTCCCACTCCGGTTGGCTTTCACAAACATTTCTGCTTGCATACCGTGCTGCCCCTTGAGTGTTAATCCGGTTCCTCATGCAAAGTATGTAAATATAATTACTCCTGCTTTACAGAGAGGGACTGCAGCTTGCCCGAGATTAAAGGGGAAGGGAGAGTGTGAAGGACCAGAACTGAGATTTCAGCCCTCACTCAGGCTTGATTTCACAGCGTTCACGTTGCTTTCCTGCTACACTCTGCAAAGAATTGCTGCGATATTTTTTTTTTAATTATTTATTTTTTGGCAAGTAAATTCTAACTGAAATCTGTAGGGAAAATTAACCCACCCACCATTTTAGATGGCAGCCATATTAAATAAAAACACTGTCTACTAGGAAAGGCTGTCTACTATAATCTGCTGTGTAAGGATCATGAGAGTTCAGTTTCTTTGAGCATGCTGGGAAGCATAGACTTTTAATTTCAATTTTTTTCATTTACGAGTTTATTTACATACCTTCTTAGAATTGCCAGAAACTTGCTTGTCATGAATTTCCTTAAAAAAAAAAAAAAGTATTTGCAAAACAAAACCAAAAGCTCTGCTATTTTAATTTCCTACACTTCTTGTCCAGCAGGGCAAGTTTTTTTCCTCATATGTGCAATCTCATCAAAACCAGTGTAACAGTATTTATGAGGCCGATTACAGAACTTTTCGCAATAATAAACGTGATCGATCAAAATCCGAAGAAGTAATAATAATTTCATAACTCAAATACAAAGACAACAAGGCCAGCCCTTCCACCTGAAACTGGGTGTCCAGCCAGCACTGTGGATGCAACTGCTGAACCCGTGCAACGAGGCCTTTCAGTACGGTGCCCGTTGCAGCTGCGACCAAAACCTGAGCGCGAGGTGCCACTGCCATCCGTCTGGCAGAGTGATGCTGCTATGTCCGCAGCTGGGAGTCCTAGCTGCTGTCCCCTGCTTTGCCAAGAGCCTCCCAGGTTGACTTTAGGCAAACAGTGATATCTCTCTCCGCTTTAGTTCACCGCTTGTAAAATGAGCGATAATGGTTGCCCGCTTCCAGATGTGTTAACATCTATTGATGTTTAAGTTCTCGGGTGAGGACCACACGCATCGTTCATCTATGGTCAGTATCGTGCCATCTAACGGGGTTTTTTCCCTGCTGAGTTCAGAGCAGGGAACCTCTCTAAAACACACTTTTGTCTCAAGTTCTTTCCACTCTGATTCTGTGTCAAGTGCAAGGATCTCTTAACAGCCAGGGATGTTCTCCCACATGCAAGTCCCCCGGTTTTGTTCACACCAAGAGAAAGTACCATCCTAGAAAACTTTCTGCTTGCAATCTATTATCAGGTATGCTGTGGGAGGGGATGAAATGAGGTCCAGTGACCTTTATATGAAAAATACAACTAAGGTGAAGTTTGCCATTAGTTGGCTAAAAGGGACAAGTAAGAGAGCTCAAAGGAGCAATATAACTCACAACAAGCGCTACGACAAAGCTCCTTAATAAATGCCATGCCACAGCTGCGAAACAGCAACGGCAAGTGCCCAGCTGCCAATGGGTTTCATGCTAGATAATGTAGAGGTGATAAACCGATCTTAATGCCTAAGTAATTAACAGTGAAGTATTTTTAATATGACAACTAACACTGAGCTATGACTACTGCTGTAGCAGTAACAGCTGAGCAGCTATATGATTATCTGTGTCTTTTCCTGTGCAATCTTTTTCGTGTGAAATGTCTTTAATTTTAGTTTGCTTGAAGAGCTGTGGAGGGGCAAAAGAGTCGGCAGATATAAAATATCCACTAGCTTACAGAATGCACGCTTCCATTTATACGTGGTAGGGCCGTATGAACAATGGCCTGTTATCAGTTGCTTGAAGTAACTTACGTGCTGCAGTTTTTTGTGCTCTATTCCAGAAACGATAACTATGTATCTCCAAACCCTAGTGTATGCCTTTGCAGGAAAAGCAAGAAGAAATAACAGAAAGTGTTTCTTCTTATAGCATTGAACAGCCTGGTATATCAGATATGTTGAGAGTGCTTTGAAATGATGCTTACATAATATGAGGCTATGTTTACATCTTAGTACAGTCCCATCAAAAAATCTGCCTCTCTGTTGGGAACAAACTATTTTAGCTGAATATTTAGAAGGTAGGTCCTTAAAACTACATTTGCATTTTTAAGTCTTGTGAAGCAAAGGCAAGTGGAAGGTGTAGTTTCAAGTTTTGAAAGGATATATTAAACTGATCCACTGCACTCAAATCATTATGTGTTACGCTTTCAACATGCAGAAATTCAGTAAACTTCATGCAGTAACACACAGTGATGCAGTTACTCTGGGCTACCGTTCATGCTGTCGAGGAGTTGTATCTATCACATGCTGACATTACAAACCATCAGGTTCCATCAGAACATAAATAACTGGTGCTGCAGCAACATAGGATCCAAATGGATTACGTTTCTCTGTTCCTATGTTTTTCTTGTTTTCTGGGGATTTGGAGCACAGTTTGTCTTGCTTTAATTTTTATGAGAGCTTTGGGGTTTTTGTCTCACCTGGCATAGTGAGGTATAGCAAGGCTTCATTTATGATTATATACCCTATGTTTTTAGAGAAAATATTGCAGAAAGAAAAATACTATTTTGTGAAGGACTCCCTTTCTGCAGGAGAAGCACATAAACTGGGGTTCCCTGGACCCCGCACTCAGGGGCTCAGCTCAATCCCTGTTTGTTCTCTGAGAGCTGCAAAACCCGATGGCTAGAAAAATCTGTGACTTGATTTCCTCAGGGCCAGGAAATGCTTACCTGTTGTGAGAGACTGAAAGAGTTCACGTCTCAAACGTTGTGGCGGGGCATAACAAGGAACCCTGCCTAGCGAGGAACCCCAGGTGAAAAGCAGCCGATCAGCACCATCAGCAACCGGAGGGGGAGG